>CAEFZP010005888.1:0-327467 GCA_903064625.1 Mallotus villosus | reverse complement strand
TGTAGTGCACCAGCAAGGGGTCGTCCTTAAGATTACGGCAGCCAATATGGTGGCCTCTGTTCTTCTCATAGGCTTTCTTGTACTGAATCTAGATGGCACCACATTTTTTATTTAATTAAAAAAACACATTTATTATTGTAACATGAATACATTGTAAATTGTATATACAGTACTGCACAGGGTTCAGTTGAATTACATGTACAAGTAAATCCCAAATCTGTCATCATGTACTTACGTCACTGACTGCATGTCTTGCTTTCTTAGCAGCAATGATGGAAATGGCGTCATTCTTCAGGTCATACCCCTTTGCAATAGTTTCCTCCCATGCCACCTTGTAGCAGTTCTAAAATGACCCAGCAAAGTGACATGTTAGAAATGTCACTGAGACGCCCGACTGTTAGTGTCGACAAAGAAAAGCACAGTCTCAACCTCCCGCACCTTGCTGAGGTTGTAGGCATTGCATCTGGCCTGGACGAACTCTGGGAGATCATGGGGCAGAGAGAACTTCTGGTGGGTCTCCTCCAAACCTTTCTTGTAGTGCAACTGCAAAAGAAAGGTAACGGCATTAGAATAAATAAGTATACTTAGCTAACAATACTTTAAGTATACGGTGAACAATACGATATGGTATCTTAACCATGTCGTACAGGGAAAACAATTCAGATGATATACTCACGTCACTCCTCATCATCTGGTTGACTTTGGCCTGCATCATCACTGGATGGTCGTCAATTGCCGTAAAGGGGATGGTGTCGGGGTGTTGCCTGTACCTTCTCTGTAGACATGGAAATAAAAAGGAAAGTACGTTTTTAATTTGTCATTTACTCTTTGAGATCTGCTGACAGGGAGGACCTGCTTGCATCAGGAAATGACATGACGAGATGAAAGGAGGGGAGGGGGGGGGACGAGGAATCATGCCGTCGTACCTCATTGAGGATTTCACCGGCTTTCTTGACGTTCTCTACTTCTATAGAGCCATAGGGTACCCACGGAGTTCCCTTGGTGAAGTTGTTGTAGTCTGAATGGTATTCATTCTGGAAGAAGGAAAGTTAAAGGAGAAATAAGCGGGAGCGTGTCATTTATAACCCTGTTTATACGTACAGCAACTTGTGTCTAAATGCAATCAGAATAACTGAACTTGGTGCAAACATCAAAGCAATAGGACAATATGTTGTGATAGCCTGTAATTGGTAGAAAGCTATCCCTCGTTGCTGTTAAGTGAGTGATTTGACGACTTGGGTGTAAGGTGTCACTTACGTCACTCTGCTGGATGTTGGCTTTCTTGGCCAGGTCCAGAGCTAAGCTGTCATGGGGCAGCATGTAGTGATTTTGGATGCGCCTGTAGCCGGTCATGCTAGCTATAGCCTGGGATTTCTTAGCTAGGGTGAGGGACATCATGTCCAGGGTGGTGTGGAACTTGGTCTTGATCTTCTCATAGTTCTTCTTATACTCCCTCTACCAGGATGGGATTTCAAAAGATTGTCAGGACACCAAACACATTGTATTATTCATTCAAATAAGCCATTCTATTTGCTTATTTTTTTAAAGAATTGGACTGTGCAAATATCACAATGAGACTATGACAGAATTCCACACTGATTTGTAAGCGACCAGAAATAACTCTGAAAATCAGTTCTTGGTCTTACATCACTCTGAATTTTGGCCACATGGACAGAGTGCAGGATCTTGGGGTCGTCGTGGATGCTGAGGGCTCCCACCATTTGACCCTTGTTCTTCTCATATTCCTTCTTGTACTTCACCTGAGAGAAGCAATGACAGTTTGAAAAGCTCCGGTCGACAGACACATACAACCAAGAGCATCTCCCTTCTAGGGATGTTTGTCAGGATGTTTCTGTGCATGGACAGAATATGGAATTGAGATGCCAACTGCGGGACGAGAACTTACATCGCTGGCAATGTTTGTATGTGCGCGGGCAGCCAGGATTGAGATGGTGTCCCCTTTGACCTCAAACTTCTTGGCTTTAGTCTTCTCCCAGTCATACTTGTAACAATTCTGCGTGGAAATAGAAAACAGTGAATACAAAAAACACAGGAAGTTGCTGCAACCAATGATATACTCTAACCCAATCTTAATCCACAACTACAATTACTACATGTCATCAAAGAGCGTCTCTAACACAAATATCTACGAAAAACACTGAAAACATGTACTCACGTCACTAAGGTTATAAGCGTTGGCTCTGGACTGGACGAAGAAGGGGTAGTCCACGGGCAGGGAACACTTAAACTTATCCTTTTCATACGCTGCATGGTAGTTCAGCTGGAAAGCAAGAAAGGGTAAGGAAGAAATAGATCAACATTTTGTTCTTCCAGGGTTCCTATCTGTCTCCCCACATTGCAGTCTGTTTCTCACCTTGTGGTCTTATTTCAGTCAATGTCCCTTGTATACTCTAAGATATACCATACTTTATTGTGATAACAAGCAACTAGAAGATTGACTAAGTATACTACACATTGAGTGCCTTTAACCTTTCGGTACTTATTTAGTAACGCCCATCTAAAGGTGCAGTATTTCCTACCACTAGAGGCCGGTATTGTCTGACTGAACAGACTCCCTATGTCAGAGTTGTCTCTCATAACTGTCCTCCCCCAGTCACCTCAGAGTAGGTTTATTTTGGGCAGACTGAACGCATGTTGCTATTTATACTGCAGAGAGATGGCTCTGGTTTCCATGGTGTCCACAGGAAGACAGCTGGGCTATGTGGATGAACGGGCACATTTTCAGGGGACTATCGTGTCTCTATATAGAAGCCTTTGTCACGGAAACAACTGACTATTTTTGTTTTTGTTATTCTTCACTATGGTACATTACCTATAACACCTACATACGACCTAATAACTGCACTTGGTTGAATACCTTTTCATGCTACACATTACAACAAATTTGGTAGGTAAACAGATAATTAATAAGATTCATACATCACTTAGCTGTTTGGCATTGATGGCGGCTTGGAGTTGAACTGGCGAGTCCGTCACTGAAGTGAATTTCACTTTGTCCGGAGGTTGCCGGTATACTTTCTGTAAAACAGACAACAGAAACCCTCCATGAGTTCAAGGACATCACTCAGATAGAGCATCCCATCTCACGACTCTAGAGTCTTCAGAGACTTGGAGAGAGTGACTGATGCTTATTGTGAAACTGACTGTTGTCTGAAGTTCAGAAACGCACTTACATCTTTACACTGTTGAAGCTTCTTAGTGACTTCGTATTCAGGCGTCATTGTTTGGGGGTAGAAACATCTAGTCTTCATGTCTTGATAATCTGCTTTGTAATTTGTCTGAAAGATAAAACATACGTATTCAACTGAGAACCAAACTGTGAAATATTGGTTTGTTAACTGTAGTGGAACAGACATTCAAACTGTCTTACTTCGCTCTTTATCTCCTCCATCTTCTGACAATGTAGCATATAAATGTCCTCATAGCTGCCAATATAGTGGCCTTTCACTTCGTTTTCATACTTCTCTCTATAATTTGCCTGTGCGGAGAAAGAAACAAGATCATGAGAATAACATTAGGCAATAATGTTATAATATGGTACTAACTTTATATAGCTCAATATTTATAAATTTTTGCCTGACAGAAGTGAACGGTGTATACTCACATCACTGAACTTCTGAATCACTGAGTCCATCTTGAATTTGGGCGTGTCACAGTAGTTAATGCTAGATCCCCTTGATTTCTCATAGCTGGCCTTATACACTTTCTGCAGGAGTAGACAGACAGGAAGTACATGAGTGACAAAGATTTTAAAACAATAATCCTAAAAAAGTAAAATAATTGTGTTAAATAGGCAATAGCTTGCAAATCCGACACTATGAATACAAATTGTTTTCTGGATTGCCGTCTGATAGCTAATAATTGTAATTAAGAGTGGCTTGTAGTTGTCACCTGAGGCCCTTTTACACCTTCAGTGGGTTACACCACAAAACACCAGCGGGTTACCCCACTAACTCTAATTAGTGGTCCAAATTAGATTCATTAACACCTCTAATACGATAATCACCTAGAAGATGAGCTATCACTCAGTCATAATCTTACTCTCAGGAAATGTAACAATATGTGACAGAACCACGTGGCTGTAGCTAAACACTGCAAGACCAATCAGGTCCTAGTGCTCCCAGGTCCATCAGACACCTACATCACTGAGGATGGTGCCGGCATATCTCAGCTGCCTGAGCAGGGGGTTATCCGTCGCAGGTAGAACATTGTAAGCAGCCTGGTCCTTCGTCTTCTCATAGTCCTTCCTGTATTGTATCTGAGGGGAAGAAAGGGAAACAAACTCGTTTCTATCTGTGTCCTTACGATGTGCTTTCATGCAGTGAAAAGGAGACACATCTGGTCAGAATCAGAATCAGAATCAGAATCAGAACAGGTCTGACTCAGGTGAAGATGACAGAGTTCTTTCTAGATCTCAAATGACGCATTTGTGTGAGCTCCCCCCATGTGAGGGGTGTTCGTGATGTCGGAGTCAAGCGGATGACTCACACTCTGTTCAGAGGCGAAGGTCAACTAGTGTCCTGTCAGCATGAGATGGGATCTATAAAAATATACTCGTGTCTCGTGTTTGAAGTTGGGCGTGTCTTTATATTTCGGGGCCGTTAGACTCACCGCGCTCGCCGCTTTGCCAGCCTTCTTGCGTGTGCCGTACTCTGGCGTGTCCGTTTGCATGAAATAGAGTTGGTCTTTACTATCCTCATACGCAGCGGTGTACTTTTTCTGAAATGGGGGAAAAAGGAAATCACAGTTTTGGTATAAAACTTCACAGTATCGCAACTTGTATCCGATATACCTATACCGACTATAACTAGAGCAGCGTCCCACTCACAGAGCTGAGGTTGTCCATGGCCATCCTGGCAGTGGCCACTTCAAAGTAGGGGGTCTCGCACCACTGGCCCTTCACGTTCTTGTTATAATCCTCGTGGTACTTCAGCTGAGAAATGAAATGACACGGGACATGTCCAATGAACAACATATACAGTGCCAATGTGTTCCACTTCATCTGGAATCATGAGGAAGCATGTTCTTGTACAGTGGAGCACAAATATGCAGACGTTACAAGTGTGTGCCATTAAGGGCCTGATGCAGTGCTGGGAGCAGCACGGGGTGTAGGACAGCCACTAACCCAGCCTGATGCAGTGCTGGGAGCAGCACGGGGTGTAGGACAGCCACTAACCCAGCCTGATGCAGTGCTGGGAGCAGCACGGGGTGTAGGACAGCCACTAACCCAGCCTGATGCAGTGCTGGGAGCAGCACGGGGTGTAGGACAGCCACTAACCCAGCCTGATGCAGTGCTGGGAGCAGCACGGGGTGTAGGACAGCCACTAACCCAGCCTGATGCAGTGCTGGGAGCAGCACGGGGTGTAGGACAGCCACTAACCCAGCCTGATGCAGTGCTGGGAGCAGCACGGGGTGTAGGACAGCCACTAACCCAGCCTGATGCAGTGCTGGGAGCAGCACGGGGTGTAGGACAGCCACTAACCCAGCCTGATGCAGTGCTGGGAGCAGCACGGGGTGTAGGACAGCCACTAACCCAGCCTGATGCAGTGCTGGGAGCAGCACGGGGTGTAGGACAGCCACTAACCCAGCCTGATGCAGTGCTGGGAGCAGCACGGGGTGTAGGACAGCCACTAACCCAGCCTGATGCAGTGCTGGGAGCAGCACGGGGTGTAGGACAGCCACTAACCCAGCCTGATGCAGTTCTGGGAGCAGCACGGGGTGTAGGACAGCCACTAACCCAGCCTGATGCAGTGCTGGGAGCAGCACGGGGTGTAGGACAGCCACTAACCCAGCCTGATGCAGTGCTGGGAGCAGCACGGGGTGTAGGACAGCCACTAACCCAGCCTGATGCGACTGATGGACGTTTTCGTTGGGTGGGTGAGTTTTGTGTGTATTTATATTTTTCTGTATGCCAATAGCGTGTGGCTGAAATGACCTTCAAACCAGTTTGTATGCCATGTATGACAAAGGATGTGAACCTGCTGAATGACTTACATCACTGCGCTGAGTGAAGTTTTTCTTGGCCTGCTCCATATCTTGGGAAACAGCCAGGGAGGTGTACTTGGCCGTACGTTCCATATGACCCTTCTTGTACTGGATCTGTAAGCAGCAACAAAACGGTCAGATGAAGAACAGCACCTGACCTTGAACAGCTACATTGCTTGATGATTTGTCACTTGGCTAAGCAAGTTAACCAGATTACACAGAATACCTAAAAAGCTCTAGAGAACGAGGAATGAGGGATGCTGACGCATCATTTGCTAATAGAGAAATGAATGAATGAATTTTTGATGTGTGAAAATGATTCTGAACCACGTTAAAATTAATTTTGACATTTCCTGTGCGTAAATCAGATTTGGTAGGGTAATATACACCAAAATTGAATAAGTATAGAGGGAATTTGATCTGAATAAGACATCACTACTGTGTCTACCATTGGGGATTTCTACACCAGGACATATGGTGCCACTTACGTCACTGAGGACCTCCTGGGCCTTGGCCACCCTGCGGAGCTCAGGGCTGTCACTGTAGGGGAAGAACATCGTCTTGTCTTCATCCCAGGCCTCTGTGTACAGTTTCTAACCCCAAGGGACAGACACCAAGCAGGATCAATAAGATCAATCAGAACAATTCAAAAGAGTATAGATTAAAAAATTACAACATTATAGACTTGTATACAGTTAGGTTAAGGCTAGGTCTGAAACCAGTGAGTTACCTTGCTGTAGTTAGCAGCATTCTTCACAGCCAGGACCAGCTCAGGACAATCAGGGGGCAAGAAGAATCTGTCCTTGGTCTCATCCCATTTCTGCCTGTACAGTACCTGGAGTATACACATTCATAATATGCATATTGTCTTCCTTGTTTATATTCACAGTGTAGAAACGTGTATACTTCATTCCGGTTGTTGTATTATTGTGCTGCTGCCGCCCTCCCCCATCTCCCCGGTGTTGTCTGTATGTACTATCCATCAGGGGGGATTATTTCTCTATTTGCTCACTGCCTCATAGTCAATATATGTTGCTCACTAATGCTAGAGGCAGGGAGTGCTTCCCCCGAGATACATCCACTCCGCCAAAGTCAAACCTATTTCAATGTCTACGGTCATCAATAAATGCTCAAATCTAATACGTGAGTGTCTTGCTGGTACCTTGCTGATAAGCTCAGAGACATGTTTGACGTGGGCGATCTCTCTGGCCTCGCCGTCGTACAAGCTGGTCGTCCTGGCCTTGTTGCCCTCCATGCGGTACTTCACCTGGAAGACGACAACACGCCGTGAGTTAGTGTATCAAGATCGACCATATGATGGACTCATCATAATGGCCGGTGGCGGGAATCCCCATTTAAAGGGCCGGACAGAAGCCCCCCTCTGTGCAGTACCTCGCTGAGCTGCTCCTGGGCCTTCTTGATCCTGATCATCTCAGGGGTGTCAGCGCTGATGGCATAGGGCTGCCCCTTGGCCTTCTCGTATTCCATACGGTACTTGTTCTGGTGAGGGGAACAGGAACAGGGGAGGGCGACAGTGGGGCCATCACATTCTAGTCACACTCTACCTTCACATTGTGGAAGTTGTTTTCAGACAGACTAACTGGATTGTGTCAAATAAAGCTGGTGTGATGGGGGGGAAAGAAAAAGATTAAAAGATGGTCTTGAGATTAAAAACGTCCCGAAAGTATTGAAGTGACTGCTGAAAGAGAACTCGCTTCTGCTTACATGACTGTACTGGTCCAGCATCTTCTGGCTGTGGGCCAGGTAAGGGGTCATGAACTTAGAGGTGTCCACCTTGACCTTCTTCCTGATCTTTCTGGTAGCGAGAACACCAGCCTGGGGAAGCAGTAGGAACAGTCAGTGCTTTGTTTGACACAATGGTCCAGAGCTCCTCTCAGGGCCCTAACCCAGTGAAAAAAAAACTATATTTCTGCCAATGGTGAGACCAGCTACACAGTATAGCACAAACAAGACAAGAACATATGCTACTGCGTCAGGCACATAAGAGAGACAGGCGGGAAACACAAGCTACCGGTACATCAAGTCTGGCACTGGATCTAATGGCAACAAAAGATATTTTTCAGCGTTGACTTACCTGATAAGTCAATCGGCTAGTCAAAAAGACGTATGATCTCTCGTCTTTTATTTTGTTATTTGACTAAACCATCAAGACACCTTTGGGAATGATTAAAGCACTACATGGAGTTATGCGTAGCCATTTACATGGAGTTCTACAGGGTGCAATGGACATGGCTAGGGTAGGCGTAGTAGGGCCAGAGCAGAGGGGGCAGGTAAAGTGGATTTTTGACAGGGGACGTTGTGAGAGGGGATTGGGGACTGAAGGGAACAAGGAGAGACTGTGGGACGAACAGAGGGACAAGAGGGAGGTTTAAAAACACTGCCGCATGCAGAGTAGGCCGCATGCGTCATCTAGAAGCAGGACTCGCTCGTGATGAGGGCTATTTCATTTGTATGCAGCGCACAAGGGGACTCGACTATGTTCCAGAGGCGATGATTTCACGTGGAAAACAACAGAATCAAATATCACTGTTGATTGTGAGGTGTGCTTCGTTATAAAATGGAGTGTGCTCAAATGTTCCATGGTGGCACATCAGCATACATGTCTCTCGACTGGACAGACTTACTGTCCTGTCTACTGTGCCTATATGGAATAGCCCCCATCGCATGCAAGCACAGTGGGAGGAGAGTCAGCGACGTTGCTGGACGTAGTATCTCAACTGTCCTCTGGGAGGGTGTGCTTTACCTCGGCCACCTGAGTTGTCTGGTGACTGGTGACAGTAGTCGACGAAGTCATCTCAAAAGACTACAAATATAGGATATACTCTGGTTTCAAATTCACCAGTACAATGAAGAGAAGACAAATCACAGTCATATTGGATTGAGGTTGATTTTTTCACGCCAGCTCTGGTACGACTCCTACACCTGCTGTATCTCTATCTGTCTTCACAGGCGGAATCACATACATCTGTGTCCGCCTACATTTGAATATTGAAAATGATTTATGAATCATTCTCTTGTTCTATAATAAAAGTCCCCCATTCACACATGATTTTCTAATTGACTTTAGAGTCCATTAGGGAATGGAGTGAACGTGGGAGTAATTAAGCCTCTATTCCTGATGGGGTAGATAAACCTATAATAGCTCTGTGTGTGTGTCCGTGTGTGCGTGTGAGAGAGAAAAAGAGAGAGAGAAAGACAGAGAATGTGTGTGTAAGCGAGTCTGACTGACAGAACCTTCCGACTGACCCGTTCTGTAAAAACATCTTAAAACCCACATGACCTCACCTCTATTCTTGTGTCGTGTTGGATCCTATTGTCCTATGTCCTATGTGTCACAATTTTAATCAAATAGTTAAAATATAACAGCATTAGATCAGCTTTTAAGCTTAATGCCTGCCCCTCTGCATGGGCTTCAAATCCCTTTCAGGCTTCAACTAGAGGGACATCCTTTAAAACTACCATATGAACCCTTCTCCACCTACTCCCTGAATAACCTGCATCCAACATCCGTCCAACTCGTCTAAATGAGTCTACAGTTTAACCTGTGACCTCCAATGACACAACATTTTTGAACCCCGGCAGTCACTGACACACAACATAGTGTCACGTGAGCAATAATAGCCTTTTTTCTAGAAAGCCCTAGAACTTCCTGGATCATTATCCATGGACTCGGACGCTGCGCCCTCAAAACTCGTCAGAAATAGCGTTAAGACCAGAGCTGGGAGAAAAGAACATCTCAAACACTTTAATAAACAGCTGTAAGAGGCTTCTTTACGTGGACCTACAGACTAGAGGAGAATCGTACAGGTCCATTTGCCCCCACCCCCCCCACCCCCCACCTCTATCCTCAAAACAAGTTAAACAATAGAACTAATGGCGAGTAGAGAGAAGGTAGGATATGCTGTACTGCAGAATGATCTCTCTCTCCTGCTACCTACAGGTGTTTTTTCCATGCATCCATCTCTCCTAAGCACATTTTGGCAGCATGACGTTCACACAGGCTGGGCCACGAGAGTGTGATTTACAGTGAGGCCCTTCTCACTTGCCTTCCTGACGCTCTGCCGTAAATGTCCACTTCTAAATTTGTAGCTCTCAATCGCTGGAGCTCTGAGCCCTGACTTATTCCCTTACTGGGCTTAGAGGAAACTCAGTAGTTCAAAGAAAACATACCTATCTCAATGACCATAAACATGAAAATCTATAATAAAAACAATGGTCTGGGTTTGGTATTAACCAATGTCTCTACAAATGATCTACAAGGACATTATGAATAAGGCACATTACAGTCAAATGCTGTTTCAAAATAAGAGTTTTTAGATTCTCCTCAATCAGAAGACCAAATAAAAGAAGCCATCTTACACTTTTGATATAACATGTATTTGTTAAAAAATGTCTTCCAAAGTGGAGATGAAAGTGATAGTGAAATCAGATTGTATCAAGTTGAACGTATTTATTTATCTCTTCCTCGTGAAAGATTTATATCTTTGTCATTAAGATGATAAATCTCTTAGGGGATGGTTGATATGTAATATGGGAGCCAAATAATTGTTAACTTATCACTATGTTTTGGGCTATGTTTAAGATCTCTCATAAATATTCTAAATAGGATTATTTCATAGCAACTCTGTCTATGACTAACACAAAGCATTGTCCCATTTGCTGGATGAGTAATCATTTGGCACCTCTATTAGATATCAACATGAAAAATACAAGGCAAATTTTAATCCTATTTCACTGGGAAATATGGGATTAAGTTATTAGCCTTCTGTTTTCACTCTTCCATTGGACACTCTGACATAGACTACAGATCACAGGACAGTCACCAAAAATAACCACACAGAATTTACAGTAATATTGAGCTGACTTATTTGGAACTAAAATCGCTAAAATCGCTAGAGAAAGGCATCTCCCGAAGGTTCCAGACAGTCAGTCTATCTATGACACAGGCTGCATTCCTCTGTGTGGAACACCCTGACCCTACCATCAATACATGTGTTCCATCACTGCTACAGTGATATGGGAAACCGTCTTATAAGCACACTACAGCAAATTATATTATCACAAACTGTGCGCTGTAATATTGTGGAACACATTGGCATGGCTCATCATCAGAACTACTAGCCAACACCTAACATTGACAGTGTTGTAATATTGTTTACATCATCACCAGCTGACCCATGATCTATTGCCACTGGTTGATCTACGTGTTAGTAAGGGTAAAAGTGCATTTCCACTGACTGCTACCTGCTGACAAATGTAGCTATAAAACCTCAAGTAAGTGAAAGTAGCAGGTTTTTTAATGACGGATATGACTTACAGTGCTTTAAGGCACTTGGCACATAGGGAGGTGTCCCACTGAAACTGGATCCAGCATCACTCACAGATGCCTGGGCTCCTGAATTGCTGACTTGAAGGATATCGTAAGAGACTTAACTATTCATAGGGTTTGCTGCTACCAAACCTGCAAATCCAACAAATCGCTTCAGCCCACCAGGACCATAGAGTCCAGGACCATAGAGTCAAACCCTAAAGCATCTTTCACTGTGCTAAATAAAGCTAACTCCCTGGCAAGACACAAACTATGTATTTATTGAGTGTCATTTTGTGTAGGACTTTTATCTGTCAAGAAGAGTGTCTCTTAAGACTTCCAGTTCCCAGTTCTTCCTTGATTCTTATGTAACTGTTGTTCTCAGCCGTCACAGAACCTAACCAGCAACGAGTGACTGGATGAAAACAGTGTTCACCTGGGGAGACATAAATGCACTTACCTCCTCCACAATCTCTTCCTCCTCGAATTCATCAATTTCTTCAGTCTCCTCCATTATTGCACAGTTTTAGAGATTCTACATGAAACACACACACAATATTCACTGTCAAGGACTTTGAGTGAGCTGAATGGAAACAGTTAAAATACTTCAATGATTACAATACTGGACAATGTACCAATGTGTCTGATGCTGATAACTAACAATTCAGTGTAGTCTTTAGCTCTATCACAGGTTGAAAGGACGTTACTAGAGATATTTTAGGATCTCTCCTTGCAGATCCTGTTGAACCCACACCTACACACTAACCCTAACCCAATGTCAATGAACTAGCTTCTCTTAATACAACTCAATTAGCAAACAGAATGTCTCACATTCTCTCTCAAGCACACACATTAAAATAATGCAAACAGTACCAAAGAGATTCCTGTGGTATTTTCTGCGACCTTAAAGCAAAAGCTTCACTTCCCATCCACTAGGGTCCCAAATTGATATTCCACTTTTCGATTTCAAGCCTAGATAAATCAAAGATAAATATCAAATACTTCCCCCAATGTCCTCAACTCCACCTAAAACAGTTCAGGTAGAGCAGAGAGAAGACATGAGAAACCAAAGGGCTAAATTGCATGGGAATCTTTTTTTTGTAGGCCTCTGGCTCTGCAACTCCCCTCAAAAAAAAAGAAAAAACCCACAAGCACTGCGCCTCCTGGCTGAAGGTTGGCGACAGCTGCCTCACGATGCTCCAGCTATTTGTCATGTAAGCCAATGCCACAGCCTGATTGGTTGGCTTTGTTTAGCAAACTGAACTGCAATTCCTTCTGAGGCTGCAGGTTAAATATAGGACAGCGAACTAACTACCCTTTTTAAGGACCCAACTAATCTCATTCAAAGATGCTTTTTCTAAACGAAAGGCACACAAAAAAGATGACGACAGAAAGATGGACAAAGTCATGTTGTGATTCATAGGTATCCCAACGGTGGCCTGGTAGAGCTGGAGACGTTCTGCTCTAGGCTGCCTGGAAGTATCCTTTAACGAGGGCATAGCCTCAACAGGCTCATCCATCCATAAATGGTCTTCCAGCATCCAAACAGAACCAGCAGGAGAGACACAAGTCCAGGCAGAGTGTAGGGCTGTAGGCCATGCAGAGGGTTTTGCTGAAAACAATGTTGTTTGGTTTTTGATTGCTTACCAGTTACTTTAAAGTTTAAAGGATTCCCAAGCCGCAAGAGCGTCCCCAACTTCCCTCCTCAGAAACGGTGGGAGACAGCTCACAGCTGCGACGACACCCCGGTTATCATGTGGCCCAGACAGCCAATCAGCAGCCGACACTCTCAGGTTTCTAAATCTAAATATACCTAGTGATCCCTGCAGAAAAAGAGCACCTGTTCAGCAAATGTATCAGCGATTCAACTATGAGGATGGGGCAAGGAGAGTGAAAACATGAGAAAAGACACATCTAGAAGCATCTCCCAGGCAGGGGCAATGGGTGTAGTCGCTGGTTTTGAAAACATGCCACATGGGGTTGTTTGGAGGAAGGAGACTGTCCTTGAGGACGGCTGTGGAGAGGGCACTGACTCACTGTTACTGTAATTTTCCAAAGTCTCTGACGTCACTACTACCTGACCCTGTTCAGATGCTTAATAGTGTCTGGAATCAAGTTAATGGCTGAACAGACCACTGGGGTGGAAGGGAATCAAAATAGTTGACCTGGACTGACATAAATACCCCCTATAAATAAACAAAAGCTCAAAATGATCCAAAAATGACTGTATCGTATAAAGGTTCTGGCCAGACTCCTGGCCAGACCGTGAAAGAAAGATTCGATCAGACACCAGATCAATTGATCTTCTCTACTGATCTAAAAACACTGTACATCTGGGACAAATACCAGGAAGGTAATGGATTTCACTTTTTGTGGATTTATTTCCATATGAAATGAATGTAATAGAATGTATAAAGGGTGAAAGTGACTTTTACAGTTGAGTGCCCCTTCACGATGAATGCAGGATCGCAGGGTCTTGCTTTTACAGGTTTCGCTCTCTGTCATCATTTGAGAGTGAATAAAGTAGGATATGAGGTTCAAAAATAATATATGAAAAAGAACAATGGTGGCACATCCCCTCCAACAAACTTACAATAGACACAGTCGCTGTCCGTGTTCTGCTTCTGCATAGGTATACAGTATGTATTCATAGTGATCCTGTATAAAAATACAGCCGGGGACTATTTCCAGAAACACAGTACGTACAGTGGAGGGCGTACATGACAGAGTAAGGCCTTCTCTGGAAGACATAAGAACAACTACTGGACGGCGTTTGTGAAACTCAAGTCTAAACTCATCTCACATACTGTACCTTCGATGATACCTCGGGAGGGGGTATGATGGGAATGTATCTCTTTTCCTCTGCCGTGGACCTCTCTCTCGCTTGCTGGTATTTACCCCCTCCCTCCACGAGAAGCGAGCTTCTGGGCTCTGATGGACAGGCACAGCTGAGTCTCTACCTCTGCAAACACCCTGTACCCCATCAGTAAGTGGTGTTCGGAATGCTATCTAGTCCTCATTAGCAAGGTCAATGCAGATACTTCAGGCAATTTCTTTTTAAGATGCAACATGACAGGGACGTGTATTCATGAATAAATACTGATAAGAGGGTGAAATACAAATATCAGACACATCCATCTTCTGTGAGGTACTGTACATATATTTATAGCAAGATGTTTAAAAATATAAGGCAACATGTAATGTCCCCTTTGGAGTCCCACTTAATAAATAAAAAAAGCCTCAATAGATATTTTTACTCCCAACAGTTCATGGTAGGAGCATACTGGAAGTGCATGGTGTTAACTTGGGTTTATGTGGCAGCTTTGTGGCGTTATCAGGGAGGTTTCCATACCTGCCTGGGTCTTAAGCAGAGCTAGAGATGGAAAATGCTGCTGAGTCACTGAACAAAGCTGACCGACAGACAGGAGGACATGCAGACTGGGACAAAGCAGCTGCAGGGTGATACGGTATCACTGATACCTCCACTGTTGCTAATCAGGCTCTCAGTGTTCCTCCCCCTAAATCCTCTGTGAAAAAATTGTTCTCATCAACACTGAGGTCAGAGGACTAAACAGGGTGTCTGGCATATGACATTAGCTTGTAGATAGATGTTGTTTACTAACCAGATGTCTGGACACCACAGCAGCCAAGTCCCTGCTCTTTAATAGATGGCTGACACAATGGGATGACAATGTAAGCCCTATAAACTATTGTTTATCACATCAAAGCGTATTAAATCATTTTTAATTAGCGGATTTAATAGAGGCATCACTTCTGAATTATAACCATGTTGTATATTTCATAGTTTGATAACTTACAGAGGGACATAAGGCAGTTTTTGACTGAAGAGAGAAACTGACAGCATGTCAAATACATTAGAACACTTTCTACACTTAAGCAGTTACCTCCATCCGTAGCTGTAGATCTAACACACTTAGAACCACGTGCATGAACCTTTCATGACAGCACAACAGCTACAATACTCAACAATGTAGACAATTGATCACTCTTGTATAGAGAACAAGTTGTATATATAATCAATTGACTACTGGTTACTCTTCTACCATTATTATATATATACTCATTTAACATTGTTATGACTTGCTGCATGGTGTCTTCAGATTATTGTCTTCATATATATATATATATATATATATTACAGCCATGTTTTCAACTGTAATTTATAACCAGACCGACCAATGACAGAGGAGGATTAACAATTTGGCATACATAATACTGTACACACTGACTTTACTGTCTTAGTCCTTTTGTTCATGGATACCGGGATGTTAGGAGTACGTAAGTATATGTAAAGGCATATCCATTCATCTTTATACAATAAAGGTGCTACATTGCTGACTCATATTCCTAAAACATACATGGCCACTTCATGCAGTGGGTCACTGCTCTGAGCTGTGGGAGAAATGTTGTCTTCCGCAGAGCGAGGGATATGCTTACCACCCAGCCTCTTTTCTCTTTTACTCGCCACTCCCTCCCTGCTCGTCTTGTCCATACTCTACTCTGTAATCGGAAGCAAACATGAGTCCTCATAGAACATACTGCACCCTAGAGGCCTGTAGGAGAATCATTCACATTCAGAAGCACAATCAATAAAGTATAGATCAGAGAGTAGGAGAGTTAGAGAGTAACTATATTTATGCGAAAGTGTGCAATTAGTGTGCAACTTACCTCTTTGTCATCCATAAGAATAATCCATTCATGACACATTTTATTCACCAGAAACAGATAAAAACCCTTTATTTCACTGTGTATAATAATGGGCTGAGTTGGGTGTTCCCCCTTACATTGACTCTATTTTCAACCATCGCTTGGGGAATCTGAGGCAGGCACAAAGTTACTGTAAATACTGGGCTGTACACACAGGGGTGATGTTGAACACCACCACAAGCAGTCCGGCAATACTGCAAGGCCACACTGGGCAGGATCCCTTTCTCACACAACTAAAGACCTCATTTTCCCACACCAGCCAATCAGACCCAGCCCCACTTTCATGTAGCTTTATAAGAGAACCGTGCAAAAAATTAAATACACATCAGTCTTTGAGGTTCTGAAATGGAAATGTTTTTGTTCACAGTTCAGAGAAGTCTGAAGCATTGTTGTGTAATAAATAAAAACACCCCAAAAAAAGATTTTCTGGCAGGTCTTTTCTTGCCAGGTCAGTATCAGAGGGCATCCATCAACCAACCACACAAGTGCCCCCCGTCCGTCCGTCCGTCCGTCATGGAGGAGTAGAAACAAAAAACCACATCATTGGTTCAGGTCAGTGGTCATCTCACCCGAAGTCGTGACATCATCCACTCAAGGCCCTGGCACAAGCTAGACATTGGCAAAAAAGACAGACATTTCATTGTTAACATAAACATGGCATACCATTCTTTCACATTCAGCCATATATGCTTTTAAAGTGTCCTTACCCCTCCCCTGTGAGGGCACAGCAGGCCTGGATGTGCCACTGGTGGTCTTTGACTGAGGTGAGCTGTAGACTCTGGGAGATCTCTGCTACAGACATGCAGCCTTTCACATCCTGTTTGTTGGCAAATACCAGCAGGCCAGCCTTCTTCAGGTCCTAGAGGGAAAGACAGAAGTGCTAGAAAGCAGCAACCTAAATCTCTCGTTTGCAATCATATAAGAGGAACAAGAGGACTCACTTCATGAGCGAGCATTCTGTACAGCTCCTCTTTGGTGACGGAGATCCGCTCTCGGTCTGTGCTGTCCACCACCACTAGAACAAACTATGTTGAGACCAAAAAATAAGATTACAAAAGTGCAACGCATGCACTACCCCACCACTCCCCCCTATCCACATGCGCACACACACACACCTCTGTGTTGGTGTAGTAGGTGTTCCAGGAGGACCGAAGTGACTCCTGTCCACCTATGTCCCACATGAGGAAGTGAGTGTTGTTGACAACTATCTCCTCCACATTGCTGCCTATTGTGGGGGATGTGTGTACCACCTCGTTCATAGAACTGTAGAGAAAAGAGCAATCACAGGCTGAGATCGTTTCCAAAACTGGAACAGAGTTCATGATGGAAGTCCATTGATTAGCTCTACTTTCACTTTTAGGGACCGATAAGCTTACCAAATGTACCATCAAAATGACAAACTTTATTTCTTCATATTTAGATGTACAGTCTACTTACAACTGGTAGAGAATGGTGGTCTTTCCTGCATTGTCCAGGCCCACAATGATAACTTTGTGCTCTGAAATACATCAAAAGAAAAAGCTTTTAGATTGTTACACATTTTCCAACATTCACACAAACTACATACACTTAGCTGTCCAGGCCATTAATACCGACAGTGAATTCTGCACATCATGGGGACTACATAACCCAATCTGAGGCATTTTCCAGAAACAGAGCTGATACTGTTCCCAGCTCGGAGGATCTCAGACCTCCACGCCATCAAATGACCAGAAACAACCCTCCTATACAGGATCAGTGACATTTCCCAGTGACAAACAGTGACATTTCCCAGTGACAAATGGTGACATGTCACACATATCTTCACCCGTTTCCCTCCCTCTGACACACTGCGGGGCCTGACTGAGACAGAGCAGCTCCAGCAGGGTCTCACAATACAGACGGTTGACTGAGTTAGGGCCTCCCCCCCCCCTGCCCCGCCCCGCGGCAGCGGCCGTTAGGAAGGAAGTCAGACCAACACGAGCGCACCTGGCTCCAGGGAGCATGTCAGGGGCCACCTGTACGTCGACATACACTCCATGCAAATAAGACAAGCAGACGTCAGAGATGCTCACGCACTGCCAACACATAGAACATAGACATTTGAGACACTGGGTGTGTTTTCCGAGGTTCAATAATTGGTTTGAAAAGGTTCGTCTATGGCTGTTAATCACTGAAGGAGCGAAAGAGTCACTCAATAAAGTCTTCTCAAAGATTGCTTATGGTTAGATAATAATTATTGTCAGACAATCTCCAGACAGCATAACCCGTCGTATCCACAATTGCAGAAATGAAAAAGCTTACGCTGCAATGAGGCTATTCGGCACAAATACATTCAGAAAACAAATAAGGAAATGAGAAAGAAAGATCAAAATAGACAGAAAGATAATAAAGGAGGAGGGGGAAGGTGAAGATTATGAAAAAAGAGACAGAAATAAAGATTAGGTGTACGCTTCTGTCTGTCCACATTCAGCAAGATAATTAATGTTTAGTCTAAGGTCCCACAAGTTCCTGCATGGCATAGTTGATTCAGGTCTGCATATCCTGAAGATCCAGGACATGCAGAACTCCATATCCAAACCTCCATATCCTGCTCCATTATCACAGCTGTTTCTGAAACCCCATGTGCCCACCACCTATCAACAACAATCGCAATCACCAACATCTGGGCAGTAGCACAACATGAGACAAAGAAAAGAAAATACATAGGCACCCAACATAAACAAGCCCTATGAATGTAAACCCTGTCTTCTAAATCCCAACATCTAGGCTAATCATTATCCTGTGAATAGACCCTGAACTGCACAGTAGACAAAAACAGAACAGAAAAATCCTGAACTGTACAGTACACAAGTAGGATGTAGCCTGCCTAGATTACTAAACCATACACAGGTGTGGTGACAAGCTTCCTTTCATAACAAGTAGGCCTCTAAGCAGCCTCAACTCAATACAGCCACACTTACAGTATGTCACTTTCTGTTCTGCAGTAATTGCAGATGGCATGCATCTCTCACTTGAAAATCGGTGGAGTCAGCACAGATGTCAAGTGCATGTCTCGCATCAGTTGCAAAGGTTGTTCAGATGATAGGCTGTGTGCCCTTAGAATGTTGTTATTACACTGGCTACACCCACTATGAGAGTGACACCACAGTATTTTGGTGGCACCCTGTACCACCTTTTATTCTTCACCTTGTGAATGAATGCCTATTGTTCTGGAGGCTAAAGACCTAGTAATAGGCTAACTGCAGACTTTCTTCATTCTTCAGTCTTCAAAATGCGAGCCACGTGAATACCAGATAGGCTTAAACATAAAAGACATGCTTATCAGACAAATCAGTTGTCTTGCCACACTGAACCGAAAAATAAAGCACATCAGATATAGCACTGGTAAAGTCACAGGCTGTCAAAGTCTTGCTAGTAAACTGTTTCACGTGGTTTTAATGTTTTGCTGATACCATGTTGGCTACGTCTGTTTTCGACAATCTATGTAAGTATAGGCACAATAATAATTTTACATGAGTCACTCAATTAAGTAACTTACTTGCCATTTAATTGTTTGTGTAAGGGCAAACGTTTGCTTTGCCCTACAACCAAATTGTTGGTGGTAGAACAAACGTTGAGTACCACACTGTGGCCTTAGAGAAACCAAACATAAAACCTTGCTAAAAGGTACTGTGACAGTGGTTGAATTTTCCATAGCACTCTGCTGGTCTCAAATAACAAGTGGTTCACATATCTGATTACCAAATACGATTGTTAGGCCCATCAGCATTATATAAAGTACATTTCACCTATTTCAGAGAGACCAGCACATATAAGTGACTGATAGACAGCTACACAACCATGAGACAGGGGGATTAGTTGTATAATGGTCCATCCACCCCTCCAGAATAACTAGAAGCAGCTACAGTAGTGGGTGCCCAAGGAAATCAACGGTTAGCTACTGTACTACAGTCTGTAGCTGTATGTGATCCACGTAAAAATGTCAGACAAACAAACCCACGTCCTCATGGACTCTGTAACTAAACTGGCACCACCAGATAACCAGCGCGATAGCAAGCACTACTAAAATGTATGTAAAGTGGACTAAACCAATGACTGGAACCGGCTACAGTAGCTAGCTACTTGTCCTCAAGAAATGGTAGATGGAGGATTTGTGTATTCCAGCTACACAATGTTGCTGTAATTGGTTAGCTAAAAGGAATTATTCAGATCAGAAATACAGTAAATAAGAAAGCATTTCGTTGCAATGCTACTTAGGTAGATCTATGTTTGTTATTTAGGTTAATTGTAATATCATAAGGCTTAATACTAATATGCTAGTTAGCTAGCACAAGCTATTTTTGTTTTATTAAATAATTATGAAACTAGGCGATGTCTTGAAAACTTACCTTGATGGTTAAACAGCCTCCACAACTTAGTAAATATTATCCCCATGTCTGGGAGGAGAGGATGCAAATTAAGCTTGTTATCTTTGCTAAACTACTAGCCCTACAAACTATAGTATAGGCTGGCAATGCTGTTACCATTAGCAAGTTCCAAGCTAACTAGCTAGCTAGCTAACGTTACACCTGACATCTAACAGGAACAAAAAGCCGGATAATGTCAAAATGTCTGCAAGGCTTTGCCATTGTTGAATATATAGACAATTTATTTTAGAGTTCACAGTACACGAGTACAGTGACAATTTAATGTTTAATTCCAAAGAACGGCAGCTAGCAAGCAGTAGGTAAACGATGGATAGACAAGTACTACTGCAGCTGGCCCAGTCGGCTCAGTTCGCTACTGTGTGTGAAACGTCAAATGTTACGCATGCGCTCTTCAGCCTTTTTTCTCTCCATTATTTTATCTTCTCCAGAGCCATTCTTTCCGTGGCTTTTCTTTTCTTTACGCATTCTCTTTATATGGCTCTGCTTGTAACCAGAGAGAGGGTGGTGTTAACGAGCATTTGTTTCAGTCTGAGGCTTTCCCTTTTGCACCACAATTATGTTATAACAACACAATTTGTAAAAAAAGATTCTCTCTGTATCTCTTTCTCTTTCTCTCTCTCTGACCTGATGTGAAAGTGCAAATGCAAAGGCTGTTACTGTGAAAATATTACGTCTAGCAATACAAACATATCTGTTTCTCCAAAAAAATTGATTAGTAGCATCCCCTTTTAATGGGAAAAAATGGACACACATAAATTGCTATCCATCCAACAGAATTAGGAACATTTATTACAATACAACTGTAAATTGGCAGTACAAACAAAATCACTTTAATGCAATGCATTGGTCTCTCACAGGCAGTTTTCAAAGGATTTGAAATCAAATCATTGCCTGCTCTCCAGTGGAATACTGATGAATAGATCCTAACATCAAAACAAAACTAATCCTTGTTCTTAGTCTCATACTGTAGCTGTAGTTTACAGAACAAAAGAGGATAATGAGGTCAATGAACAATTACGATTTTTTAAACCAGCATGTTATCCAATGTCTCCTGATCTGTGGTTGACCCTGATGAAATGTCAACTACAGGTAGTTATAAATCACACACAGTACAATTCTAGGAGACATTCCAAGGCATGTTCGGTCCAAAGAGAAACAGGTGCTTTAAATTGAGTTTGTTATAGTTAGTGAGTGGTCACATTCACTGAAAATGCTACATGTGAATAGGAACAGGAGCCAAACAATGCTCCATAGCTACTAAGAAATACATATAATTTCTGATCATAGGTGGAAAAAGCTATAAATAAGTATGGCTAACCTGTATCATACAGTAAGGACAATTCGTTTCATCTGCACTGTGTAATACAAATAAAATGTTATCTTATTGGCTGATATTGAACTGGAGAAGTAGGCTACAGTTTTTGTATTACACTTCATGCCAATTCAAAAGATACAGTAAAACATATGTTCTTTTGGATGACATTTATCATATATTATTATGTAGTTTAACCAAATAAACTATTTTTAGATTATTTAAAATTGTTACTAGGTGATAGGGATAGCTATTTAATCTGCAACATATTTCTTTACAAGCAGAAGTGATCATCAGAGAATACTGTTGAATACTTTTACATAAAGTAAGCTTCAAAATGAATGAAGAGGAACTAAACGGCAAAGCTATTGGAAGACTTCCAGGCAGGAACAAACACCTACCGCATTTTGGAATCATGATTCATAATTAGTACAATTGAGTTGATTCGTGTGCAGCAACCAACAACAACATTTGAAGCTTCTTTTCACCCCTTTTGTCTTGACTAATTTCTATTTCATAGTGACTTTAACATATGTCACTCACTAGCAAACCATTTTTCTATTGTCTGATCCAGCCTAACAGACATACATGACATATTTTAGCACTGGATAAATGCATGGCATATTGTATATTGAAAAATAGACATGCTGGCATGATCATCCCAAACCAAAGCTACATAGACATTTCTATTTTGGAAAACAGGACCTGTGTTCCCCGCTGCAATAGAGTTAGCCAGCCTTTCACTATCAGAGGCAGCTTAAAACTGGAAGCAATATTCTGACAATCAAAAATGACCCTTATTGGGAATACTATTCTGTTCTGACCACTCACATACAGAAATTCTTTAGGCAATTCGATTCAGCATGAATTACCCCACATGTAATGCTCAGGTTGAACGTGTATACTGTAGTTAAACTAGGAGTGAAGCATATTTCTTTGATACGCAATAACTTGTGATACTGTAAATGTTTAGTACAAAATTATCCCACTTTCCTAAAAGAGACCAAGGTAAAGACCTTGCTACAAATATTGTTCTCTATACTCAAAAATAAAGTTTTGCCCTGATGTGGGACTCAAATATCACTCAAAAGTTTAATTGACTGTATTTAAAATTGTGACCATCCCACCCCTACCCCCACCAAAACAATAAGCTAATGTCACTGGACATGTTAGCCAAACAGAAACTTCACTTGTTCTGAAAAGCGGGATGCACAGGACTGGAAACACGCACATCCAATACAGTTTCAAACAACTTAGTTCGATTTTTAAAGATGCATTGCCCTCTGCTGTTTTCAGCTCCTGGATACAACGTGCTAAGAGTTTCCATTGTGGTGTCCCAGGACACTTGGTGCTAGAACTGGGTGAGTGGGGGAGGGAGGGAAGGAAAGGGCAGTGCAGAAGTGAGCCCATGGGACAGTAATTACACCTGTCCCACATGGGTACTCGTTCCATTTAGCCACAGGACTTCCCAGTTCAGGCATTCCCCCTAAACAATGATCTTTACAACACAAAATGATCCCTTGCAACAACCACAAAAACGATATGTTCCCAGATTCGATTTCCCAGATCCCCGCGTTGGTAGTAAGCAGTGCCAGAGGGAAGTGAGGTGCTACACTTTAGAAAAAGAAATTGGTACTGGAGCTTAAATAGTTGCCCCAATGTTGTTTCAAGAAGGGGAGACAATGGGGCGGGGGGTTCTACGAGGTTTTATATGGTGTCCACTCAAAGCCTGTGTCTGGAGTCTTGACTGTAGCCCCCAGGGGAGCCCCTATTGCGGTGAGGTTTATAGGAGTCCTGGTAAGGGTCTTGGTAGTCCTCCTCCTCTAGGGGGTAGTGCTCTCGGCTCGGCATGGACCCGGAGGACAGCCGGTTGCCGCTCTTGCGTGTCCGCTCATTGTGGTAGTTCTCATCTGACGGCATCAGACTGCGCCTTTCGATGGGCGTGTGGTCTTCTTGTGTGTGATTGCTGTTCCTGTTTTTTTGGCCCTGTGTATGGGAGGATAGATAGACACATAGATCTCAGTCCCCTGATCGTACAGGTTGTGTTCATTTGAGCACATTAGGCTGTGTTAAGCATAACCACAGTGGATGGGAAGCTTTAAAAGGAGGATACTTATGTATTAATACACTGTTTCATTTATTTGAATGAATAGGTTTTACTCTATAGTGGCTAATATTCGACACACGGTATTAATAAGAGAGATGTTTGTAACACCTACAATAGTCTCAATGTGTAGGTTGGTTTACCTGTTGACCAGATATGGCAGTGGGGTACGGGGAGAGGGCAGTGGAGCCCAGGTTACGTCCCAACAGAGGGTTGAGGGGTGTGCTGAGGGAGGTGTGGGTGGCACGCCAATAGGCCTCAAGGTACTCTGCCAGGTGCTCGCATGCATCCTCCAGCTGGTTCTCATCTAAGATGATGTCAAACATCTCCTGATTGGGAAAGACAGGAGAGAATGTAGCTTCAAACAGGATAAGAAAGGAGATAGGAGGGATGAGTAGGATGTAGATTGTAGGAAACGGTAGAAAACAGGTAACTTGAGTAACGTTTGAATACTTCTTATTTCTGTCACTTGTACAGTAGTTAAGAAGACAGTGTGCCATTTGTTAGGGTTGATAAGATGCTTACGGGGGGGGCACTGTGCTAGCTTGTCTGCTGCTACTAGCTGCACGTTCAAGTGTTTACTCTGGGATTTCCCCCTTGATTTAATCAGCCGCTGCAGGACCTGAAGAATGTGAACAGACCAGAGGTTATTTCACCACTATCCTACAAAATCTATAAAAAAAATAGTTTTCCATAAAGAGCTTATAATACTATTTAAGAAAATATTATAATTTTGGATGTAAACAATTCAATGTTATGCAAAACAAGAGGTACTCTTCCCGCTATTTAAATTATTACAATACATTACAAAATAGGGCCTTTTGTCTGTTTTAGATTTGAACCAAAATTCCACAGGCCACTAACAAAACAAATGTAAGTTTTAACCAGAAGAGGGCAGCAACCTTGACTCAAAGCAAACCAGAAAACAGTACAACCTCAGAGAACAAGTGTAGTCTGTGAGTTACCTTAGGGGAGGACACTTTAACATGGACAATGATGGGGGCTAATGAGGTCTTTATCAGCTGAGCTGGGTGATTGATTGTGTCAGCATCCAGAACCACTAGCTGTAAGGACCTGGCCAACTCAAAGATCCTCTCGATCTCACTCTGTACCTCCGCTGTTGGAAAGAAATGACAAACGCTGTCCATTCTTTTCATAAAAGACAGATATGAAAGACAAGTATGTATGTTGAGCATTTCATTGACGAAACAAAGCCATCCTTGTTTTACCTAGACTGGACCTGGTGTTGGACCTCTCTATGATGGCCCTCTTGCTGGGGTTGTTTAGGACTGACCTCTTAGCCAGAGATATGTCTGCTGTCACCCTTGTGATGGATATCCTGACATGGAAAAACATCAGTTGAGAAGCGTTAGTTAACAGTATGTTTTATATAAAGGCTGTGCTAACTGTGGCAGTGGGATTCTTCTATGAGCTGTGGGCCTTCTGGTTTTATGGTGAGATTGCATACAGGGATATGATACTGCAGAGTTTACACAAGGTATATGCATCATGTAAAGAGAGTGAACTCCCAGCTCCTCACCTGCCATCAAACCTGTGCTTCAGGAAGTCAAATAGTGCTTTCTGCATCATGTCAGTCACCTGCATACATAGCCCATGTAGAACCGGTGGGGAGAGAGGAGAGGCAGAACAATACCAGATCAGATAAGAGAGAAAATATAAGAAACAGGCAGAAAGGAACAACTGCAGCATGATTTGGTAAAGATGGTATCAATGATGATAGGAGTACGACATAAAGCACTGAAAGAAACACAGGCTACCTAGCAATCGCCTGTCCCTACTTGCCCCAGCCATCACTGTCCCCAATTATTTCTTGTTTCCCTTCCACAATTAAGAAGGGCCTAATTCTGTTTACAGAGTCCTGCCAGGATGAATAACACACTTCGCAGAGCTAATGGTTCCTCTCCACTTCACTCCAGAATTAAGGATTACATTTAACAAGATTATTAAGGCCTACAATGACAGGTACAATGACAATGACAAACTCATGAGAACAATAGAAGTCAACTCTCATGAAGGAATTTTGTTCTAGTAACAATCTACAATCTAACATAATAAGCAACATAACATGGTTATGTTGACAAAGAAAACGGATGTGAATGTACATGACGTACTTCACAGCAACACACTCTCTATCCAGCTGAGGATAGAAACACAGTGGTAGAGCGCTAACTACAGATCACGAGGCTGCAGGTCAAATAACTCCCTTGAAAGTCGCTTTGGATAGAAGTGTCTGCTAAAGGATTTGATTGACAATAGTTGGATTGAGTCTATGAGTGTATCTGCCCGATGCTGTTGCATGCACTTGCTTCTCTTGACTGTAACATTGAGTGACAGCAGAACCCTGTACACAGTAGTCATGTCATAGACCATTTTCCACCAAACATAGCATGGCTACTGAGAAGAAACTCAGGCTGCAATTTCACACCAAAGATACAAGATGCAGTGAAACTCGATCAACATTGTCTTGACCTTGACAGGTATTAAATATGTGTACATATTGCAGGCCTTCCTTTGCATCATTATTCAGTATTCAGTCAAAATATCTTGTCTGTTTCTTTCAAAAAACATTCTGTTTACTCAGATTTTACACCGTCACACACAAAGATAGGTCTAGCTTTGTTACCATGAGAACTAGCACTAGATGTGAAACATATTTTTGTTCTTCACATTTTTTTCCATAGAACATTGTAAAAGACAACAACGGTACTAGGAACTACTTACAAATCCATTGATTAAAATCATAGAGCAAACTTCCAATTCCAACAACAAAATGGCTTTTTCAAACGAACAGATCATATGAACATGTTATGTGACCATGTAATGTATAGCTACTGCAATGTATTTTCTGTTTCTAATTTCAAACCATGCTCCACTTTTGATACTGACGTGTTTTACCCAGAAGGTTGTTACCACGGCAACACAGAGAGGAGATGAGGATTCTGTGATGACTCTGGCTCCCCCACTTTACCCCATTCCTGCCCTGCTCAGCTGACAATACACCCCATCACTAGTTAACGCTGGCTGGCTGGGTTATGCAGTGCTGCTGTTAGGCACACGCCTTAAATGATGTAACAGGAGTTGGTTCTCTGCAAATACAGGTTTGTGTTCAAGGTATCTTTATCTTTACCTATTTCCCTTGAGCCAACCACCATGAGAATATTCTCAGTACTGATTCAACGCATCCCGTAGTTGTCCCTCTAGGGCATGGCATACCATCAAAAGTCACAGTTGCTCTAAAATGAGATTTGACATCAAAATCATCAACCAAAAATAACCCCACAGAAACAAGTGAGGAGATTGTATGACACTTCATTCCATTGGGTCTTGAAGGAGACCTTAAAGGAGTCTGTCTGAGTCACAGGGTTTGAGATGGGGGCAGTGACCTACCTCATATCCCTTCAGGGACGGTCCTACTAGGACCACTGGTCTCATGGAGGGCACCACGTCATAGGGAGGGATGTTCTCTGCCTGGAAAGGACACACACGCAAACACATATACAACCACACACATACACGCACGCACACACACACAAACACACGCACATACACACATGCACACATTGTATACATGTACAGTATATCCATTGCTATCAAGCTGCAGGAATTCAGTCTGCTGCTTTAAACTTGCGATTCTGCCATGTTGTTTAGACACAAAAATGTATCTAAAAAAAGTTTAACTATAAAATAGTACACACACCATGGTTATAGGTGAGATGTTTTACAATGTAGTCATTTAATTAGTGTTTGGGTCTCAAACTGTTTTACTGCCCTTATAAGAGTATATGGTATCAAAGTGACTCTTAATGCATCTGTAAAAAAAGAGATCTACTGTAGTTACAAATGCAAATCTGTATATGAAGGCAGACTTGACAGCCTTTTTCGGAAAAAAATGTTCATCTAGACTGAATTGAAAGTATGGTAAGTTGACTTCAGTGTATTAATCAAAGTAATGAACAGACACACTCACCACTTTCTGCTTTTGTTTTCCTGAAAAAAAGGAAAAAAGATCCAATCAATATATTTTAATGCCTATTATAAAGCAGCATATACGCATTTTGACATGTGTCTTGACCTGTATGAGTCAAAAAGAATTCTGCTATCAACTTGGAAATTGATAGGGTTGCTAACCTTATTAGACTCCGCTGACACCACATTATATGCACACAAGACCTTGTTATTGATTACGGTTGTATGGCTTAACAAATGATGTAGCTACAATCATGCTACTGAACAAGGTATTTACAAAACACAACCTTTTAAATAGTCAAGGGGAGACAGATATCCACAAATAAATGAAGTATCAAATAAAATGTATGTACAGTAGGCCTATACATTATATTAACACTAGTGGTTAAAAATACTTGATTTATTTGTATCTATTCCAAACCTTCCTTTGCAGGGTTAGCCATTGAAAGACCTGAGGTTTTTTCGATAGATTCCATTTATTATACACAAAGATGTTTTTAAATTGAAATGAGGACAGAATTATTCACACCAGACAAACTATCTCGTCACAGTATTAGAATTTACAGACATATTTTTGGACAGTTCCCTGCACCGATATCAAACATCCTGAATGGACAAACAACCTCCAAAAGCAGAACCTCCTTTAGGGTGTTTAATCATAAGAGATTATGCTTAACGCTTGTCTGGGAAATGGCCCAGAGAGGGAAATTCACCCTCTGAATTCTGTTCTTCAAGTAGATGATTCCAACTTCAATCAGATGATTCACAAATAAGTTGTCTTGATCTACAGGCTGGCTCAGTGCCAGGGCTCACCTGCAGAGGTGGGGTTGGGTTTGAATGAGCCTGAGACCATGTCTCCTAGACTGGAGGAGGAATTCCCACTGGACTTACTGCAGAGGTACAAAACCATAACAAAGAGCAGTGTGAATGTGGAGATCTCATCAATCACACCCCAGCCTGCTGATAGGAGAGGTCACAGAGAGCACTGCATTCATGTTAATCAGGCTATATTTACCCAACAATGAAACATGATTGACATAAGAAGTGCAAGTTGCTTCATGTTAGCGGCATAGATTGACCAGTGATTACAAAGAGCTGCCTTAAATATGCTGTGCCGATGCTTGTTTAATTCATGAGCGGTGTTCTTGGAGAGGTTAGTTTCGATGTATTCGAGAAGACGTCATACCCACTTTTACCACAACTGGTCAAATCCTCACCAACATGAGGCCAATCCGGACCCATTGTCTTTTGAAGTATGCAGCACAGAGTTAATGCAGAGCTTACTAACAAATGCCAACAAAAAGCTGTCGATCTATGATGGGACAGATTCCACAGTCTCGGTTCGACCCCCCCCCCACACACACACACACACACACTCACACACTCACACACTTTCTGCCCCTCCATCGTGCCTCTGCCCCCATGCCTTCCACGTACCCGTGGAAACGTCCTCGCTTTTGCTCCTGCTGGAGACGGATGTTCTCCAGCTTGAGAGGGCTGGGGATGAAGCCGGTGTCACAGCCCTCCTTCACCAGGCGACCAATCCACCAGTCATTGCTGTACTTCTGCAAGCAAACAAGACCGAAAAGATAGATACCGTACCTGAACAATTGACACATTATGTATCAAAACACAGTGAATGACAATATTTTAAAAAGTACAAAAGTAAAAACCAAAAAGTAAAACCACACTCGGAGACAGTTGAAATCCCCCAACAAATGAATCGCTTGAAAGCAGCGTGTCGTTTGTTGTTGGAAGAGCGCAGCGCTCGGTACCTCTTTGATGTGCAGGAAGTCCTTGGCATCAAAGGAGATGGCTGTCCCAGCCACAGGGACGTCCTCATCCAGGGCTCCACAGTAGCTGACGTTCGTCTTCACAGCGAAGGCCACTGCCTTGGCCTGGGCAAGCAGAGCATCGGAGGCACAAGACATTAACATTAACTACGCCAAGTAACAGATGTATGATGTAAAGCCTAATCGTGAGCGATGCTGAATAGGGGCATAGCGACTTCAGGGGCCAGTTGAAGTTTGCGTTGTTATAAATGGGTGAGAATGTGGGTGCATGGCGTGAGCTGTCCGAGTACGATGTGTTTGACCCTCCAGGGCCGGGCTGCAGCAGATGTAAGGCGCAGTGTCGGAGCTCACCTTAGCCCTCTCCAGCTGCACCGTCGCCTGCTGCTCCTTCTCCTGACGGCCGGTTTCCCGCTCCTCCTCCAGAGACACATCTGAGTCAGATGGTCGGCTAGTGTAGGAATCAGCTGAACCCTGCAGGAGCACAGGCTGTTAGTCACCAGGCGGGGGTAAATATTAGACACAAGGTACAATTTACAGTATGCTGTAACACGTAGGCCTATAACACCCAACACACAACAGTCCTTAGACATGGTAGACTTCCCAGTAGGACCATAAAGCCTATGCTTACAGTAGGTAGTTAGAGCACTACAAATAGTGCAGGTCTGGAGGTATGTAGTAGTGAGTGAGTGAGTAGGCAAGTTAGGAATTTGCGTGAGTCTGTGAGTGAATGAATGAATGACTGAGTGAAAGTGAATGAGTGAGTGCATGTGTGCGTGCGTGGGTGAGTGAGCGAGTGAGTTGTGGTAGTGGTCCAGGTGTGTGGCGGGGGCGTGGAGGGTGGGCGCAAAGATGGCTGTCCGCCTCTCCCGACAAGATCAAAGAGAGTGTGATTAAAGCTGACAAGCCGGCGTGGCGACAGGGCTCCCAAATACAGAGAGGCTTTTTTGTAGCATGGCCGAAAAGGGAAATCTAGTTGAAGTGATCAAATTGGAAAGCGCATTAACTCACACACAAGCACACACACACATTTAGACTGCAGAGTGTGACTAAACAGAGGCTGGGTCAATACAACATGATGAGAGGAGCAGAGACGAAGAGCCCAAGGCAGGTGTGTTGGGCTCCACGGGCAAGTAGGAGAAGGACTCTTCACCACACAGCAACACATCTAAGACCAAGTGTTGGCCTTAGCACAGTGTTAGCAAAAAGGATCTCATCTCATATCAAACAGAGCACTGTTTTCAAGAAAGAGGACCTGAGAATAAAGCTTTGAACCTGAAATCAAAAGGTTCCACGCAAAGCACAAAAGGCCTGATTAACCTTGCGGCTCTTGAACCTATAATAATAGGATTGCAGACCTCCATTTAGCAGATTCGCTATTTTGTCTTAGAAGCTTCCAGATATATTAATCACACTACTGTTCTCGAAAATGAAAATGGGGAAAATATGAATAATCCAAGGGAAATGACGACTATCTCCGGGGCTCACCTTAAACTCATACTGTAAGAATTCGATTGTAATTGAGGCATCCGCTATTACATTACAGTAGAAACCAAGGCATTATTGTATTGTGTCCAAGGCCCCCCAGAAAGGGTGTACTGGTCTTTGTGTGCTCCACTCGCACTTCAGGCAGAGCCAGTCTCATGTCATTACTATCAGAGGAGCTGCCCCCTACCCTACAGCAACCAAGCCCCCAACACTATCCCTTATTAGCCACGAGTCAGTGGCTGCTGGGGAAACAGAACCAGTACAACACCCACTCACAGAGAAAAAGGAAGAGAAGGAGAAAGATAGAGAGACAGATGAAGCCAGACAGAGAGAGAGAGACAGATAAAAAAGTGATCTGTGAGAGAAAAAATACAAGACACGGAGTGATAGAATGGACGAAAGGATGGAAGTATAGACGAGAGATTCTCCCGAATTTCAGAGATTCGGAGAGATTCGGAGAGGCACCACCACCACCACAGCTCAGTAATGCCCGGATGCCCAGATGCCAGCGGCAGCAGCAAACTGAGGCTGCAGTGAGGGGGTGGAATCCGGGTAGTGGGGGGTGGGGGAGGGAGGTGGGGGGCTGGGGGGGGAGGGACTCTATTTCGAGCCCCCTGACGAAGGTGCTGAGAGACATTAGCGGTGACGATCTCATCACATCCTCAGCATACAGCGGCTAACCTTCTGATGCCACCAACCAATAGCTGTCTAGGTGGTGCCTGGCAAGGTGGATACGTTTACTTCCTGATGTCTGCTACTCCTGACAGGAGATGGAGAAAGCAGCCCAGGTTCCAAATACATTCGCAACTGCTTTGAACTATTAGACAGTTTGTGAGCTTTGCTTTTCCCAAACACCATTTCAATTAGTTCAGCAGTGCTCTCTGCATGAAATATTTCACTCTGCAAATAAATGGGACAGACCCAGAAATTACAGATAGAGGACTTTTACCAAATCCGTTCAGATTAATCTGAACATTTTTTACATTTAGTCATTTAGTAGACGCTCTTATCCAGAGCGACTTACAGTAAGTACAGGGACATTCCCCTGAGACAAGTAGGGTATAAGTGCCTTGCCCAAGGCACAACGTAATTTTGCACAGCTGGGAATCGAACTGGCAACCTTCTGATTATTAGCTCGATTCCCTCACCGCTCAGCCGCCTGACTCCAAACAGTAGAGTGAGACATCCCCACCTGTACCCTCTGACCTGACCTGATCAGCAGTTACACAAGGACTGAGTGATGAAAGCCCCCATCTCTATTTCTGCTGACGTCAATATTCTGTCTGACACATCATCCCTTACGACCTACACTCTCTCTCTCTCTCTCTCTTTCTCTCCCTCACTCAGTTTCTTTACTCTGCTCTCCTTGTCTCTTTCTGTCCACCTCTTTCCCAGTTTTTTATTCCTGACTTACAGACATAGATCAGTGACACTGTTGCCATTTTCTTTGGGATTCTGCCTACCGATTGATTCAGGATCTTCATTTCTCCAAACAATGAAGTGAATACACTCACCCTTGTGCAATTTGCTTAATCAACAAAGAATGACAGGCATTTCATATATACATTTACACATATATGAGCAACATATGGAAAAGTGAAAACAATGAGTCATAAAATATTGTGAATGCAAAGCAAATGCTGAGATTTGATGAGGTATTTGTCCATTTGAATGAACATGAATGAACTCGGTGACAATCCGATCACCTCTATGTCCAAACCTACCCTATTTTCTTTCAGTCTATCCCTCCCTCCCAATTCTACACTTCCCTGTCCCTCTCCCTCTTCCTTTCTTTCTCTCTACCTCTCTCTGGCCAAGGGATGACTCGAGACCCCACATGCCTCTCCCTAGCTCTCAGCTGTTGAAGCGTGAAGACCATGGAGACATATGTATCACCGGTGACTACACACATGGCAAGCTTTGCCACAGCACTGCCATCACACTGAAAAACACACAAAGACAAGAAACGGATTACAAGGCTCAAGCTGACGAGTACACTCCTTACATTTCTCGACTATCCAAAATGCTTTCGTAAGATAATAGGACCACCAAACGCGTTTTTAATACAATAGTCGGAAATGATTGATGAATGAACAGCGTTTAATTAACGGTCCTCATTCATTTACACAGCCTGTACTTGGCAGACCTGGTTTTTCTTAGCATGTAAGTAGAGGTTTGCACACAACAGTGTTTCCTAACTGCTCTGTCAGACACTGAGTGTATGGTATCACTCCTGTAAGAAGCACATTAGCAGTATCACAGCCAGCTGGTCTGCTCTCCCAGTACTGCAGACTCAGCCCTACTGAGGAAAGGCAGGCTTGAGGAACACGGAGCCTCAGCACAAATGTTTATCCAACAGATGATGGCACAGTCGCCCCGAGGGTGCTGCCAACTAGTCCTTTCTGCACAACATGCCATTAGTAACAGAGGGCCGGGGGCCATTCAATCGAACATGCACGGCAGTGTTTGCAAATGTAACTTCGAGGAAATGGCATGGAGATTTGACGATGGTTGATGCTGTTTTATTTCTCGGAGAAATGAGCATTAGGCTTCACCTGAGCACAAAGAGCCACACGTGAACACATCAACGTGCACGTGTCATGGACGACTCCATTCACACACACGTATGCATGGTGCATAGGCTCGTGGGAGCAGAGAAACATGCTTACAAAGGGCTGCATGACAAGAGGACCAAGGCATGATGTATTGCTTTACATTCTGCCCGATATAACCATTTATTTTCATGGAGTAGCGTTTCTCTTTGCGATGCCTTCTCATCCAGTTAGAATCCAGACCCACTTTCACAGAGGAACAAATCCTCTGCATCACTGCTCCCTCTGGTGCGATAGGTCTTCAACTTCTCTACAATGAGACTACAATACCTTTACAAGTATTTGTGTGATCACACCACTGTAAACAGTGGCATATGTGTATGTTTATAGTGGACCATATTACAGTAATACATTAGAAAATTCAAAAATGGTCCTCTGTCATCCTGCTGCAAAGATGTGTTACAATGCAAACAACTGTTATTTACTGTAAAATGATAGTATTGTTAAGAAAACAGTCTGGATTTGAACCTTCAGCCCATTACTCTCATACCTGGCCTTTAGCTCAGAAAGTATTCTGTCATTTGTCAGGATATTCACCTCAAAACAAAGAGCAGTGAAACTAAATTTAGAGATATCATTAACTCCTCTGCACAGCCAGGGGTGTGGTGGGTCTAAGGCATGCAACACTTATTGAAAAAAAATCCTTAAGTGACAACAATGGACACAAGGCCACCACTATCTACTACTATCACAAACCTTCATCCCACGACACAAGCACACACACAGACACACAGACACACAGACACACTTCAACCAACTCCACAATCCATGTTCCCACTACCACACTGACTGGGTCACTAGGGGGTCTGTTATCCGAGTGTGTCAGGGACCCAGGCTAGTGTCCATCACACCACACTCGGGTCTTATCGCCCCAGACGCCTAGTAGCACTCAAGCGACCCTCACAGCTGTACCCCAAATCCCCCTGCCCCCATGACCAATCTGATCTAGTCAGTAGAAAGATATTGAGTTAAACGTTGTTTCTGTTAAATGGTCAAGTATCTCGGTGCGTCACACTGCCATGGGAAAGATCTCGCCTGATTTCCAAAATGACTGGCGTTGTGTGAATGGTAAGTGAAATGTAAGAATATTTGTCGGGTTTTTTTTCTTCACAAAAATACGTTTGTTACTATCGTAAACAACAGTTCTGCTGAGTGGGCAGAGATGGTCTGATTCATCCATCAAACTGCACGTCACAGTGTGTGAGGCATTCTCAGAGTCAAGTTGCAGTGCTTGTACACACTCCAGCCAACCACAGCCTGGCTCCTGTCTCCCCTTCAAATGAAAAATGCCATCACGTTTCCTGTCCTGGCTGCTCGCTCTCCAGGCACCACAACAGATGACATCACTACATCACTGTCTCAAAGACAAACAGGCTAGCATCTTCCTGAGCAAACTGGAAGGAAATGCTCTGGTATTTAGATGGACGATATCTTAAGTATACAATATTATAATCTAATAGGGTTTTGGATGCCCTTTGATCATGTTGTGATATATTTTAAGGTGCGGTAAAACTCCCTACCTGATCACCATCAATGCAACCATTAATTAAACTCCCTATAACCAACAAATTAAAATTAAATCACTTCTAAAAATAATGTAGGTTTGGAGTGTGTGTTCGCTGTGTCTCTCCAAACTGGTCACTTCCTGTAAAGCCAGCCACTCAGTGGCCTGAGATAAGGGCTGATAATAACGTAGAGCCACTAAGAGCTGATCGAATGCCAGAATGAAGGTTAGTGCAGCTGCCAGCCACTAAACTAAACTAACACTGCCATACAGTCTCAACACTTAGTACTGTATGACAGTTTGTCTACAGAGAAGTATTAAATAAAGCTAAAATGCACTGCCATCTGTGGACTTGAAACGGGCGTTGTTTGACATTTGTATAACAACTGGTCTAATTTAACTGTGCTCTGTAGAGATTTTAGATTTGGTATCAAGCTGACAAGGCGTGTTGCCTTGCAGTGAACCTCCCCCCTCCACAATGTAGAGATGCTGTATTAATGATTCAATAACACTACCTCCCTACTGGGTTGCACACACTCACAAAGGAGAGACTGCATTTAGCTTGTGCAGCACTTTCATGGAGGTGGCAGAAAACAATGATTTCCATCACATACTGGTTAGGTTCAATGGGGCTGGCGAGCCATTGGCTGAAGGGGTAACAGCCCAAACCTGATTGGGGTCCATAAATAATTGAGAGGTAGCAATTAAGCTTGTGTTAGCTAGACATATAGTTGGTAATAAATAGCGTAGCTCATGTCTAGCCTCCGCTGAGCACCTTTTGTTATCTGTTACAGTGCAAACGTATAACCCTTCAGTCGAGTGTATTTTGTATTAAAGGACAAAACAAAAGGACCAAATTAGACCAAATTGTCTATGATAGTGATATGCTGAAACTATACACAATCATGAGGATCAGATAGATCATCAGTCAATAAATAACAAGAAAGAAATGTTCAGCCCCCCCCATCCTCCTCCTGTCCACACAGCTCCTACATTTTATTGCCTTTGTAAGCATTTCTCTCAGTACTCAAACACAGGTTTCTGGTGCTGATGCTCGTCACATGTCAGTATAAATCTAGGTTGCTCCACGGCAGAAGAGAATCATGGCTGTGTGTACACGGACACTTCAGAGGTATTCATTTTTATGTCTGTGATGGACATGATCTACAGGGCTGTTTGTCACAGTCAGACACACCCGACTGCTGTAGCATCACAGTGTCTGAAGTGAAGCTTGCCAGTGCCTGGATTACAAGACTCATGGCCCTCGGAATTTTACAACTCTGTTTGAAACAATGGCAGATGAGATAAGATTAGTTAGAAGTGGATGAAATGAGTCCATATCTTAGATTGGTTGTGTGAACCATAGGAGTGGGTCACACAACCCCTTACATTGAATGTAAACGAGAGTTAGTAAGGTACTGTCCCTTTAAATCAAAAGCAAATGCAGCTCTCTGTTACAAGAAACTACATAATGATACATTAAGTAGCCAAGGATGGCTGGTTCTCTGCTCTACTGGCCAAGTATGAGCACACACATATAAAACACATATACAAGTAACCACATACACACACATACTCACCCACCCACCCACACACAATACACACACATACATACACATGCACACACAAACACACATGCACGCGCACACACTCAGTTGCAGCATGTTCACTGGCTAATCAGTCATACACAGACATGATCAAGAGCACTGTCCAGATCAGTGGATGTTCAGTGATATGGAATGTACGTTTTTTTTTCTAGCCTGTTTTTCTTCCGTGGCATTAGACAACATCAGCCTTGGAGAGAGAGAACAACATCATTTGGGAGAACGAAGAACAGGTAACTCTAAGACACATGTCTCTTCCTCTCCTTCTTTCCCATCCCCCCATCCTCCCACCCACTCCCAACTCCCCACAAGAAAGCCTAAGCCAACCAAAGACAGAATACCATAAACACACCGTGCCCCTACTCCCAATCATTAGAGTGTGTACGTGTGTGTGCGTGTGTGTGTGTGTGAATGTGAATGTGAGAGTGCACTTGTCAATACAATTACACAGGAGGGAGAAGTATTATCCAGAGGCATCTAACAGTGTCACAATAAAAAGCATGGTACAGACAGTTACAACTGCTTTTCCCCCCAGCCCTCCACAACCCCTCACTCACCGCCTCCGAGTCTTCAAATCCATGTAGGTACAAATTATCGTACATGGAGGTTTGATATTCCAGAAAGCACCACTTGATGAATTAAGAGTGACTGATGGAGCAGCGGAGCATCAACGCCGGGGAATTAAAAATCCCTCTCCACATAAGTCATGAACGTGGAGCCCTCCTGTGTTCTGCCTTCCCAGTGGCTGTCGGATGTTATTGCCCCAGAGCCTAGAGTGAGTTCCTTTCCATCACAAGGCAGCCTAGCTCTCTCCGGAGGCTACACAGACCTGGCATTTTATCTGCCTCCCAAATACAGAGCAGGAGAGCGAATCCCTTCCTCAATCAGAGGCTGATGACAACGCAGGGAGGCAGCCTTCTGATTGGCTGCTGGCTACTCCAGTTAGCTTAGACACTGGTGAATAAGGAAAGGGATGGGAGGGAGGGATAAAAAGAGAGAGACGGGGCCTATAGCTTGAGCGCATCGTTTTCTTTTCATCTCTGAGGTACCATGTATTTGTCTGCTAGTCTCATGTCATTTGCTTAACTGCCTCTAAATCTCTTTCTGGCTCTCTCGCTCTCACTTTCTCTCTTTCTACTAACGGGAGTGTGTGTTTGCGTATATGTGTGTGTAATCATGATGATACTGACCTAAACACTAAGATTTAACGACAACCCCCTCTCTTATAGTACCCTCTCCACTGCAACATCAATCACGCTCATTGCTCACAGCATACCCAAAGGATGTCCTAATATCTTTATGAACCCAATGGGACCCTAAAACAGCCGTCTCCAGATCCACTGCAGCCAAGGCCATGCAGGAAAATCCAGGGTCACGAGGTATTATCAAAACCTGGCCTCAAATACTCAAAGCCTTACAGATAATGACACATTTTCTTTTTATTGACGTATTCACACACAAGCCATGTACTTATTTACGTGGTATTTCATTGTTTGAGACACTTGTACTTGATGACTAGATGGAATGAGATGGAATGTGGTGCATATTCATTCATTAAGGGATTTGGAACTTTAATTAAGGGAAATCGTTTAATTGGAAACTCGGCATCTTTGACCGCTATACGAGAAATGCTGATATGGAAGAGCAACATTGCCCCCTGCTGATGAGGAGACTTACAGCAGGTGCACCTGCCACTTGAAGATCAGCTTGCTCTGTAACCCTGCCAGCAGAGCTGGAGGAAACAGAGGCTTGTGGATGTCCTGAGCCAGGGCACCGACGGGCAGCCTCTCTCTACCATGGTTATCTCTGGATGGTTGTGTGTATGATCTATTTATTGACTTTCTTCTCTTTGTTATCTCCTTGTTTATTTAGATAACCTATGGATATGATATTATAAGTAGTCATTTCTAACTAGGCATTGTTGGTTTTATTCCAATCCAACACTCTACATATAGGACATACTGTTGGTCATGTCTAGACATTCAACACAGTATTTCTAGCTATCTAACCTGACAGTGTGACCTTCATTGTGACATTTATCACAGAGAGCTGATTCGGAGATGTAACTTTGTAGAGGGAAAGGTCACATAGTGATGGAGGTCACTAAATTGAGCTGTTGCTGTTTGGAGGGACTGACTGGTACTTGATGTGTGAGTGGGTGGAGTTTGCTGTTTGGAGGGACTGGATGGTACTTGATGTGTGATGGGGTGGAGTGGAGAGTGCTGTGGCCAAGTCCCATTCAGTGATTCATGAATTAGCTGCTTAGGTGTTCGGTCATGTGACCTACTGTACATTGGAGGGATTAACAATATAAATCAGCCCTTCTATTCCCCATAGAAAAGTCAGGTGAAGTGGATTTCTTTGTTCAATTAATTGTGATTCAGAAATCTTCCCTCAGCCAATGGCTTTTCAGCTGCACAACTGAGATTCACATCTCCCATTCACTTAACTTTTCTAAATATTTCCTGTTTTCTTCTCTAAACTAACCTTAGAAACCCCAGAAATGAATCAGGAACCCAATGATATTTGGGTCTGAAATGGTCACTGCTCAGCCCAAGTCCCTTCCAGGTCAGCCACTTAGGCCAGCTACATGAGAATGACACCAGGACTCTCTGTCTAATACGATACGTACAATACAGTACCTAGTAGATAACTGAGTATTATAGTAAATTTCCTCAGGAGTTTAAATTAAAGCTGTTCTTTGAGAAATGGCACACTTTTACTTTATCTTGAATAGGCCTGGAGGAAAGCCATGGATTCCTTGGTAAAAAGCTTAAGGGATCCAATGGTTTATACAGAAATACAGAACTACCCAGCTAGCAAATAGCTGTCTGAGTCCCTGACTCTCAAGTTAGAGCTCAGGGAAACAGGCAGAAGACAGTTCAGATGACTAGATATCCCATGAAGAAACACTGAACATCTGTCTACCGGAATTGAATAAACCACGTGGGCTCAAAACACCATCTGAGGAAAGAAAACATCTTCTCATGCCTGGCTGACACATTTTCTTCGAAGAGTCAACGACATGTGGCGTGATGCGCACCTCTGCTGTCTTCATTAGCCTGTACCAGGTAACACGCTAACACGCTAACACGTTCTCTCTCCTGCTCATCTCCTGCCCTCCTGGAGAGAACAGCTCTTCAGCTCCAGTAGCAGTGAGAGAGAGTTGTTGACTCTAGTGTAATAAACACGGATGTACAGGATAGTCTGAATAGAGATCTTTTTACGGTCGACCATAAAAGCTGACAGTTTCTCACGTTTCTGTGATCATCCTCCTTGCCCCTAATACTGTACTTCAGATAAACCTCCAGTAAATCCGCACACTGGAAAGATTCACTTGACACTTTTTACAGATTACACTTTAGACTTCCCCTGCACTGTTTTATAGAGGAGACTACGGGTTGTCACATCAGATATGTTAAATGACCAGGGGAAGTTGACTGCCAATCAAACAGCTGGGCTCAACCCCTGATTTTGAACTAGCGCTGTTGCTATGGATACCTAACTGGAATCAAAGAGCTCAATCAGCAGGCACTCTGCTCATCTCTCCACCTGATGATGTGAAACTGATTATGACCCTTAAATTGTGTTTGTGTACTCGAGTGTGTGTAGAGGTGTGTGTCCATGTGTATGTGTGTATTTGTGTAAATGTGTGCATAAATAAGTGTCCTGTGTGTCTTTGGCCTCTTTAAACCCGCTGGGACATGAATGCTTTGCATGCAGATAGATCCCACAGAGACTCTTGCATAATTAATAATCATCATAACGGAAAATCACTGGATAAACAAACAGGAAGCTAAACCATATTCTAGTCCTTAATCAACATTTTCATGACAATGTGTTGGTTGAATGGTGTACTAGATACAACATGGCATGTGGCAAAAACATAAATAACGTGACATACAGTTTGCAAACCATTTCCACAAAACATTCCCTCATTCTTGATGTGACCTACTGTACATCTTTATTAAGACAGCCTTGTGGCAAATATGTCAAAGCAATGTATGCACTGTATACATACATTATCAACAAACTAACCGTTTGTGCAATGTAAATAAGGAAAAGGTCTTAGGATAATTGACCAACAAATATACTGCCCTACTTTGAGAGGCTTTGATCTGTTCCCACTGACACGTTCAGTGAAATCGATAAAAAGACGCACAAAAGATGGCCAATAACATTCAGGTGACCCAGTGTTGTTGAAAAGCCTGACTGCAGTTTCCTTGGAAACCCATTAGTTGGGATGTCACAGTTCAGACAAGGTCCCCTCCATTTTTATAGAATAATTATCTTACACATAATGGTATATCATTAGCATTTGTTACAGAGTTGCTTAGAGGCGAAGAGAGTACAGCCAGAATTACCCAGAAGCCCCCTGTTAACTTCTCCATGGATTTTACATGACTGACAGATCATTTAGTGGTAGCCGAGTGAATTGTTTGAATTCATTTTCCTTTTATGTTTAAATAAAGGTCATTGCTGCTGCTACCACAGAAGTATGCTGTTGATGTGACATAAATGCAAACAGAATGGCATTATGTTTTCTGAGCTTTGAACCTTTAATAAACATGGAGGACTTAATGACAGCTTCTCATTAGGGACAGGGGGACAAAATGTTCTTACTTGTCTGAGGATGAAGCTGGTGGAAGTGGTGCTGCCATCAGATCTCTTCAATCGGCTGCGTCTGGAGTAGGTCCCTCTGTTACCCTGGGAGGGGGGGGGGCATACGAATAACACACACACACAAGTACCCACACAAACACCCCACCAACACACACACATACCAGGTTAGTTTTACTATCCTAATGAGGACCGACAATTAACTCCTAAATTTGTAACCCTAACCCTTCATGAAATGTTAACCCTAACACTAATTCCAACACTAATCCAAAAGCCCTTAAAATCCCCTTGAAATAGCACTTAAAGTGGTTGGGCCCAAGAAAATGTCTCCGCAAGGTCAATTTTTTGTTCATTCACTATCCTTGTGGGGACAATACATACACACACATACAGTACACTCGGCTAAACAAGGGCACCTTGGCCCACAGACTGAAGTGGTGGTTATGTCCTAACTAAACAGACGTTTCAGACAGCACCTATCCTGTGTTAGTGGTGTTTCTTTTCCTCCACCCACCTATAAGAGGGCATCATTGGGCAGCTGATGTCCAAGTGTGACACACGAACAAACACACACATATATGTTCACCCATACACGCACATCCACATCTGTAGCCCCACAGAGCAGCATGTCACAGGCAATTCCCTCAAACCAGAGGAACACCAGAGGTGTCCTTGTCTGAACCATCCATACCCTTCACCGTCAATATCCCACAGTGCTTAGGTGGATAAAGTCATGGAAGCACTGCTGCTGTCAGGGATTTAGGATGTCACGCACAAGTGAAAGAATTAAAAATAAATTCTATGTGTCCTATCAGTTTGTCTTGCTCAAGTGTATAAAAACGATGGTCCTGTTTTCAGAATGAACGGATCCGATTTTCCACTTACACTTACACAGAAAAGCAGCACATCTAGGTCAGCTTGCCCCTTCTTAAATGAGTACCAGCTCAACTTATGAATTATTAAGCACCCTATTTCAAACCGTTCAACTGAAAGCCCAGATTCCCAGTGACCAGCATTATTACCAGAGGTGAGAACATTTGAAGCCTACTGTCCATAGGCAAAAATGTAGCCTATGTGTACTGTGTTATATTAGACAACAGCATGACACTTTTATTGGACATATCATTTCAAATTTTAGTTAAAAAATATATGTATATTAAAACGAAACTAGAGTCGACCGTGATTAGAACCCTTGACCCACTTGCATATCTCTACATATATAAACTGTATGTTTAAAGCGCATTGAATTAGTGATGAGTTCGATTTCGAAGAGAGGAGACGAGAAGATGAAGAGAACATATTTTATGCGGATCTTTTGCCTACCTGAAAAACAGGCTTTTGTAGCCCGTCGCCAACACCGTGACGGGTGTATATGTGTCGGGACATTTCGGCCAGTTCATCTGTCCAGGGGGGCGGCTGGCGCTCTGTCCCAGTCCACTGCAACTGCTGCGGGCATTGAACCGTTCGCTCCAGCTTTGCACCGTTAGTTTTCACAAAGCAACACAGAAAAGAGAATCGCTCTACTGCTCCTTAGAAAAATATATAGAAGACTACTACTGAAACGGGACCAGGATCAGCGCGTGTTCAGCGGCAGTGCAGCTGCTGACGCTGTATGCTACAGATGTGCACGCGCAGTAGCACACTCCCCCCACCGCTCCATTATTGACAGAGTGCTCTCCGTGCGCGTTTTCTCTCCAGCCAATTCAGTTTGGTCTTCTCAGATCTTGAGTTAATTTTGACGCATTGCTAGATTGCTTTCTTTGTTCCTTTCAGTCATTGACATTTCTGCCAAGTTCTGCCATTTAATTCGATTTATGAGATTATGGTGTGGGTCCAAGTCTCCTATGTGTACAAATGAACTGGTTTGACTGTCCATTTTTGGGGGCATCGCCTCCCACATTCTACACAAAAATCCCCTTTATTCTAGAGCCTAAGTAGAGTGCTAAATAAAATATAAAATGATTATTATTATTAGCATTTCAGTCAAAGCTTTGTTTGTCAATCAACTCTTAAAGACTAAGCAATTAACCCTCTTCCTACAATAATGACTTCAGAAAGCGTCTACAGGGATTTATCTGCAGAAGTATAGTGCAGTTTCTGAAAAGTCAAGAGCAAGAATCATAAAAAGTCCTGATGAATAAATCATTGTGTCTCCCAGGTAACGATTACTGTGACAGGCCGCCCATGCGTCATTGGTCTCTGGTCAAGGCTTCACTGTGGGAGAGCTGAGAGCTTTATGGGTGGATGAAAGGTGATAAGAATTTTTTTTTCAGCTCGAGTGAATAAGTAACCTCTGATTGACCACTGCTGTGTTAACTTCCCTGGCAGGGAATTACATAACATGGGCCAGTTAGGACATCTGTCCTCAAGAACATGTTCTGTTTAGTGTTGTTCTATATCAAAATACTTAAAATGGCTGTGGTATACTTTCAATAGAAAACAACATGAGAACCTAATATGCCTGGATGTTTAATTTTAAACTTTAATTTCCTTCACTTATATTAGCCTATCTTATTTGCCCAAGCCCTTCCTTTTACAAATTATACTGTTCACTACTGATTGTTATCTCAATAAACAGATCCCCTTTTCACCATGTTACATATGCCATCATATTACAATATGTGTGTTGAAAACTAACTCAATACCTTCACCAAAAGGTAAAATGTTGAAGGAAAATATCATAAAAGCATACGCAATTAGCAGGGAAAAACAAAATTAAACATAAAAAAGATTCATTTGAACACAGGTCAATTTTATTTCAATGAATATTAGAGTTCACTGTGTTACAAAAGGGTATTTAAAATGATAACACAAGATAAGGAAGAAACCTGATACAAAACATGGGAATATTATGCCAGTTGATAGGAATTTTCCCTGGAATCTTTTTAAATATAAAGATATACAGCAGCTTCCAGGGTGAATTCCTTTCCTAAAGTTGTTTCAGTATTTTTAATTACGATTTCTACAGAAAACAAGGCATCCAGTGGTACATAACTGTTTACAAAGTTAAGGTGCAATGCTGACAAAACCAGATATTTTACATCTAATATACAATACCTTTTAATGAGGCAAGTGAATAAAATAAAGTGTAGAGCTCTGAATCATATTTTACTATCTAGCAAGGAAGAAAAGCAAATGGCAGATGAGAAATGTGGTCCTCAATTTTAACCCACAGAAATATTCCAGGGCAAACTGACCACTGGCCAAATACTGTATCTCTTATGTTAAGACTACAGTTTGAATGGCCAGTTCACTAAAGTTGGTCATGATGTGTATGAAAACCAATTCTATTTGAATTTTCTTATAAAATTAAGTCAAAAAATAAGGGAAGTAAGTTATAACAATCTTACATTCATAAACCATACAATTATATCACCTGGGTACCGGTACACAATATACCAAATAAAATACAAATACACAAGCATTGCAATTATCTATTTTAAAATGAAAAACTGCAAACAGCCATGCAATGTAGAAATGTGTTTGCATTGCATATCAAAAGATGTCTTTGAGTGAAGCAATCTCCAACTGATGTTGAGAATAGGGTCTTTATAGAAACATGATGCCCCACTAGACAAACAAACCAACATAAACTTCAATTATTATACAAACAAAAGCGGAGGCATAGAATAGAAACTCTTTTCCAATAAGCCCCTCAAAAGGTTTGCGGTCTGTCTGGGCTCCTTCTACATCGACAGAAGCCATGGCTAAATCTGTTGTTTATCAGAAGCCAGAATGCTTTCTTCCATCTACAAATTCTTTACAAACGATTCGATCTGTGTACAAATAATAATCTCAACCTCCAATTCAGCAAGTACGATCACAACTCAATCAACATATCTTAACACACACACACTCACTCACGCACAACAACTACTCCATCTCCCTCTCTATCAAGTCTGTCTTTACTAACGCCCCAGAGTGCATCAAGGCAGTGTATGGGAAGCTCATTTTAGAAACTGAACATGTTCTGAAGAAATTGTTATTGTACAAAATACCATATACAGTGGCTATGTAATGTGTTGCACTTCATGACGTTTGACCCAGAGCGGTGCAATCTATAATGGTTGATGCTGGTGAGAGGGACATAAGAGGAAAAACTGTCCAACCACAACCTCCTTCATAGATCTACAAGAAAAACAGGTTCAATCAGCAAAACAAACATTCAAAATAAAAGACTGATTAAAAACAAAACAAAAATCTTGTAGTAACTGATGAATGTGTATCAGACACAATAAGTAGGTCAGGAGACGTGTGTATGTACAGTTTGCATTTCCAACATTCCAACAATTCGAGATGCAAATTGGTCATCCCTTCAAAAATGGGCCATATTGTTCCGTGGGTCGCCCGCCGGTCGACGGCGACATCACTTCCTTTACAGTGGCCTCTGCGCTGACTTCTCTGACGATCGTCGTACGTACGCATCATTTTCTCGATCAGGACGAGAAAGGAGGGCAGGGGACAATCAGGTGCTCGGTTGGTTCTGCGGTGTAGCGTTAAGTCTGAAGGTGGGAATCCCTACACAGACACGGGCCTTACAGGAGGGGCTGCTGATAGTAGGCAGCCTGCTGCGGCTGGGGGGCTGGGTGGGAGGGCGCCGCCATTGGATACGGGCCCGGAGGCATGTTGGAGTTAGCATTCTGATAGGCTGACATGTCCATGGCCACCCCCATTTGGGGAGGGTATGCGCCACTGGGAGCTTGGCTCATGTAGGGCCCACTGATGGGAAGGAACCAAAGACAGCAACATTAGCTATATGCTTGCGAGCCGTTCCCAGGCTTGAAATACAGGCTGCAGAAACCTACCTGGCGTACTGTGCTGGTTGACTGTTGGGTGGGAGAGAGTGAAGGGGTCCTGGCTGGTCAGATGACATGTAGGTCTGCGCTGGGGGGGCCCTGGGACATCCCTGGGGGCATGTAGGCACCTCCTGGCTGGCCGGGGTAACCCTGAAACAGAGGGGACAGAAAGAGAAGTGGAGCCTTTAGATGACTAAACAAATGTTTGACTCTGGATCAAATCTAACAAATGGATTACTCCCCTAAAGAAACAACAACGTCATAAAATCAAGGTCAAAAGCTCTCACTGAAAGAATAGGACCAGCCAAGGTGAGTGTGTGCTAAGTGTTAAATTGAGTTTTGTTTTTTTGCTGCACTGTGCAAAAAATGGACCTAACAGCAAGTGAGCAGGGCTGGTGTCCAGGCAGGACCACTGAAGCTGCCATTAGTCTCCGTCACAGGGGAGTGACAGCGTCATCCATCATGGTGACAACGAAACAGAGCGCAGCAGACAAAACACAGCTGCACGTGGTCACGGGGTCCACCGGGGTACATTAGAGACCCACTCGATCGTCTCGTCACTGGGTCAGGCGTGTGAAATATGCGTCGGTACACATCACATCTTCTTTTTGAACACACATTCAGAACTTAAGAAAGCCAGACAGGGATTTCAATTGTTATCTTCGGGCCCTTTTCTGATCTGTCCGTCATTCATTAGATCCATAAATGAAAAAACAAAATACAGTCAAGTCTTACCGGCATGGCTGCAGCTGGGGCAGGTGGGTATTGGGCCGGGGGGGGCTGCATCTTAGAGTAGGCCGTGTAGAACGGAGCCTCGTTCATCAGCTTGTTATACAGCTCCAAGGCCTCCAGCACCTTCACGTTGAGCTCTGACAACTCTGAGTGTTGCCTGTCAGTGAGAGAGAGAGAGATAACCGCATTGCGTTTAGAGAGGAACAAATGAAAGCCGTGTCGGACAAACCCTTGCGGGTTCTTGACCTCGGGTGGGATCGACCGCACGCTAAATGTGAGGTGTGCTTTGGGTGGGGAAAGGTGGATTCACCATACCTGTCAATCTCTTGTAGTTGCTCATCAATCATGGGGTTCATCTGCTCACAGGCACCTGGGAGGTAAGAAGCAGGGATTAATACACACGAATTACACTCCAGTCTGAATGGCCAGTCTCCTGTACATCGTCGAGCCAGCTGCAGCACCGGGGGTCAAAACATTGGATTTATAGGGGCATTAAAGACTAGTTTATACCCTCCAGCTGGACCAGCTCGCAGTCGTCCAGAGCTGCATCAGCGGGATCCTTGTTCTGAAGCAGGAACAGCGTTTTGTCCATCTTCTCCTGCAGAAACAGAGAGTGGGAGAGAGAAACAGAGAAGAACACAGGCAGGGGGGGAATGAAGAAAGGGAGAAGGAGATTGGGGAGTTTAAAGTGCCGATGAGAAAGATCCAAATGGTTGAGCAGATAGTCGTGACGGTTGTACACTGCTGTCTACCCACCTCGTCTATGAAGACAGGCTCCGGTTCCACTTTGGGTTCTATACAGGCTTCTTCGGGAGTCTCCGTCTTCTCTACGTATGCCACTGAGGAAAGACAAGGCTTTTTAACCCATCAGTCTACACATTACTCTGATCGATGAGCGGGATAAATGGGTGCAAGGTATTGCAAAACCCGAGGCAACCTACCCGCTTCGGGTTCGTCATTCAGGTTTGTCGTGACGAAGTTGGACGGAAAGAGACCGATTCCCCTGTGGTTCTCTCCTTTCCACCAGTTTGGATCACTGCACACATGGTTTCATGTAATGTTATGCGATCAGCCGTCTTTAAAAAAGGGACACCGATGACATGACTTGACCGGCCAGTTACCTGTCGTCTAGGACGAGGATCAGCTCCCCAGTCTTGAACGTCAGCTCGTTGTCCTCCGCCGCCTCAAAGTCATACAGGGCACGCACCTTCCTGGAGTTGCCCCCGTTCGTGTTGAAGGGGGGGTCAGAGGTCACCATGAGGGGGCGGGTCTCGACCTTCTGCTCCTGCAGGGACAGCTCGATGGCTGAGGGAAGGAGCATGTGTGTGAAATGTGTTTTCGGCGGCTACAAACTCTGTCTGCGTTACGGCAAGAGGTGTTGTCTACCTTTGGCCAGATCGTCGTCATCAGAGGCTTTGCTCACTGCAGGTGTGCTGACCTTCAAGCTAGACCCCTGCGGTCAACACAGAACAAATGAGGTGATTATGGTAGGGAGAGAGGGAGGGGGGGTAGAGACTAAGCGAAAGAAGCATACTCATGTGATGCCACTTCTAGGAGTTTTTAAGTAATACAGCATGCACAACGATCAACAAGAGAGACTGAACACTGCTCCTTTAAAAGAAGAAGCCATGCAACAGTGACCACAGGAAAGCTTGTACAATCTTTTAAGCAAACGTTGTTATCCGGGCCAGAGCCTGCACAAGGGCCCCATATCGACACATACCACTTCACGTGACATTCTCTGGCATGAAGAAAAAAAGAGGGTGTGCATGCCAATGCAAGCTTCAAGGAAGAAATGAAGATTGCGAAGAAGATGCTAGGCTGTCCCACACAATCACACGACATAGTGTAACTCTTCACATGGATAGACTGGCTTTACATCAAATAGGAGAGGAAATTCCAATGTAAGCTCAAGCTACACCCAGGGCTACTGTATATTGGCAACACATGGGAAAGCAGTGAAAACTTGAGTGGGTGCTAGACAAGGCCAAGGACATAGTTATAGTGAGTAGAATGGCATAGTGAAATTGCAGTTAGATCCTCATTGACAAACACAATAAAAACAATATTTCGAAAAATGAAAATAAAACTGAAGTGACATCCACATTGGTGTTAATGATGATGAATGTTTTTACCTGGGAGCCTGAGGGAAAGCTCACCCCATCCTCTTTTAGAGACTTAATGGTGGCGCTGATGAGACTGAGCTGTGGATCCTTCTGGAAACTCTCCGCCCATTCCATCATTAAGGCCTTCAGCTTGTCACACACCTTGTTGTGAGCCTGAGGTGACAGAGCGGAAATTACAGATGTATTCACTTAACCTACCTAAATTCTGCCTGTGACTATTTACACCATAACGAAACAGTGGGAATGGTGGAAATACCATAACAACAATAATTTAAAAAAAAAGGTTTGACCTGATTTAAGCCATATTGACAAAACATACCCTGCCCAGGACCGCCCGCACTTCACTGGCAAACTCTCTGGGAACAGATCTCTAGGTGAAAGATTCTTCCAGCGTTAGCCACACCGGCTCCTAGCAACTACAAAACAGAGACATATAAGCTTCATCATATTTATTCGGGTATCATCCAGGGGTATCAAAGTGTTTTAAATCCCATCCAGCGAGGTCTGGTGTGCACGCGTGTGCATCAAGTTTGATCTGTTAAATGATGGAGCAGCATATCGATAAAAGGGGAAGACGTTTAAATCATTATGCACGACTTAATGACTTTGGAAGTTTAGCTGAGGAGGGAGAGGTCTAAAAATAGAATCATGTGACATCTTTACTCATGATGACGCAAAGAGAATGATCACATAGTCACAGTATCCCTCCTTGTCAGACTGCCCTGAACAACCCAGAATATTCCACAGCATTCCGGGCCCAATGAAGCAACTGCGTGACAACCAAGAGCCCAGACAGCTGAATAGGAATGAGGATTCGATTTTTAGTTCAATTCTATTAATGTTATTGATCCCAAAGGAAATTCCAGCAATAACATAACAGGTGTTATTTTACGAGTGTTTACACAACACTCAGGGAAACATACGTGAGGCCTCTAGCAACAGGCAAACTTGAATGATCCCATTCGACAAACAATCCTTTCACAAAAGTAAATAAAACTGTCAGAAAGTTTTCGCTGAATAGATCACATCACAGCTGAGGACTGTGTGTTCTACTTAGAAATAAAGATCTGGAAAAGGTCTGAAAAAAGAGCGGTTATTACAGCTTGAACTCACAGTGAGAGCCTGCATGGCCACGTGTGGGACCTTGTGATTGACTCTTTTCATGATGGATCTGAGGCAGTCCTTTGCTCTGAGGAAAGACAGGTACATAGCTATTAGATATAGGAGGAATGGTAATAATAACATCAAAGGCTCCAGGAAAAACATTTAGAATCTATATCCATGATTCAACATCCATGGCGATGTAGCTGCCTAAAAATGGAATGCATATTTATACATGGGCCAAATGTTTTTAACGTGAAAACAAGATTAAGCGCTGGTGTAAGTAAACAGTGCTGTTGTTTTGGAGACAGCCTGTTTTTTTTCTTTTTCAGATTACCCATTGGGTGTTGTTCCAACCCGGTCGCAGATATCCATAATGAGGGCCCAGTCATCTGTTGTGTTGGTTTCATTGGTTGCTTTCTCTGAGAATGTGACAGATCATGAATATTTATTGGAAACACTGTATGTATTTCACTGTGAATCGTCCTGCTTGTTACAACAAAATACAAATCCAAGTATGATGACGTCATACCTAACCCGGCGCTTTGCTGTCACCATATTGTCATGTGACCTGGGCCAAGCTATTTGTTGTTTAAAATATATAGCTAATTAAAAAACTTGCTGGGTCAGACTACGACAGTGAGTCAGTGACAGCTAGTGACGTCAATATCGTATTCTAGCCACAAAGAAAAGCAATGTTCCAAGATAGACTGACAAACTAAAGCCAAAGGGTGATTTAAATGAATTTGCATTAAGGGATAATGGTGACCTATGTAACGTATTAGTTATATAGCTTCGAGTCTGACTTCAATATAGAGTTATAGTTACTACTAACAAGCAGTACATACGTGGTTATACAAATTAAACACTTGGACCTACACTGTTCTAAGTATGCACAATATCACATTTTTCGGGGCTATTCATTTTTAAAGGGAGCGGCCCGCGGAATAAATGCTACTACATACAAGTACGTTAGCTGATATTCTAGCTCATACTAATATCCCCACTACCATACACTTACACATTAGCTAAAGTTAACTGTAGCACGAATTTGACTGTACATTGACATAGCGTTACATTGTAAGCTCTAGTAGCTAACATAAAAATGTAGCCTATCCTAGACGTCATCAGAAACAATAGAATGCTTGACGTTTTTCCGTTTTGACAGCCTGGCTGACGGCTTTATACCAGTAATTAGGAAGCTACCTAGCTAGCAACCCATCTATTGAAAATAGGAATCGGTGTAGTGCACTAGCAAGCTGCTAGCTAAGTTTGCAAGATAATCAACAGGGTTAGCAATACAGCTAGCTAGTAGGTAGCTCGAGCTAGCTGGTAGGTTGCTAAATCTAATAACAACGGCAATAAAAAGCTGAACTTACCGACATCTTGGTCAAATGGATTTTGAGTAAATAAAGGCATGTTGACTCTTTATTAGCGAAACGAAGTTCTAACGGCGAAAACTGTGACTTTCTTTAATAAAATATTTTCCCTTCCTCATCCATCAAAGTGTACACTTTCACCAGTTGCTCTTCCGTAAACTTGGGTGTCCAATCAAATGCCTGATTATCATTAAAAACTAAATAGAAAGATACATGTCACATACACCATTTGCACATATCTTTAACTTCTTTAACGAATCTCAGTTTTAACTTGTCATCATGTAGGTATGTTTAAATACATTACTATTTAGTTAGTTGTCTGTCACACAGGCAAGTACATAGACATCTATATTGGGGTCCTAAACTTGGAATGAAGTAACTGGGGTGGAATAACAGTAGAAATCGATGGAATATGTGTTGACTCTTGTATTATAGAGGGATACTATATTGTTTGATTATTTTATCTGTATCTTGTTAATTATTTTTTGATTTTGCTACCTAATCTGTCAAGCGTTCTATGTCTTGCGTTACGTTATGGTGATGTTGCAGTAGGGGGCGCGCGTTCTTGTTCCCATACCCTGAATATTGTTTGCGGCCCTTGCCCTTTATGCCTTTCGTTTCCTGAGTCGGTGAACCGATTGCAATTATCAGCACCAGGCACCGTCTAGTGGATTTTAATCATGTCAGCACCTGCTATGGGGAGCACCAAAACAGCTCACAGTGATGTGAGCCAAAAGAAGAAGAGGGGACCGGGTGCCCTGGCGACGGCGTATCTGGTTATTTATAATGTGGTTATGACAGCTGGGTATGTACATTTAATTCTGTACTTCCTGTTGTAGTCTATGCCGAGTAAGGAGCAAGCGTGATAATTCCTCATGGATTAGAAGGATGGATAAAACTGGCACACACTCGCATCGAGACACGATTATATGAACCGTATCTAGCATTTATCTATTCCAGAGCAGTGGCCTACCAGAAAAGTAATCTAATAATAAACTCGTGTTGAGGAAAATACTTTTGCCGATGTTAAACTAATAAAATAGCATGCCGCCGCAGGCAAACATTCCACTATTGTTAAAACCACCGTCATCGGAAAGTCATAATTTGTCAGACAGGGGTACTGTTGTTAATGTTGCTCAAGTGCGAGAAGCAGAGGGCATGTATTCAGCATCTACCATAAAGTGGCGATGTCGTCGTGAACAGTTAAGCATTTGTCCCCCTTATGAACGTATTATAATGTACTATTAGCATGTCAATGACATGCAGACTGATCGCTACCTGTTTAATATATAATTGTAGGCTACATATAACATTTTGCGTGTTTAAACAGTAATGTAATGGGCCAGATCATGTGGAATATGTTAACTTTATTAAGGATTGAGCAACAGCCTCTATGTGGCCAGATTGCACAAGTGGGGGTGCTATCCTAACCAGTTATATCACATTGTAGTTCTATTCCAACCAGTTAGATCACCCCCTCACCTTGCTTGGTGCTGGCAGGTGAAACTTTAGAACACATAACCTACGGGACTCCGCCTTTTCTATGTTAAAGTAGGCTGTTTTACCTACAGCTTTGTACAACTATGATGTTGTACTGTGCCTAACTTTGCAGTGAAATGTAAAAGGTTTGTATGTGTATGTTTAGGTGGCTGGTGATAGCTGTGGGTCTGGTTCGTGCTTACTTGGCCAGAGGCAGCTACCATGGTCTATACTACTCCATAGAGAAGCCCCTAAAGTTCTTCCAGACTGGTGCTCTCCTGGAGGTGGGTGAAGGCAGTGTCTGCTTACAAATACTGTATTCTGCTAGCCATCCTTAAGTAACCTATGGGTGCTATTTAGTGATGAGTAAGTGACACAAAAAACACAGTTTTAATTCCAGCCTTTTCAGCTTTCACCCCTGTGATATTCACACACACACGTTTGCGGGGCCCTTCTGTGGATTGAAAATCCAGTTCCAAATAGCATTTGAACTTGTGATGACCAAGAAAATGTCCTCACAAGTTCAAATTTACCGTAGTTTAATTTTCTTGAGGGGACTTCTGATAAACATGCCCATACACACATGCACACACACAAACTGTGCAAAGGTTACATCATGTTTCAGTGATTGCTTTTAGCCATACTGTATTATCAAACATTGAGCTCTAAACATTGTGCTTACCAATTCTTATGAATCTATAAACATGGACATAAAAAAAAATCCAAGCCTGATACCAATTGTTTTTCTGTATCATTTAGCTTCTACATGTATCCCAAATGATTGTCTTTTATTCTTTTTCAGGTAGTGCACTGTGCTGCGGGTAAGTTCTTCTCCGGTCACCTTTTGCTCTTTTACATCAGTAAACCAAGCATGTGGACCTACTGCATAGACTGCTGACCTTAGAGATGGGGCAATTAGGGTTGGGCAATTGTTGTTTGGGGAAGCTTGCCAGGTGGTGCTTATGTGCCGAGGAGATACCGAATATCTTTCGTGGTGTGATTCTGGGTTGAGAGTCCACTCCTCTTTATCTGGGATTTAAAGCTAAACCTGACCTTTCCCTCAGCAAACTAACAGGCTATGGTTGCCTGCTGTTGTTCAGCACACAGCACTGTGCTGCCCCCTGCTGGAACCAACGCTACACACAGTCTTCATTGGTCTACTTAGTCACTGTGTCTTTTATGAAAAGGACATTTCGTAAATATTTGATCATCTCATCTTTCTACCCTTTAGGCATTGTTCCGTCCTCAGTGGTGCTGACAGGATTCCAGGTCATGTCTCGAGTGTTCCTCACCTGGGCTGTGACTCACAGTGTCAGAGAGGTATGAACGCTATATTATTCATTTCAAATGAGTATTGAGTATACAGTTCAATTTATTGGTCCTATCACTCCATTGAGCAACTGTTACTTTTCAAATCATGGATTATCTAATGCTGATGTGATTGGATCTTTCAGCTTTTTTTTAATTGTTAGGTTCAATATCAGTGTGGTTTTGATCCATTTTTATAATAAGTTATACACATAGACTGAAGAAGAGTATTGATGTAAACAATGCCCCTAGATGTTGTCTCCCATCCAAAAGAAAGACTGTCTTGCTGAGGCATCAAGGTCTGTAAGCCTGAAATAGCCACCGTGCTTGAAACAAACATTATTAACACTGATGTACGCATTGGAACAATGTGTGTGCGCATGTCTGAGGGTGTGTCTTTATGCCTTTGCATCTAGCCTATGTTTACCAGAATGTGGGTTTTGCTTTTCTCTGCTGTGTGCTCATGTCTCTCTTTGGACTGATGTCTGGATGTCCTGAGATGCATGTTTTCTTGCAGCTATAACCGATTCTGAATATGAAGTAGATAAGCCCTACTCAACCTCCTTTTCACTATTTGTATATGTCACCCCCCGTCCACCACAGGTCCAAAGTGAGGACAGTGTCCTGCTCTTTGTATCGGCCTGGACCATTACAGAGATCATCCGGTACTCCTTCTACACATTCAGCCTGCTCAACCACCTGCCCTACCTCATCAAATGGGCAAGGTAAGGACTGGATTGGCTAAGACTGATGGTTATTTACAGTGCAGGTTTTCCCATAAGAAGGAAGACATATTTTTCACTCATCCCTTAGCTAAATTGGAACATCTTAACTGACAGAAAACAATTATACAAAAAAAATGATACTCATTGACATTATTGGCGGTGAAGGGTCAATGATGGAGTATGGGAGTCGGTGACGTTTGTTGCATTATCAGTTTTTCTTCACAACCATGGCAACAGTCTTTAAGAACCCCAGAGTCCTTAGGGAAGGACTTTCTGTGTTTCCAGGTAGCAAATTATGATCTTCCTCCAATGTCAGCCAGGACAAGGCATTGATATGTTCCTCTTCACCTAATTCAGTAGCGTGGAGTGTATTTGTGTGAAATTCTTGACAGAATTAGCATGTTGATGTTTCATGTTATCCAGCCTTAACCAGGGAAATACATTGTTATACATCTTTAATGTGCTGATTTTTATTAGAATTGTTCAGTTGGTATTGCACTACTCTACTAGTATAAACCATTACCTTATTATAGAGCTATATTGAAAATATATGCGTCTAATAGCACATCCTTTTTTCATAGTTATTAATGTGCCTTATTCCCTCTATCCAGGTACACATTCTTCCTTGTGCTGTACCCAATGGGTGTCACTGGGGAGCTGCTAACTATCTACGCAGCCCTGCCATATGTACAGAAGACTGGCCTATACTCGGTCACTCTGCCCAACAAGTACAACTTCTCCTTTGATTACCACTCCTTCCTCATCCTCACCATGATCTCCTACATTCCCCGTAAGTTGCACCGACTCCTCCCCTCTGCCCCACACATTAAGGCGTATCTGATGATGTGTTGAGTCATCTAGGTCACAGCAGCTATTCATACTGGCCATGTTGTGCCAACACTGCATGCTGTGAAATAATGCTAGGCAACACCAATGTTCTCTTTACAAGTGTCTGCCTCACTTCCAAGTCATTGTGGTCATTGACACCGGAAGTGTGACTCCTCTCCTCTCCCTCCTCTCCTCCTTAGTCTTCCCCCAACTGTATTTCCACATGATGCGTCAGAGGAAGAAAGTCCTGGGGCATGTGGAGGACTACACCAAAGTGGAGTAAACCGAGGACATCACAGACTGGTCACAGGAGAACAGAGAAATGAAGAGAAGATAACCTTTCAGAAACCCGCTTGGCCTACTAAACATGTCTGCTTGTTGATAAACCAAGCTTAACTCTGTTTTCAGATCCAGAAGTACAATGTGAGGACTATGATGTAATCTATCAATGTTTTTTATGGTTTATCAATTGGTTGTTGATGAGTTGTTGCCTGAGATCCGGTTTTCAAGTGCATATACTACAATTTGAACAGCTTGGTGGGTTCTTTATGAGCAAAGGCACTTACCCACTGTTCTATAAGAACGCTTACTCAAAACTGTACTGAATCGAATACAGTTGCATCTCTTTCAGAGGCGAGCAGAATGGTCCTGGCAATGACTCTTGATCATACTGTTCAAATTAAATCCAATGATACATCCTGTCCTTTTATCCAGTGGCACTGTAGGAGACTAACTCTAAAACAATCCCCTGGTGTGCACATTGTTGTAATGAATAGTAATTGTCCTTTGTTTGGATACAGTTCCAAGGCAGTTGAAAAAGAAGAAGAGTTTGAGTTAAGTTATTTAAACAATTTAGTTCTGTAGCTTATTTTGTCACATGTAGGTTTTGATCACATTCCCTGTTTGGTATAATAAAGCTTTTTCATGCTGTGTTTGTTTAGTTTCTGTTTTTGAATTATACCTGGAGAACTGCAGCAACTGGGTTTTTGATAGGTGTTTGTAAGTTCACCATGTCCTATCAAGATTAGTAATGCTTTTTATGTTGAGTGGACTTTGTCAACCAGTTTGTACTGAATTTACATTGATCAGGGTATGTGCTATATTGGTGTCCTTGCTTTTAATAAATGTTAACTTAAGGTTGGTTACGTTTGTTAGTTTATCTGTACCTGTTCAGGCTAGACGTGCTGTTTATGACTAGTTGTAGAGTTGCTCAATAGATTGAGTTGTGCAGTTGAAAGCTTTTCCGTATTCCTTCTTGTCTGTTTGGTCTGATAAAACTCATTGAAATGATCTTCAATAACGCTAAAGGCTATACTGAAATCTTCTCAGTGTGACCTTAGTGCAAGATGATACATTTTACAGTACCTTGGAAATGTCACAAGCCATCACTATTTTTCTGTATTTATTCACACGTTGTGTTCAACTATAGTTGCCAGAATATACCGTGACAAAAAGCTTACATACTGTACACACTGGATCCAATTGGATTAGAGTGCTTGTAGTCATGCATTCCCAATGAGTCAAATCTAATAATACATAGAGATGGGAGCTGGTGCACATGTGTGATGCCTGGCTTTGCATGGTATTACCCTTATCTGCTTTGGTACTGGAAATGACATTATGATAGATGTTTTATGTTGTTATGCCATGTTGACTCCCAAACTGAATATTTTATTAATTTGGATTAAGCCAACAAAAGTAAAACCAGAAACAGCATAAATCCATTTCTGTGTTTATTTTTTTCATGTCTTACTTTCATGAGTGCTGTTGGTTATGTTTTTGAAGGGCTTGGTCAGTGGTGTGTGCTGAGACTAGATCACCTGCAGTGCTGCTTGGTGGGGAACAACCACTACTGGGGACTAAGGACTCCCAAATTGAATCCCAGTATCATTATTATTCCTACAGTAAAGTGAGTCATCCCTAAGAATACCTCCCACTTTGCAACTTCATTAAAAGTCCTGTGGATTTGATATATACCAAAGCTATTCTCCAAAACTCACATTCAAACCTTATGGTTGCAGAGATCCCTTTACAACGATCAAGTTAAGCTAACAGCACAACAACCCACCACCTTTGATAGTGAAATCTTACTATTGCTTGTTTTAAGACAGTTTGACAGCATGGTTTGTGAAAGACAGGTATGCAACTCTTGCGAAATTGCATGTCAGAGGAAATAATACATTTGCCCAGAGTAATTATAATTGGGCACATTGTAAAGAGTAAAGCATGCCACATGACTGCATTCTCCTGGTTCTACTAACTACTGTGAGGTTTTTGATACAAATGTTTTGCATGGAACAGGAAAACTTTGTATAAGTATGATACGTTATATGAATATATATTTACAATAAACTCAATATGGTAAGCAAGCTGATGTTTCAGAGGTTGTTTTACATAATCCATAAGGAAATATTGAAAAGGTTGTTGGAAAACAAAGTGAGTGTTAACTGTATGTATTATGTTTATTTAAAAGTAGTATCGCTTCTGAACAAATTCCCTGACCACTCACATGATGGCAGTAGTGTTCTAGGCTACTTCAGAAAAACAGTAGTGTCCTTCATAACAAACTGAATTATGAACGTTATTCTTTTAGGGACTTTCACAATATCGGTATTAGTAAAAGTTTGATTCTCCCCAGTCGGGTTAGGTTACAGGCCAGCTCAGATGACTTTATGTGATGGATAAAAAAATTCTTAAAACACTTCAAATGTGTCCTCTGGAGACATAAATCCTGTAATTCATCAATAAACCTTTTTGGGCATTTTTCTTATTCTAAGCAAACGCTCTTCCTAACCATTTTCTTCCCCTGTACAAGAGCTACAGATACATTAGGCTAGCGTGTGCATTATTCCACTTACACCGTAAGCAGGATTCTAACAAGGGCTTTTGCATTATGCAGAAACACTTGAGCTAAAGTAAAGGATCATATAGCAGGAGATAATACATAAAATACATTCATGGTTTTCAAAATATAATCTATGTGTGCACATGCATACAAACATGGTGTGATTAATACTGGTCACATGCACTGTGTTCAGGCCTCTTTATTTACACTTGTTTAGGTCACTTTCATACAACACTGTGCTTGAATAGCATTATTCTGGTGCTATAATGATCATGTTTCGCATAATCTCAATGATTCCATTATACTTATTCAGAGCATGTTATGTCCCAAGCAAGAGAAACAGTGAGAAGAAAGGGATTGCTGTGTATAAAAATCTACACAAGAACACTTAGCTATAGAACATGTAGCTGACACAGTAACATCATTGTTTCTCCTCATTTGTAATTCATGCAATTTGTTAATTTCCTTCAATAAAAAGGAAGAGATCAGATGAAGCCTTTATGAGTTCTGTGTCCTCTTTCTCCATAAAAAGCGGATGGCTTACATGTGATCCTTTCAGTGGAAGGAAACTGCAAGATGGCAATAGGACAATGAAAAACGCCTTTCACTGTTTTAATAAATGTAACTTGTTTCTTTAAGTAAATGTATTTTCTACCTATTAGGGCAAATCAAAGTTCCACAAGAGAAGAAGATTGAAAGGGACAATATTGAAAAACTTTAGGCTATGGAGTGTTGTGATATAATTAAAGGTTACTGGATTGTAAAAGTGTGTTCAAAGAATGATATCATGACTCACTGTATACAATAGGCCAATGCAGTTAGTTTGTTCTTAAAATAATTGCTTCATGCCTCGCAATGATGGCTCCACAACTATCGATAAACATTAGATGAAGAGGCTTGTCTACTGAACGTTAGGTGTTAAACGTTAGTGCTCAGATCCAGCTGTGATCACAGACCCGCCCATTCATCCAGTCAGGTTTGAACTGACACCGGCAAAAGCCAATAATAATCCTGTATGTGAAAGTCATATTCTCGCTTTTCCAATAGAAATTGGCAAAAGGCGGACTCTAGGAATCACACTTGGTTGAATGGCAACCCAACGGAGACCGTAAATAGCCGATGATGCTCACTTGATCAATACAACGCGTGATTCTCTATCTTTGCCTAATGGGATTTCCTGCTAAAGAAGATATCTAGTCAGTCGGATAGAACGCTTGGATTCTTCGACGTTGTGCACAAAATAGGGTGGCCATTTGCATCGACATCGTTGAAAATGTGTCCTGAATGAATATGGATCCAAACTGGATTGAGTCATCGGGGATCTCGAGTGCTGATCTGCAGCTGTTCAATGTTGCGGCAGGTTATTAATTCTTGTAGAGTTGGCATAAATTCTATACTAATAGAGTAGGTAGCTAAAGAATACAGGGTTTTTTTCTTATGCGCGGCTTGGAGAACAGGAGAATCGGAGTGCTTTCCTATAGCCTGTAACATCCATCGGTCAATGAGGGAAGTAATTGATTTAACCTAAATGTGAGGATATAACCATCGACAAGCCTGGAACCAGTAGCGCAGGTGCATGGCCATAATCCTATTGGTTGAAGAACAAATGTAGGCAGCAGCATGGAATTGTACCCCATGCACTCAGATTGGTGCCGCTTTTACTTTTCCGAAATATCTATTTCACAGGGTAAAAGAAAATATTTAGGGAGATATAACGGATTCACAACGTAATGTGGGTCTCAGTTGCGTAACTATTTCATTTAATGAACAATAGCATATAGGCATTCTCCGTTTGTATGGCAGTTAGGCCTAATAATAGCCTATTGTCAGAAGTCCACCTGAAAATATGCATATTACACAAGATGGTTTTGTTGTTGCTGGTGAGTCCCAGGTTAGCCTACTTTTTCTCCTTGTTCAATTGTTTTGATCCTTGGAATAATTCTTCAACCGGCCATGAAATTGTTTAGACTTTTTGGACACAGTAGGCTACGCGTTGATAAAATGTAGGCCTATGACATTTTTTTATATAATGTGTTGTTCGGGCCGTAAATAAATGATTGTCCTGAACATTTTATACATTCGATCGTTTTGAATAGCTTAGGCCTATAGGTCTTGTGTGCGCTATTCCACAATGGCTTTGATTTGAACTTTCAGATTCGGAACCCCCAATGAACTTTCACAAAATCCTAATTGAGAGCTGAAAGAACCTTGCTGAAGTGTAGCCTATTCGTTTGAAGTTTGGTAGAAATGTCATCAAGAGTAGGACTATAGCCTATAGGCTACTGTTTATTCTCAATTTGTTGGGTAGAACTTTAGAGTTGGAATTTAGGAAGTTTATTTTTCATAAGACTCGTTGATGTCGAGTCCTTTTTTTATTAATTTCGTCTGAAATAGGCTATAATGTCCCGATCAAACAGTGTAAGCCCCCCTGGAGTCGGTGCGCCTGGACTAAGGGGAGGGACTGAGCACAGATCAGCTTGGGGCGAGTGTGAGTCTATTGCCAACGGATGCCCATACTCGGCCAGATCGCCGAGCAAAAAGCTCACCCGGTCGAACAGCAGATGGAAAGAGGAGGATGATTATGAACGTCAAGCAGGACGAGCCACAACAACTGTTAGCAGGGTCAGTTTTAGGTCTAGGTCTGCGTGGCAAGAGCATGGGGAGGAGAGCCGTAACAACAACCGTTCATCCCCAAAGCACGCTGATGGTGAAGTGAGAGCCAAGTCGGTGGAACTGGGTCTGGAGGACCGGAGATCGAAGCCCAAGTCCGAGGAGGAGCTTATGCCCGAAGTTCACTTTTCCATGGTTGCGTGCTGCAGCAGCGTGATGCAGATTTTTAAATCCAAGAAATTCCAATCGGAGAAATTGGAAAGGCTTTACCAGCGTTACTTTTTCCGACTTAATCAGAGCAGTTTGACCATGCTTATGGCCGTGTTGGTGCTCGTGTGCGCGGTCATGCTGGGATTTCATTGCGCCGGGGGGATATGCAGCGTAACTTACGTGGTGGTCTTTGCCATTGCCATCCTTCTCATCCTCATACTGATGGTCGTCTGCAATAGGAACGGGTTTCATCAGGACCACATGTGGATCGTCTGCTATGTGGTTATACTGGTCGTGCTCGTGGTGCAGGTGATTGGGGTTCTACTGGTGCAGCCGCGAAGTGCCTCTGAGGGAATCTGGTGGACAGTGTTCTTTATCCATGTCATCTACACGTTGCTCCCGGTCCGGATGCGAGCTGCAGTTATCACTGGAGTTATACTGTCCGCCATCCATGTGGCCGTGTCTTGGACGCTAAACGGGGTGGATAACTTCATATGGAAACAGGTAAAGTAGGTTCGTCACTTGGAAGAGAGTGCAGTTGCAGGCTATGGTCTCATACCAGCCACATATAGGTAATTAAAGTTAAAATGTCAATAGGTTTAAAGTATTTCATGCTCTTTTAAAAATGACAATACACCGTAGCTTATGAAGACAACACCTGATACATTAAAACGTCTGGTCACAAAATCCAGAGATAGATGGACAGGTTTCTATAGCCTATAGGCTACTCTTAAAAGTTAATATGTTATTTTCAACACAGCCTACAGCGCTTCTTGAAGTAGGCTACACGTTACTGAATTATCATATTGATAGTTTAGGCCTATTAAGATGATGTTGTTCTTTGGCTCTGATCGGGATGCCTGAACCTTTTTGTTGCCACGGAAACTGTCAAGATTGACTATTGCTCAGCACGCGTTTCTTTGAGAGCAATTAGCCGAAGTTAGTGAATGCAAGTAGGCGATCAGACGTTTTCCTTAATAGCCGAGGTGTGTGCTCGAGCTTTTCACGAAATTCAAAGTGACACAAAATGCCAAACTTCACAGTGCACAACGCTCTGATTCTCACAACAATTTGGACATGCCACTTTCTCTCCCCGTTTTCTTAGCTTTCTTTACTTACTCTAGATCAGTGTGTTATAACCAGTCCCAGTGCAGCTAATAAACTGCCTAAAGAATGGCCTCATCCAGAAAAATACTTACTTGTAAGTAAATATCAACTGAGTGGAAACAGTGCATCAGCCAATCCAGCATTGAAGTTAAGGGGCTTGTAAATGAATCATTTGGCAGACAAAAAAGAGAATCCAAACTGGCCAAACAAATCGTTCCCATACTGTCGACTTGCTGGCATAGTGTACAAAAATTCTAATCATGGCATTTTTGCGTTTAAAAGTTTGACTACTGTACTACTATGAGCTTTACCTTTTGCTAGACGTGCGACCCAGCATCTAATTGTATTTTCTGTGAAAATAATTTATGTTTGAAAATAGTGTGTGGGAAAGAGCTCCTGTATTTGTTTCTCTTTCCCCACAATCCTGTTGTTTTTAGCCTATCAGATCTTCCCCTGTTTACATAGGTTCCAGCAGGTTTCCAAAGTTGAACACCATGTTTATATGAGATCCCATGAAGATGCTTGTTTAAAAATGCTCCCAGGAATAAGCAAGTACACAGCTTGAAAAGACAACTTCTAAAGCTATATAATAATATGATCCTAACCGCCTTGAAGAAATCTGAAATAATTGAAAGTTTCAAGTACAGCTGGAACATGAAAAGGATGGAGGACTCCTTTCTCATGCTTAGTGACGGTATTATTTCTGATAAGATTGTGTTTTCATTGATTGCCCAGAGAGATGCCATTTGAAGGACATCCCCAGCAGCATCTCTTCAGATACTCGTTAGATGAGAATGAAAAACTTGAATATCACATAGCCACTTTACCTCTCACTGTTCTACCTGGTTGGAGAGGCGTAGGCTCCAGAGACGGATATATCCAAACTACACTGACCGAGGCCCTCATATAAAGAGAGTTGGTTAAAACCCCTAGGTTCTTCCTTGCTAATTTTCAGTTAATGCAAAGCCCACTGTAAGTCTACCTCACAATTAGTCCGTCTTTGGTCCACAGTTTCACATTTTTCTTGCACAATTTTTCACTTTCACGTACCTCTTTTTTTCCCCTCTATCTTAAACTTTTTTTTTATCAGAGAGGAGCAGTTTAGGTGGTCAGTCCTTTCTGGCACGCCTCCAGCTGTAACAAGGTTTGCAGCCTCTATAATTAAATTGCCCTGCGCTGTAACGTGCCGACTCGCCGGAATTCAAAACAGATGTCCTCCCCTTTTTCCCCTCTTACTCCAACTCTCCCGAGACAGACCTGCTTTTAATTTGCCTTTGAGACATAACCCCCATGGAGGCATTTAGCTATCACTTCAAATCCAAAGTAAGTTCACTCTAAAACACAGGGCTGAAACTTGCCCAGGAGGAAATACAAATCAGAACATGCTGCCTATTTCAGATTTGAGGAAATAAAAGAGGTTGAAGCACCTCTTGCCCTTTTCTTCATTCTGATGGCGCCAGCATTGTGTCTTTTAGCGTTGCTTGGTGTAGTGATTTGACTTTAACTCGGTACATGGTCAGGTGTGTGTGAGCGTCTGAGGAAAGTTGATAGGTATGTAGGGAGGTGTTTTCTAAGTCACCAGAGCACCTAACTGCATCGTGCAACCACTTTTGTGTCCTCTGGGAGCGCAGACCCTGCGCAGTTCTCCCTGTATCTTAGCAACACAATCCGTATTTCACAACACCATCCACAGCCTCTTAGAGCTTCCCTCCTAAGAAGACCTCTGTTTGCTTTTCATCTCCAACCCCTTCCTGAATCTCCAGCCTTTCCCGGAAAAACTAAAGTATAGATAATTGGGACAGAACTTCATGGCACCATCTTGGGCCGATGTTCCTTCCTTACCCACACTTACACCCCGATGGCCCCACTCAGTCATTTTTCTGTTATCCAATGCATCCTACGGCTAATTAGGAAACTGTGGGCCTTAATGCTGTGGTCAAGATCTCTTTCAAGACCCAATGGAATGGGGTAGATTGTATAGATAGATATAACTTATTTTCTGACATCCCATGACACTTTTGGTTGAGCATGAAGGGGTCTCTTGAATCACACTTGCTTACAATCATTTCATTGTATCATATTATGTGAGAGGTTTGATGAGAACAAGGAGATGTGTTCAAATAAAGATGCTGGATTTAGGTCAGTTGTAGAGACGTTGGATAAACCAATGTCTAGAGCAGGTTGTATTTGGTCACATGACACCCTAACCAAAATATAACCAGAATACAAACTGTTGTGTCTGCTGGGAGAGGTGTCATTAAGGTTTTGATCCCCATCACTTGACAGCAGCCAATGACATCCTCCAATGCAGTGTTGTCTTAATTAGGATGGTGTCGTGAGGTGAGGTGTCAACTGATGCTTAGCCAAGACTTCAATGTTCAAAATAAGATTTTTGGTTTGTTTTAATGATAACTAACCATTCAAAGCTTAGTCTGGACATCATCCTCTGCACAAAGCTGTAAAGGAGATGTATACAATGGTAATATGTACTGTTTATTTAAGTTGGCCTAATGGCAAGATAGTTTCTCTGTCAGAACATCACTCCCACAGATGCATGAAAACAAGTATTTGCTCTTTCTAATTACACTGAAGAACATTGAAACGACATTCAGCTAGTTTAGAGACAAACCACCTGCAACTCTAGATTCCATTTGACTCATCATCTCCGACAGTGTCTGTGAGATTAGAAAGTTATTTTCTTCAAAAACAGATAAGAAATATAGCTGTTTCATCTTTTGTTTAAAGGTATTTTAAAAGGTATTTCCCCCTCTTTTTGTTAAACAGTAGATTGTCAGTCTCTATAATAACCCAGAAAGGCCACAGACAAGTGCTATACAGAGCTCTAGAAGCTTGGCTCTGTGCCTCAGGATTGGACAGTGAATGGACCAAGGCCAATATCCCAGCGTTCTGTCTCATTTGCATGGTTAATGGTCATAGATAATCGGCCATGGTGTTTCATATTGCACATTCATATTGCGCTGCATGGTCAGGATCCTTTTAGACAACAGGGTGCTTGTGCGGTTAGTATTGTTTAGTCCGACCACAACTGTTTGACAGTTGTTTTTTTTAATCATCAGCCTCTGTGTAGAAAATGTCAGGTTGATCCATTAAGGGAAACACACAAGTAAAACATTAGTGTTAACTTGCAAGACTTTGATTGAAGCTTAGCCCTGACCAGCAGAGTAGCCGTTGATTATTTGAGGAACTGTCACGGAAAGACTAACTGGGAAGCTAATCTAAACAGCTGATGCTGCCGTTTCAGACTTCAGTTTTCAACCTCCAGTTCCAGTACTACAACTTCACTGGAGGTGTGTGCAGTCACAGAGGTCCAGGTCTTTCTTTGTGCCAGCCCCGGGGGTTTGCCTGAGGCTAGGCCTGTAGGGGTGAGGAGGTGTGAAAGGGTAGAGAGGAGTAACAAGGTCTTACCAGGTTACCAGGGCTGTATTTTCCTTAAAACTCAAGCTTTTGTGTCATCGTTGGATATTGATCCAGATTTCTAACGAGACCTAATGAATGTTGTGTCAAAAATGACCAGCCAGTTTGAACGAAAGTCAAACCATATGAAGGCAGTCTCTTACCATAATGGGATGGAAATGACTTGCTGACGATTTTGTGTCTTTGTTCGATAGATCGGCCCATTCAAATCAGCAAATGGTTTTTGCATGAAGAACAATGCCAATCAGCGTGACTGTGGTGTGGTGTATGGGATATAGACCCCGGGCCAGGCTTTGTGAGATTGCTTGAAAGCAAGCGGAGGGTTTCTGCTCTGCATCATGCTGTTCTGCAAATGAATGATCCTCATTGAAAACAGCCTGGCCTAGCCTAGCTGTTCCTGGCTTTGTCTGGACACAACCTTAGGATGAACCCTAGAGTTTGCCCGGCTCACACCCTCTGTGTTTACAGTGTAGCTGCCTGTTGGGGCGAGAGTAATACGTTTTTCTCTCTCTCTTGGCTCTTCAGGCAAATAATGCTTTTACCCCTCTTATGATGGCTTAAGCAGAACATCTTTTAATACATTTGACTATGAAACTCTTGTGTCTTTTGAATTCTTTCTCAGAAGCTCAGTATAAAATTGACTGGATGAGATAGTGCTTATGTTGAATACTTGAAAACCTAATATGCTGAATATATCCTTTTATTCTGTACCAATGACCTTGAGCCTAGGATTCCCGCAGGGTTCATCCCACAAAGCTGCATAGCTTAACGCTCAGCCAGAGGAGCCTGTCCACCTTGCTCTGTGTTAATTTGGTGTCAGTGCTAACGGTTCACGTTGTTTAATACCAAGGGCATTCATGCTTAGATGACCTGTCACTCCTCTGCATTGCTTGGTTGAGTGGTGGACCTGCCTTGGTCAGTATAGGCTTTGATAGATGGGGCATTTTTTCGCAGTGATGTAGACAGGTTAATTTATTGCTTGCCATCGTGGGCATAGTGATGTGCCATATTGTCTACCTGGCAGCATTGTCTCAACTTGTACCTCTTGTCATTGTCTTAATTAATTAAGGAATGAATGAGAATTTCCCCTTTATGGAGGACGAATATTGTCTATGTGATCAACATGCATTTCTCCAACTTTTAACGTACAGGGTTGTATCACCAGAGTGAACTGTGAAGAAACTGGCATTTTTCACTGGAGGGTTTTGCTCAGCTCTGAGGTCCAGTGTAGCTGCCCTGTCATGTGGAGTCCAGTGTAGGTGTCCTGTCAGGGGGAGTCCAGTGTAGCTGCCCCGTCAGGTGGAGTCCAGTGTAGCTGCCCCGTCAGGGGGAGTCCAGTGTATCTGCCCTGTCAGGGGGAGTCCAGTGTATCTGCCCTGTCAGGGGGAGTCCAGTGTATCTGCCCTGTCAGGGGGAGTCCAGTGTAGCTGCCCTGTCAGGGGGAGTCCAGTGTATCTGCCCTGTCAGGGGGAGTCCAGTGTAGCTGCCCCGTCAGGGGGAGTCCAGTGTATCTGCCCTGTCAGGGGGAGTCCAGTGTAGCTGCCCCGTCAGGGGGAGTCCAGTGTAGCTGCCCTGTCAGGGGGAGTCCAGTGTAGCTGCCCTGTCAGGGGGAGTCCAGTGTAGCTGCCCTGTCAGGGGGAGTCCAGTGTAGCTGCCCTGTCAGGGGGAGTCCAGTGTAGCTGTCCTGGAGGGTGGAGTCCAGTGTAGCTGTCCTGGAGGGTGGAGTCCAGTGTAGCTGCCCTGTCAGAGGGAGTCCAGTGTAGCTGTCCTGGAGTGGAGGGTGGAGAGGGGGAACCCCAGGCTCGATCTCTCATCTCAAATTATTGTGATGATGGCGCCTTATGATACCTGTTGACCTGAATTCTGATTATGTCCTCCTTCATCCCTCCCTCTTTCTCATTGGTGTGTTTGATTGACAGTTACACAGCTGAGTTTAAAGAGCTTTAGAAACCTAGCAGTGCATGTTCATAATAGCCTCTGCTGTTCCTAGCTCATACAGTACAGGACAGAGTGAAGTTTCTATACATTTTCTTGCCATTGTATTCATTCTGGACTGCCCTTTGTGTTATTTCTGTTTTTGTGCGTGGGAAGGCCAACCAAACTTGGAGGAAATTTTCATATTTGCATAAACCACCATGGCCATTTCAAGCTCACTAAACATTAGGAGATGGATGGCACTAAGTTAAACCTGTGGGTATATCATGTTCTTTGTTTCCATGTTGAGAACAGTTAGAACTATGGAAGATGTTGATCCAGTGGATCAAAATGGATCCCATCTGTCTTATTTGGTTGGGAAATTCTTCGGATAGTTAAACATGTATTTTCTGCCAAGAGCCACAGTTTAAACAGTCAGTTTGAAAGACAGACTTGTTATTAATCAACCTGCCACTGATGACTAATGTTCATATGAGTTATGCACTGCGATGTATAATATCCTAAGACATGCTGGTATTGGAGTAGTGTGATGGCTTTTTCTTGTGATTAGAACGATAAAAAATGTCAAAGTGTTTAATTTGTCATGTGGGCAGTATAACATTCTGAACAAATACATTCTTAGGACATGGCAGTATAGCAGTAGGCAAATCAAAATAGTCCTAGGCCTACATTTGTTTGACATCAACATTGCACCCTGTTTATTAACATCTCACCTTCACATCATAGTTCTGAAGTAGAGGTTTAAACAGCAAGTGCGCTCAAGAACAAAAGGCAATCTACTGTATACTACAATATCAGATATGGGACTCCCTCAACTGCACCATTCTGACTTTTCCCCTTGCTTTGGACTGTCAGTTATTCCGAAAGTCTATTTCTATCTGCTAACACGCTAATAATGCTCTGTATAGCTCAGCCCTGGTTGGCTGGCTAGGCTATTGCAAACTGTTGACAGCTTTGCATCTCATATCCTTCCTAGACCCCCTCTGGTGATATCAGGCATAGGCAGTTTCCTCAGGTTTTCTAGAAGCTTCTTGTTAAGACAGGAATGAATGAATGGGAGGTACAATAGAAGCAATGTCCAATAAGCTTTGTCCTTATCATATCTGATTCTGCTGTATCTCATGGCAACACAGGATATGTGAGGACATATTGTGAAGGTGACCTGGTTGGTCAGGGTCTAATAAGGCTGGACAGTGTTCTACAGCTTTTCTCTATGTCTCCGTTCATCCCTCTATCACCTCTTGAGATTGGAGTATATAGCTGTTAAAAGTGATGTTTTGGCGTGTGGCTCATCAGATAGAACACATACCACAAGGGCTTAGGCGCCCTGGTTCAATTCCGGTTCTAGTAATTTCTTCAAATCTTGCCCTCATTTCCCCCTACATTTCCTGTCTATTCTCTATCTCTGTTCAGGCAAAGGCAAAAAAAAATGGGCAAAATATATATCTTTAAAAAGAGTAATCTTCCTCTCTCTCCATCTATCCATCCACTTAAGTAACAACTTGTCTCTGACAGATGGGGATGTCCTGGACAACCATACTGTTACATATGCTCTCCGGGCTCTGGGGTTTGTCTTTCCTTTCTGTTTCTTTCCCTATTCATGTTTCCTTCGCTTTCTTTTCCCTTTTTTATTATTCCTTACCCTGTCCTTTCCCCTCGTATCTTTCCTTACTTCTTTCCTCTTTGCTATTCATTGCCATTTTTCTTCCTTTTTTCCTCTTTGCTCTTTTTCCTTTCAACCTCCCCCCTTCCTCCCTTTATTCTCTCCTCTCCGTAGGCATCTCTGCATACAACACAGTCCCAGATGCTGTGCGGTACCCAGGCAGCCAGACACAAACACTGATTTTTCCCACAGTCTCAAAGATACACAGGGAACTGTATGCTTCTATTCTGGTCAAAAGTCAGTAAGAGGACTAACCAGAAAGGGTTGGTGTAAGCAACATGGTAGGACATTGTACCTGGAGCATATGAAGTTACTGAAAGCGGCACTGTGCTTAGTCCTATCCTGATAGTACATATCAGTGCCTAGGGGGAATAAGGGATTTGAGTAGGTTTTTGGCAGACCACTAGTGGTCCCAAAGGTCATGAGCATGGTCTACATTTGTATTTCTGACTAATTCTTAACATTAGCCAAACGTTTATGTCTGTCAGTGGAATGCGGGCATAGTTCAGCTGAGAATAGCTTGGTTGATACAAACACACTTTAGCATTACTGGCAGGGAGACTTGTTTTTCAGTGGGTGCTCGGCGAACGCGGTCCTTAGTCATGTTGAATTTTGCAGAGTGTGTCCCTCTCCGTTGCTCATACACATGTTTTCCCTGCTCCGATCTCATTTGCTGCGTCCATAATGGATGAGCTGTGCGGGTGTAGCGAGGTCAACAGCGGATCACTGAACTGTACTGTATGTACCTGAGCTACAGCAGCTGGAGCTGGCAGCAAGACTCAGGCCTCTTGGACTGAATCTCATGCACAGGGCAACACTGGCTTGCATAAAACAAGCGTCGAACCAGGGGAAACGAGAGCCCAGCTGTCTTCCTGCCTACCTGTTGATGTCTGATGTAACAATATATTTTAATAGACGATGTTATTGGTGTAGTTGATAATAGCAGGGGCATAAATTCACCCAGCGTGTGTGTTGGTGAGGCAGGTGTTGTGGCGACTTTCCAGGTAGTGACTACACGAGCATTTGACTTGATGCTTGCTGTTGATATGAATAACTGGTAATTTATGCAGTTATTTATAGTTTGTTTTTTGTAAAAATATTTTACCGTCAAAAAAACATAATCAAATGACCGTTCAAATTTGAGGGGTTTGTTCAAAATATATTGTAACACCCCTATCATGAGAATATGCATAATAGTTTCCTGTTATTATCCAGTTCCCTCAGACCTGTAGCTGTGTAGCCACAGGGGAGATATATTGCTTGTAAGCTGTAGGAGGTTTGACACCTAATGTCTGTTTGCCTGTTATGCTTAACTATTCAGTGGCCAGACAAGAGGGCCATAAAGGCTAGTGTTAGAGACAACTAACAGAGCAAACAGAGGTACACCGCACAGTAGCAGAACACTCAGATATGTTTGTCCGGAGATGATGCTCTGGCTGTCAAAGAGGATCTGTTCTTTGTCTGCTTCCTCTCCATGTAGAATCTCAACATAAGTCTATGGTCGATGTAGTTTTATCTTGGGAAGGGATGGCGCTGGTTATGAAAACCTTGTACTGTACGCTAAAATGAAGCTAGTCACACGTCCTGACGGACACCATTCATAGTTGCAGTTGTCACGATGCCCTCGATATAGAATGGATCCTGGCAAGTCGTAATTCAATCTAAACTGACAGATCCTGCGCTCCCTCAGTCAAATGCAAAGCACTTAAGTATCATTCGGTTATGGCTGAAGAGAGAGAGGTTTTCACTTAGATCTCACTTCAGTGATGCTTTCCATATGTGTTTTGACTGTGGCGCGAGTTAAGAAAACACTGTGTTTGATAAGACACAGTGTGTCAGTCCTGACATCCTTATATGGAGCTCTTTTACTACTTAACATGAGATCCTGGAGGGAGTAGAGCAGCTAGCTATCGCAGTAGGGCTCATTCACAGGCAGCATGGCAGAGGTTGATAACGGCAGCATACTTAGTCCTCCATAACGGAGCTCGCCAACGTTACACACACACATGCTTGGGACACGTTCACACACAAGAACGTCCACGGGGCCTGTTGAGTCTGAGAAGCAGCATGGGCCAGACTACTCATGAGGGAGCGATGTGACTCCATGCGATATTCGGTAATGGGAAGGAAACATGGGCTCGGTGGGACAGCTCTGGCAGCCAGTCCCAGCTAGCCCTCTCCCCAACCCTGTCTCCCTTGCCCCGCTGCACCCACCCCTGTCCCCTAAGGCCCTGGCTCTTTCCATTGTCCCTCTGCCAACAGTTAAAAGTTTTGCAACGTCTCGTAATTAAAGAGAGCAACCAGTGCGAGTGAGCGGTTTGAGTTGTGCTCCAGTGTGTGTTTATAATTAGTTTCAACAACCACATGGTAGTGTTAAAGTAAATGGCTTTGTGTGAGCCGACACTGGGTGACTGGGCTTCGTAAATCTGCTTTATTGATATTTTCAGCATATGTTTATGGCCCGCCAATGCCAGATTTCCACTCGTTTAAAACACTAACCCTGGTACACGGGTTCTTGTAAAGTTTGTACCGTGCTGTACAAATCGCAGCAGCAAAGGGATGTAAAGTCTCAAACTAGGATGTGTGGGCATTTTCACATCAAATCCTCTGGTCACAAACATAAATCGATGTGATGACAGGCGGCTGGCGACGCTTGAACGCTCTCTTTAAATCTGAATTAGAAATCCCCAGTGTTTGGGCTCAGCATCAACCGTGATAACTGAGGTTCACATTAGCGGCTTTGGTACTCCGCCTCAGTGTCGAGGGCCCCAAACACTGGGGAGGACACAAAGCTGCTCACTGTCCACTCTCTTGTCCCACTGCTAGATCCATTAGCCATCAAGAGGTGAATCATGTGAATCGTGGCGAAGACATCGAACAATTAATGTGGCTACAAATAGATCAACACCATCCATCTCCCACTCAGCTCGAGCTGTTGCCATGTAAACACTAATCTGGCTTCTCGCCTCGCTCTCTCAGCGTTCACAGCTAACATGTCAGAAGTGACACAACAGAGCTGTTCTGGTGGTTGAATGAGGACTCTCGGTGTTCTCATTTAGGGTGTGGTTGGCTTTTTTGTTGTTGGATGAAATTCAGGGGTGTTCTAATAATGGATATTATGTTGTAAGTCATGGAGATCACAAATTAAATGTGTTCAAGCTCTCTTGCTAACTGTGTTTGTCATTGGTTGGATAGCTGCAGTATCAACCCAGATGTTCTATGTAAAGTGCGTGTTTGTGAATGACTTCCATGCAGGTGAGCACAGAGGCTACCCACAGAGGCTATACCTTCCCCATGTAAATGAACTGTGGCCAAACATGTAAAACGATAAGTGATATACTTGTTGGAAGACAATATCTGACAGTGAATAAAAACCGGTTTAGATCAATGCTCTCAGCATGAGCATATTATTTTTCCTCAAACTAAACTGGGCTAATCTATATAGGTTTAAATATAGAACTTAATCTATATAGGTTTAAATATAGAACTTGCATGTCTGCCTGGTGTACCGTCCTGTTTTTGCATTTGTGTGTGTGGGGGATTAGGCTTTAGAAATAAAATATCTCATCCATGACTAAGTGTATTGTTGTTTACAGTGTAGTCATTTAATAAATGCACACACACTGTCATGCAGGCACACATGTTACGGGGGTTGGTAATTAAACATCATAGCTCATCTCTCGAGCTAAAGTGAATTGGTGGTGCATTTTGGTTGTGTGCATGGCTGGCGGAGCGTGGCTGTGGTGTTTGATCTCTTCGAGCCTGACCGGTCTCTGGCTTTCTGCTCAGTGTACCGTACCTGGCTGTGGGACAGCTCCCGGAGACCCAAACACGGTAGCAGCAGCACACATCTAGCCTGCATTGGCAGGACGTGGAGCAGATCCTGAGGCAGGCCTGTGTTGTCTGTCTCTGTGCAGAGATCTAAGACAGTATGCATATTTCATTTATTCTGAGTTGGTACAGCCACTGTCTTGATAGGGTAAACAGCAGTGAGACTTTCCCAGGTCTATATCAGTCTAGAGTCTAGACTCATACGATTAAATAACCCAATATCAATACTGTATTATGAGAAGATTTGTCCTCTGCCTTAGGGATGTGTATATTTTTATCTAGCTGTGCATTTCAAAAGTATAATACAATCTCTAATTGTAGACTGCCAACTGACATGGGGGGGGACAAATTATGTATGCTCTCAGGAGTACTAAAATTAGGCAAATGGAGATAAAACATTAGTTCTCTTTCCTCTAGGGCTATATTTGGCAGGGCCTGCGCATTGATCCTGGTCTTTAGTCTGTTAAAACCCTCCTCTTTTAAAGAAGAGTGCAATGCCTGCAGAAATGCTGTAAATGACTGTTCCAGAATAGTTTTTTTATCACTAATCTGAGCTAATGTTTTCATGCATAACGTTTGTGCATTTTGTAGGCAAACACTGCTCACATACTTTCACTAACTTTTTCATGCGTACTTGCTCTCTAACATATTCTCACACCTTAACACACACATCACACATTATTTTGGGATGAAAGCTAAATACAAGCAAACATAAAATAAAATAAATGAAGAAATAAAGCCAAATGAGTCACAAAAGTACCTTCTCATTGTGTTGCATAACTGCACATCTTCCGCGACATGTCTGTCGCTTGTTGCGTTCGCACACTGTGAGTACACAGTGGCTGCGCTCCTCCAACGTGACAGAACACGAGAGACTGGAATAGTGTCTGCGACACTGATTCCTTCTAAGTGCTGAGTGGCAATGGCAAGAGGAACAAACACGTCGGCTACAGACGCCACCCACTGTGAATCAAGAGTGGACACTCGGGAAAAGGGTGGTTTGAATAATGTTCGAACAAAGTTGTCAGTATTTGCGGTTCAGAACAGCGAAACAACCCGTCTTTGCTGCTGCATCGTGGGAGATGGTACTCGTTAACGAGCCACCAAGCGCCTGTGAGCAACAGGGCAAAGAGTCTAATTCAATTAAGAGACTGCTAGCCACCAAGGAGCCAATCCCGAGCGGCCAATATAGCTTCATCCCGCCATGCTCGAACAGTGGCCTCAAACAGAGCTGTGGCTCCAAATGAGCTCATTTATATAATCTCCAATTGATTGCGATGGTTTCTCTCTCCGACCACATCCCACAGATTGCAGACTGACAAGCTTCTGCCCATTTTCGAATGTGGCAGCGTTGGCATCGTAATGTCGTTCAGTGGTGGCTGCGAAATGTTTCGCCGTTAATTGAAAAGCTTTTATCTAGATTACTGGTAAATGTGGGTCCGCAAAGCCGGGGTTGATCAGGCACCTTCAAGGTCAGAGCACTTTGAGTCTGCAGCTGCTGAACGCACACACTAAAATCAGCCCTTTTTGACCTGCTAAGTGCTCTTGGTCAAGGAGGGCTATCATCGCAGAGTGCAGCGGGTCTGCCTAGCTCCCTCTTCTTTTCCCACATCATAACCCTATTAATCAGTTGCTTTAGTCTATATCTCCTATCATGCTCTTTGGCAAGACTCTTCTAAAGGGAGGTTTAATGGAAGGAGAGCCTCAAGTCATCACCTTCCATTAAACATGTAAAAACTCAACTTGGTGTAAAGACGCCCCTTATGTTCAAGGGGTGTGTTTACCCATTGGATAGTGATTTGTTGACATCCGCCTTGTCCGTTCCGTGTACGTGTTCACGTGTACCGCCTCTCCTGGATGGCCTACTCTGCTTCCGTTGCCATGGGAGGAATTGATAGATGATTATGGATGTTTGAAGACCATGTTTGTGCATGTTGCATTAATGCGGCCTGGCGTTCCTTCCTGCTGGGGCTGGGTTTGGAGCCGCTGGGGCTGGAGCTGGCTGCTGGAGCCCTTTGGCCCAGTGTTACATAAGCAGAGCCCAGCTGAGGCTCACAGGACCGCCGCCATGCGCCACGGAGCACAGCTCCACTTAATGACATCAGGCACAGGGAACACACAGACTCCTATTGACCAGACCCTAGCCTCCTCTCTCCCTCCCTCCCTCCCTCCCTCCCTGCCACTCCACACACACAACAAACACGACAGCAATCTATTCGAGCTATAACGTGATCACATGTTGGGACTGGACTAGCATCCCTCGGTGATCTGAGACACCTTACAGGGCTCGCCGAGCTATTATGAATAAGATCTACATTTTTGAATAGGCTCTATGGACACTTATAGTCCTTAACGGGAGGTTCTTTTTCCCCTTAAGAGTTCTGAGGTGCCATCAAAAGTCACAGGTGCTGTAAAAAACAGGAAGGTCCTTACTTGACCCCGTCAGACGCATTTTTCGGAAGAATGAGTCGCCTGAAAGCACCGTGCTTGTTTACCTCACAAAGCTGGTCAGCCTTCAGTTTAGTGTGAAAGAGATTACCATATCCCTATGGCCTCTGCCCTCCACCAACCAGGAAATGATTGCTCATTTGAATGGCCTAATTACTACAAGTGCAGTGACACTCATCAGGGCTCGGAGAAATGTCGCATTAGTAGGGATTGTGTCTCCTTAGCAACACATTGATTCCGAGCCCTTTCCCTCTCTCCGACTGTGGTTACTGTGATGTGTAGTTTGATATGTGGGCTGTGAGAGGGGAGAACATCAAGCACACCCTGTAACTATTGCCTGTTCGAGTGATGATGAAAAGTAATGCTGTAGGAAAGAGATCTGTTTCTTGTAAAAGGTGAGCGGATCTTTCCTTTAGTTGTTTCAGAAGTGTAAAGACCGTGCGTGTTGGCAGTTAATGTCTATGACACCATGGCAGTTGGCAGGAAATGATGATTTGTGTGTCAGGTTGATCCTGGACTGGACTGGATCAACCCCGGTGCAGAGCCTTGCACTACTGCGTGTGACAGATGAGGCGAGGGAGAGGGAAACGAGGGATACAGATTGGGGCTGGGGGGAGTCACATGATCACAGCTGTGCTCCCTGTAACATCCAGCATTGCTGGAGTGAAAGGAAGGGTTGCAAGAGAAACATGAAGAAAGTAAACAATGTCCATTGTAACACAAGAAAGTGCAATTTTTGTTGCTGTTTTTTTTTGGGGGGGGGGTCACTCCTGGGAGCTATACTTTCATCACTGGTGGAGCGGTCAAAGACACCTGCACACTTTTGAGTACCCTAGCAAACTGAAGTACTGTGTCCTCCTTAAGGCTACTTCACTGCAATTTAAATTCACCTCTATCTCAGACAGGCAGGATGAACAGGGTCATGCTAGGTTTTGGACACTCGTGATGATTCAATCACTATGTAACACAGAGGACCCTGTGTGCACACAGAGGACTGTGCGTTTGTGTGTTTACGTTGGTTAGGTTTTCTGCATCAAGGGTATCCGAGAGAAATGGTCCCTTTTCATGTTGAGGTGTTTGTCAAAGTGTGCATAGCTGTATTTTCAGAAGTACATTTGTTTTTTTATTATGAGTACAATGCAATGTATGTTAGTGAGGAAATTGGATTTGGAGTGCTTGCTGTTGACTTCAAAGGGCCCGTGAGAGCCCTTTTGCCCCCATGCCATAGTGTTTGAAATGAGGCTATATTTAGAGTGACTTTCAGTCATTCTTTCTCTCTCTCTTCTTCAAAGGTATGATTCAGACATTGACCTTTCTGGCCCAACAGGCCCCACCACATCAGTATTGGAAATATCCCTGTGTCCGGAGATGGACAGTTCGATTGAACATTTAATTCAACCAACAGTCAACCAAAAGACTGTACTCCCACTTTCCCTTGCCCCCATCTCCAGACCTTCATCCTCTCTGGTTTCGCCCTGCCGTCTGTAACGGGTCACATGAAGATGTGTTTGTGGAACACAAGATGGAATTGTAACTGAGGAAGTTCCTGGAGGAGAGGTGTGGCATGGATGTAATTGGGAACAGCAGTGCTTTGTATTGTCTGATGTAATATGTGTGTGTGTGTGTGTGTGTTTGTGTGTATGTGTGTTTGTGTGTATGTGTGTTTGTGTGTGTGTGCGTGCATTTAAGACATTTTGTTGTTTGCCTCTTTGGCATTATGGTGCTAATAGATTAAATTCAATACAAAAAGGCATTGATCTTTTGTGGTTGGTTCAGCTGGTTTGAATGTAAGGCAGGTCAGACCTCCAGCTCTGGGAGGAGAGCCTCCTTGTCTGCGTCGGCTTGCTGCATCTTCCAAACAACAACATTAACCACAGATTTTTTTTCCTGTATGTAGTACACAGTTTGATTAAAATTGAATTAGTATACAGGATGAAGACATTTTCTGGAGAGGTCCTTACAGATATGATTTAGTGAATGGTTGGTCTTGGAGCGTGCCAAATACCATAATCCGAATGGAAAAAATCTGTCAATGCAGTTTTTTATATCATTAAGCTTAATATATAGCGTAAATATTATGGTGAGTTAAATCGGGATGTGAGCTAAAATCATGAAAGTGAAACTACTGATGGACAGCATTGGTGCTTGGCTGGTGCTTGTAGTGCTACCTCTCTCTAGCGACACAGGGCCCGGGGTGAAAGGTCTGGAACATTTCAGTCCAAGGCCATGCAGCACCACGGTGCCGAGCCCACACAGTCCGAGAACGCCTGCTCACACTAATCAGCTAGCTGCACATGACTTGCATTTATTCTAAGAGCCCACAATGGGTCTCATTGTCCTGAGCTAGGAGAGTCTGCAGTAAGGAATCACTTAGAAAATGATATCAAACCACACTCAGATACACTACTGATGATGGCTGGCTCCTCGTCGAGTAAAGTGGTGAAATCATCGATGGTAAACAGTTATTAGTCAACATTTCTCGTTAGAAGACCCACCGAGTGGACAGGTGTTATAGCCGGGGCACAATGGACACCCAGGAAGTATAGAAATGGTGCTGTGTGCTGGGAAGAGTTAGCGAGGAGGGCAGGGGAAAGGGAAGCAGAGGACAAAAAAGGGGAGGGAAGGAGAGGAGAGGAAAGATGAGGGGAGGAAAGGAAAAAGGTGGACAGGGGAAGGGAGGGGAGACGAGGAAAGGAGGCCAGAGAAGAAGAAAGACAAGTATAGAGGAGGGGAGGGAAGGAGAGGACATGGGAGAGAAAAGGAGGGACGAAGACAGACGAGAGAGAGGAGGTGACGAGGAGAGGAGAGCGTGAGTGAAAGAGGGGGGAGGGGATAAGACGACGAGGAGGGTAAAATGGGGACTCTGCTGGATAGGTAAATATTGACACCCAGGCTGCCTCGCTGCCTGGAGATTTTATGGTTCCTGCTGGTAATTATTAGGAGTCCTCTGAAATAATGTTGCACCTAGCGAGAGGCACAGGCGAGTGAGCAGCCACACCAAGCTGTGCAGTCGGTTCCCTGGTTACTACAACGACACAGAACATGCAGAAACACATTAAGCATCACTCAGTCAACACAGCCACACACACGCATGTTGGCGTAATGGGTTTATTTGGAAAGATAAGTGAGCAGAAGGCTGGCTTTGAATGGCACTTCCACATACTTTGTCACTGCCGTTGAATCATGGACGCGGATTCTAGGAAAGTTGTCGTACTCCACGGCCATAAACCTTCCCCAAGGCCAGAACCTTTGCGACAAAAGCAGAGCTGACATGGCTCAGAGAACTCCGCGAGAGAGGAAAATGCCTCAGGGGACAGCCGTTGCCGGCACAAATACTGTATCCCTTGCCGGCAATCACATAAAGTGTAAAGTGTGAGTTGCGTGCCACACGTACAGGCCAGAGCGGCTAACCTGGGGGAGTGAGGCTCCCTGATGAGAAGCCCTGAGAGGAGTACTTCTGTCTCTAATGTTTTGAACGTAGTTTCTTTCGTTAATTAGACGCACGGCAATGCGAATCGACCGTTGTCTACTCGTCTCCCAGTGTGTCAGCCGTCTGCCCCTCAGCGGTCGTCACTGTGCGTGAAAGACCCACTGTGGGCTGTGTGAAGTTCTTCTTCGCGGGGCAGAACCAGACGGGATGCTCAGCGTCCGTCTCTTCTTTTTTATAATCTCACTGCTCGGTGCAAGCTGGAAGTTGTAGTTCTTGTAAGGAAGGAAGACAGGTATTTGTTGTTTGTTCCGGTGCTGATTGCTGTGGGGGCTGTCCATTATCCCTAAAGCAGGATTGCGTGGCGGGCCGTGCTGACCTCAACGTGGGGAGCTCGACAGGGACGCTACGCGCAGGGACCTGGATGAGTAATGTCCCTCGAGGAAGAGAGGCGAGGATCCATTAGGCATGCACTGTATTTGTTGTTCTCCTGGTTGTTGTTCGCCTTGTCACAGTCACCGAGGGGCTTGTTTGCGTAACGTTCCGCTCCGTAAGAGGTTTTTTTTAACGGCACGCGCACAAGCGCACGCTCACACCAGGCACCTGGTATGTGGTCCACGGCCTCTCTCGATGGAAGAGATAGCAGCAGCTAGTGTTTGGACACCTTGACTGTAAAAGGTTGGACTGCGTTCAGGTTGTGTTCAGATGAGAGATTCGGGGTTGAGCTTTAGGGTTCCTGGGATTGAACATGTTCGCATCAAGAGACCCAGCAGTTACAGGCTGGATGATGATTATTTATAACACTAGCCCCATTTAAGAAATGGAAAACACAGATGGTTTTGATCATTTTAAACAGTCCTCATTTTGATAAGAAAAACATATTTGTAGTATCTTTGATTAAGCTCAAGCAGACCCAGGCAGGCAGTCTAAGAAGGCCAGTTGGGATGGTATAAATAGACCACGAGGGCGTCCTTCTGGCAAGGGATGGTCACATTGACCTGCTGGAGGCCTTATCTGATGCACTGCGGTTTTCCTGGCAGTTTTAGTGTGTGGGGGATACTGCGTATAGCTATAGAACCATTCACTAACTGTGTAGCATCAGTAGCCTTCAAGACCAAATTCTCTGCTGCCTGCCTACACCAGGGTATTTGATGTAGTCTGTACTGACACCAGGGTTCAACAGGACACGGAATCGTATAAATAAGACGTAAATAAGGAGAGCACAAGACCTGCCTTTACTTTGACAACTGTAGAAATGTCATGGCTATTGGTTATCTGGAGAGACACAGTACAGAGAGAAGATGGGGAGACGGTAAGAGAGGGAGAGTTTCTCTGAATGACCGACCTCAGAGACGTTGCCTTTAATCATCGTGTGTTACTTTGGAATGCATGAGATGTTCTTCTTTGGATCGCACTCATATAAATCTCTCGTCTCACGCCTCTGTCAGTGTCTGTGTAGTAGCGCTCCTCTGTTGGGTCTCTCTGGGAGACTCTCTCTCGCTCCTCTTTCCCAGCAGCCTTCTCCTCTGCCTCCCCAGCCTCCTCCTCTGCCTCCCCAGTGTCTTCAAATCCCTCCCCAGCCTATACTCCTCTTCCGCCTTACTTCTTACATCCTCATTTCTAATTGTAGACAGGCTGCTTATAGACTAATTATGGGCCTTGGAAAATACACAGTCTGATGTGTTTGTTTATTTTGTTCTGTAATGGGAGGGGCCAGAGGTGTGAATGAGATAGCTGACTCAGGCCGTTGGTTAATTGTGTGACAGGCCTGGGCCTGGCTGTGGGGTAGGTAGCCTCTGGCGGCTGGTCTCAGGAGCCCTGTCCCCACAATACTCTCACACATTCCCCGCCCTCGCTCTCTCGCTCTCTCGCTCTCTCGCTCTCTCTTTTGCTCGCTTTCTGTATCTCTCACAGTTTTCTGTGTATCACACATTCTCCCTCTCACGCTCTATAGCTTTCTTTCTCTCTCTCTCTCTCTCTCTCTCTCTCTCTCTCTCTCTCTCTCTCTCTCTCTCTCTCTCTCTCGCTCTCACGCTCTCTCTTTCTTGCGTTCTTTATCTCTTGCTCTTTCTTACTCTCTCCAACACAACACACACACATACAAACGCACACCTAGACAGTCCATATAGGCCTGGTCCGGTTGTGGCGTTATTCCAACAGCTGAGGTCATGTCAGAGCTATGTCTGAGAACGCTGGGTTCTGTCTGGCCCCAGACACAGCGATGCTGTGGCGCTGAGGCTCTGGGCCTCTGCTCACTACCCGTAAGGAGAGGGGTCGAGCCAGCCTGTTCTTAACTCAGGAGGAGTCACAGGGAGAGGGGGCAAAGGGGTACCGGAGGTCCTTCTTCCTAAACCAAGAAGGAACAGGGCTGCAGTGCTGGGAAACCATATCTGCTCACTTGTGTCTGTTTTCTACTCCTCCCCCTCTTCCTCCCAGATATATCGCTCGGCTCCTTGTGGTGTCAGATTCGCTGATTTGGACTCCAAACTAAAACCATTTAAGGAATGGAATACAAAAAATGTAGGAACAGGGTCAATGTTGTCTTTCCCAGGTCGGATCTCGAACACAGACACAAACTACAATACGTTTCAAATGTACAAATGTGTTGGGGATTGGATTAAGTAAACAAATTGTAAACAAAATTTCACTTTGCATAACATGTACAGAAAGGTCTCTCTCTCCTTCCCTCTTTTTTCTTCCTGTATCCAACCCCGGCCTCATGATTCCTCCCTCTCTCCTCCGCCTCCTCCCACAGGTGGTGTCCAACGTGTTGATCTTTTCCTGCACCAACATTGTGGGGGTGTGCACACACTACCCAGCCGAGGGCTCCCAGAGGCAGGCCTTCCAGGAGACAAGGGAGTGTATCCAGGCTCGCCTCCACTCCCAGAGAGAGAACCAGCAGCAGGTGAGCAGGTGCCGGGCCTAGGTGAATCGGGGAGTGGGGGTGGGGTGGTTGGGGGCTGGGGTTGGGGTGGCGGGGACAGTTGGTGACGGGGACGGCAGGCTGGGGCGCGGGGGGGGGGTGGATGTCACATCCTTCAGGATGGAGCCGTACCTCTGCCATGGACAATGTCATCTAATTAGTGAGTCATGCCGAAGACGGTTGTCTCCTGCTGAACTGAGCTTGTTAAAAGTGTTCATAATTGGAGCTCTACCAGTGGGCGGAGAGAGAGCCGACCGGGGCTAATTGTGCTGGTTTGACAGGGTGCAGTCGGAGATGAATGTGTGAGGGAGGCGTGCGTGTCATCCTTTAGCAGCAGCCTGGCCTAGCAGCAGTGACGCTGCCCCCACTGCAACAGCAACATGGAAATGACATCAGAGGTTGCCTCACGCTCGTCACTTAGTGATGACATCGCTCTGCGGGATCTCCATGCGTGGGCGGACACAGTACGAAGATGTATGGATGAGGGCTGAGAGGGGAGGAGGGCGAGGGGGCGAGGAGGGGCAGAGCGAGGCAGAGTGTGCGGCTGACAACTCAATTACCCCTGTCCACCCCACCCCCACTCTGTCATGGCCAAAATCAACACTTTCATTTTTACTGTCTCTCTAACTCCTACTCTCCTTCACTCTCCCCTCTACATCTTTTTTCTCTTGTACTTTTCTCTGTCACCATCACTTAATTATCTGTTGCTCTCCTCCCCTCCTCTCTTTCTGCTTTCCTCTCTCTCTCTCTCTCTCTCTCTTTCCTCTCTCTCTCTCTCTCTCCACAGGAACGCCTCCTGCTCTCGGTGCTTCCCCGCCACGTTGCCATGGAGATGAAAGCCGACATTAACGTCAAACAAGAGGACATGATGTTTCACAAGATCTACATCCAGAAGCACGACAACGTGAGGTACGGCCAACTGTCACCAGGGGAGGGGCGCTGGACGGGGGCAGAGGTGGAGGAAAACAGAGGCCACTTCCAGGTCTTGCCCCCAAACTGTTTTGATTGAACTGGATTGAACATCTGTCCCTCAGCCTTCCAGCAGGCCACTGCTGCTAACTTGTGTGTGCGTGCTGAGACCTCCATGCTGGGCTCGGTCAGCCCCCCTCTCTCTACCCTACCCTCTCCATACGAGATGAGAAGACACTGGTGTAGAAACATTATGTCCGTCTCCACAGGAAAGGGATTCACTCTGGTTGTGGGTTTGGAAGTATTAAGCAGACTGCAGATTGGACACGCATGACATGAAAACAGACCACGCAATACACAGTGTGGGTAATGACTCTCTGAAGCATGAAACCTACAGCCAACAGGTGTTCATTGGTCAGTCAGGCAGACACTACATCATAGACCTATGAATGTCATCATAACATAATGTGGGTTATAGCAGGAATGCATATGAATAACAAGAGAGAATACATGAGGCAATTAGCTGACCTACTGATTGTGATTAACACAAGCACATAAGATATCCATGATTGCTTCCACCATACAGAAAAGCACCGTTCCTTTCTGCGTGTTCCAGCACCTTAGTGTTGCACTGTGTAGGTGGTTTACAGTGGTCACTCGTACACAGTGTGACCACGGTTCCTCCACCGCTCGGGCGGCAGTGTCTGGGCCACAAGGAGCCCCTGTGGGGTAGGGGTACGGTGGTCACACAGCGCTGTCCTCCATGCCTCCATCAGAAGCTGCGTCGCTCTCTCGTCCACACGGCGTCCACACGCCTCCTCGTACGCACGGACGTACCGCGTGACGCCGACTCAAGGACGTTACCTTCGTCTGTGATGTAGCTGTTATATAAATACGATCGACGATCGTCGTTTCTCTCGCACACGCTCAAGGACAGGGGCGTCTGTCAGGCGTTGCTGTTGCTATTTTTTACCGAAAAGGAAAGCGTACTTTCCGGATCGTGTTGAAAAGCACAGCTATGGATTGGACCGATTGATCCGACCGTGTGTTTATCTGTTTGTCATTCTGGCTGACGCTGGGTCTGACTGGCTGGCTGCTGGAGCTGCACTCATCTTGTGCAGACCTCTCAGCTGGTTTCATTAGTGTCGCTGCCCAGTAATCTTGGCTGACTGTGCGGCTAATGCCCTGCTAACGGGAGGCCCACGGGAGAGGGCACACCACCTCTGTTAATTGGGCCCATCTGAGCCGCAGACGGGCAACAGGAACACAGTGGCCTGCTCCCGCCGGCGGGAGTCTGATTGATAGAGGAAGACGGAGAGACGGAGAGATGGAGAGAAAAACTAGAAAGCTAGTCTCGATCCTGAAGTCTCAGTCACCGGCTCTCCAGCATACAGTCCCTAGCCTCCAGCTCTCAGCTCCCTGGCCCCAGCTTCCAACCTCTCTCCTCCTGCCACCGACAGTCTAGTGGCCCCAGCCCCCGGTACCCTTGTACTCCCGGGGCCGTCTCTCTCTCTATCAGGACCTGCCTTCCTGTTTGTGTCCTCCCTGTGGCTTCCAGCAATTAGGCCAAAATGTCCCTTTCCACAGCAGACACAGTTATGCAAGCTAGCAGTAGGGTGTTATTTGGGTCCGTTGGGATGCGGTCTCCGCTAATAGCAATATTCATCTGCTACAGAGGAAGACAGAGCTCCTTGGTTTGATTAAAACACTCCTGACAGTGCTCCATCGCTAAAGTGACATTTAAACACACACTCTATCTCTCTCTCTCTCTCTCACACACACACACACACACACACACACACACACACACACACACACACACACACACACACACACACACACACACACCACACACACACACACAGCAGATGAGCAGTTCTGCAGTTGTGTCAGATTGCTGTCTGCAGTGCAGTTCCCAGTCCTGGCCTCTCAGAAGCTTACATAAGAGTTCCCCGCTGGGACTGATGGAGGCAGTGCTGTCATGTCCCCCTGTTCGTGGTCAGCAGCTCAGTACCGCAGCACCCAGGACGGCAGACACTCCAGCCCTCTCTGCCTCCGTCCCGGAGAGAGCTTTTTCTCCAGAGACGGACGGGAGCTGTTTCAGGATCACGCGTCCTCCACCAGTCCTGTATCTGGAAATCAAGCCAATGTTTCATGTTCAATAGTTTCATGTACTTCAGATTGACCTTTGAATGAATAGTCCTGCATGAGTCATGTACTGTATGAATCTTTTCAAGGTGTTTTATCACCGGTTTCCTATGGAGGTGCGTGACAAGCGACGGATAGGAAGGAAATGTAAGGTGATGTAATCTGACAAGCAGCCAGACATGTACTCATGGGTTTAGCGCTGACAGGCTGAGCACAACAGGGACAAACAAGGGAGACGGCCGGACGCACTGCCAGATGAGGGGACCGAGTCCTTGTATGACATGCCAGGGGACATAGAAGGAGGAGAGACAGGGGGAGAAGGAGAGGACACCGCAAAGGAAAGTAGTACGCTTGAGAGACAGAGAGACAGAGAGAGGGAGAGAGGGAGAGAGAGGGATACAGAGGGAGAGAGAAGGAGAGAGAAGGAGAGGGAGTTTGAAGGAGTTTGCATGCAGGGTCGAGCTGGCCAACAACAGTGGTGGGAGGTCAAGCGGCGGAGAGATGAAAGGCCTGGCGTTTTGCGGCAGTGCCAGCTGTGAGGGACAGGGGTTCATGGGGTCAGACCATGCCAACGCAGCAGGCCTTTGATTCGGCTGAGCGCTGACCCGGAACGGATTCTGGGGGTTGTGCTATATAAGCAGGAAGTGTGCTTCTCCTCACTCTCTATCCCCAGGGGATATTGGAGTGTTTGTGTGTTTTTAATGTGTATGTTTTTGTGTGTGTGTTTGTTTGCGTGTGTGTGTATATACTTTAAGTGTGTGTTTATGTGTGTGTACTTGTGTGTAGCTGTGTTGGGGCTCAGCTAGTGAAAGATGAGGCTCACTAACAACTTAAACAACTTGCCGAGCAAACACTTCCTGAAGTCGGACATTTCATCCTGAAACTCCCTGCTCCAGCCTCAGGGTCTCTTGTCCAGAGGTTTATTATTCCTGTGCCTTATTGTTGACATAGTGAAGGTCCTTTCCTCCAGGGACAATAAACACACACTTTAAATCCAACGCTTGAAAGAGGGGACCTAATGCAATCTTAGCTCCTGAATGTCCGGGAACCCTCGGACCAGTTTGTGTTCTCAGTCTCCTTCTGTTTCAAAGACGTTCGGATGTAGCAATGCCTCTAAGCTGTTTTGTGATCTCAGGTCTTATTTGTAATGTCAACAATGTTAATAGCATAACGTTGACAAGAATTGCGAATATTTCGTTTTATCTCAGCAAATCTCAACCGAACCAGCACAATTCCTAATCCAAGCACAGTTCCTAATTCTCCCTAGAATTTGTAACATGCGTTTGAAGAGAGCCGATGGTTATGAGTTGATTTGGTAAGGGAGCAAAAATAAGAAAGGTTGGATGGAGATTTTCTATATGATGGATGGGGGATTCGAACCCGTGCTTAAGATACGGACACACGTGTGAGCAGTGTCTCTCCACCAGCCAGGGATAGTGTATGAGCAGTGTCTCTCCACCAGCCAGGGATAGTGTATGAGCAGTGTCTCTCCACCAGAGAGGGACAGTGTATGAGCAGTGTCTCTCCACCAGAGAGGGACAGTGTGTGAGCAGTGTCTCTCCACCAGCCAGGGACAGTGTGTGAGCAGTGTCTCTCCACCAGCCAGGGACAGTGTATGAGCAGTGTCTCTCCACCAGCCAGGGACAGTGTGTGAGCAGTGTCTCTCCACCAGCCAGGGACAGTGTATGAGCAGTGTCTCTCCACCAGCCAGGGACAGTGTATGAGCAGTGTCTCTCCACCAGCCAGGGACAGTGTGTGAGCAGTGTCTCTCCACCAGCCAGGGACAGTGTGCCGCAGGCCTCTCAGATCCTTGCCAGACGGAAAAACAAATCACCATCTCAAGTCGTGCTTCTACATTCTGGTGAGTCATCACCTAAGTAACCATTTTACAGGTTTTAGAAACCTGACAAAGCTCTTGCCATGTGCCTGGTGTGTGCCCACCTTCCTCCCTCCGCCTCAGAACCCCCTCTCCAGAATAACACTCTGCTCCCTGATATTTGTGCAGCTGTTAATCCCATGGTCGTGGGAGGCACGGGGATTATATTTGGCACCATAAATAGCTTCCACGGTGCCCCTGTCATAAACCATCTGATAATCTGAGTTGCAGTGAAGCGGTCTGGCGTACCCCTGTGCCTGCCCGCAGGCCAATCCGGGATCAGCGTGAGCAGGCTGGACTCGATGTTACCTTAGTCCCCTGATATGACCTTTCAATCAGGCAGCTAGTCGGCACACTAAGACTCCATGCCGATCTGGTTCCTTTGCTGGATATAGTAGTAGGACCAGGTGGAACGCTATATCATATTTAAAAAAAAGACTTAAACGCTAATGATATCTTATGGGGCAAAAAATGACTATTGAGCTGGAAAGGTCATGCATATTGTTTCCACCATACGCACCTGGAGCACCGGGACAGAAGCCTGCTCAACACTACCCCCCCTCCCCCCACACACACACACACACACACACCCCTTCTCCTGCTCTCAAAGCCACCACCGTAATCATCCTAATCACCGTCAATCTGTGGTCATGACAACAGGTCTGAGGGGGCGTGCAGGCAGGGATGCTGAGGCTGCTGCCAGGGGCGACCAGGGAGTCCGGGCACTGAGGTCTAATACGGAAGGATTTAAGAGGTGCTTTATTTAGTGTGCCTGCTATGAAGAGCCTAATGGAAGTAGAATCCCCTCAGAATCCTGCGAAGTGAAATCTAACACACGTCAAAAAGGGTCCAATCAGTTGTTCAGAGACGTTGGCTTGTCTCAAAGAATGTCGCTTAAGGTGTATGTTATTAGGCTTGTTAGGATTTTAGATTCAAATCAAGCTCCATCCCTCAGATGACTGTCTTAGTCTATGCCACATAGTGACCATTGGTACCATTGGTACCCCCTGGCCCTGTGATTGTTGCTGCCCTGTAGGTGCTGCCCTGTGATTGGTGCTGCCCTGTAGGTGCTGCTCCACAATGGCTCTTTATCAGGCTGTTGAAGGAGCAGGGCCAGGCCGTGTCTGTCCCCTTTGTGTGCAAAGCTCTATTTCCAGACCACAGCAGACACCTCTCCTGGCCATGCGTCTTCTCCCAGTCGGCCCTCGGGCCTCTCTCTACACCCTGTGAGACTCATGTGAGCCTGTTTTGCTTTCGGAGCTGCTCTCTCTCTCTCTCTCTCTCTCTCACTCTTTCCTCTATCACCATTTCCCTGTGTCCCGCATCGGCTTTTTGGACCTCCATATTTTCTGGTCTCCTTCTCGCAACATTGTCTACTCCACGTCTCTCCCTTGTCCTTCTTTGTGACTCGCACTCTCTCTTTCCTATTTTCACCCTGTGTTTTCTTACCCGATCTAATCATTTCAATCTCAGGACTACAGCCTGCTGGCTACGAAGGAGCGGCGCGACATGTTTCAGACCAATTTGACATGTCGAGCGAGGGTCACGTGGCTCCAGAGAACCATTTGAAGATTTCGGCGAAGCTCTTAGTGCCAGCATGTCAGAGCAGTCTGACTCTCCCACCACTCTGCTAATACGGGAGACATGCCCGTCTCTCTGTCCTATTGTGGCTGGGTGATGCTGAGGAGTGAAACCCTTTCACTGGATGAGATCATCCACACTGTTGTGGTGAGATGAATGTGCGCACCCAGAGGCATGTGACAAAAGACTGACGTATCCGTTACCTTGTTCCCAGGGAAGGTGACTTGACTCGGGAGTTTCAGAGTGGACAGGCACACACGTTAACACGCACACGTTTACACACACACACACATTTGCACAAACCGAGGCTCACGTTCATCGACACACACATTCTGTCGCCCTCTCCCACTCTCTCACCCTTTAGTCCTTTCGTATAAATAGGCTTGCCCTGTCTGATCCATAGCGGGTCTGGCGTGCTGTGGAGCTGGAGTTCAGACATCACTGTCACATGAGTGCCATGCTCTGACTGTGGAGATGATTGGTCCTGTGGGCGGTCTACTTTTCTCATGCTGTTCTAAATGGACCAGGAGCAATGTGCCCTGGCACCTCCGTCAATGGCTTCAGCGGTTGCCATGGTTCCCAAGGTTGGCTGTCATGTGTAACGAGAGAAAACAACAGCACTATCTGATCCGAGTTTCTGGGATTTGTGACAGCTGCTTTACCGAAGGAGACAATGGTCAAGGCACTCGACAGCTTAACTGCTTGGTAAAAGATTGTGTTGGCTAAGGCACCGAATGCATCGCTTTACTGACCCGTCTCTCTGTCTCTGTCTCTCTCTCTCTCTCTCTCTCTCTCTGACGCGCGACCAGCATCCTGTTTGCTGACATCGAGGGCTTCACCAGCCTGGCCTCTCAGTGCACCGCCCAGGAGCTGGTGATGACGCTCAACGAGCTGTTTGCTCGCTTCGACAAGCTGGCCGCGGTGAGAGAACGCTCCCCCTCACACTTGCACCTCACACACACACCAGGTTAGGTTTGGGGGTTTGGGGTTATGGGTCATGGGTGAGGTTGAGAACCGTGTCAGTGAATCAGTTAATACGATGTGGAATGGAACTGTACTATTGTTCCTTACAAGTACAGTGCTCCAAAAGACAAACGTATGTCCACATATTTTCCCCCTACCCACCATAACAGAAAATGGATTCATACAATACACTCACTCCCACATGCATATACACTATCCCCATCCCACTTCAAGGTTTCAGTACAGTGTCTAACACGCACGTCGTCCATATATAATCCCATTCATATGTTCCATCAATCACAAGGACAAATGAATGTTGCAAATGCGCCAGCTCAGTTTTATACACACCCGCATGCGACACGCAGCCAAGTGCACAAACGCACACATTTTCTATCGCCCAACAATGGGGAGGATTGTATTCAACCCGAACCATGTGCTAGGGAGATATTCAGGTGGGTATCATAAGACACCAGCCTGGTACAGTCCTGTGCCAGGCCTCAGGGAGACACACACACACAAACAACCCCTTCACCTCCCACACTCACACCGACTCACACAGGCAACACACGCTGTCGTCCTCATCCCGATCCCTTGTAGTTGGGAAGCCACTCGCGGTTTGAAGCTAGAATAAATATATTCATCTGTCAAGGTTTTGGAGTTTCACAATAAGGACCTTGTAGTTTCATGACGCCCTCAGGGAGGCACAGCAATGGGGGCCAAACCCTACGTGGTGCTGTTAAGAAAGTGGTCGAAAATGTGTTTGTGTGCGTGTGTGTGTGTGTCACCCACCTCAGGAGAACCACTGTCTGCGTATCAAGATCCTAGGAGACTGCTACTACTGTGTGTCTGGCCTGCCAGAGGCCCGCGCGGACCACGGACACTGCTGTGTGGAGATGGGCGTGGACATGATCGAGGCCATCTCGTGAGTATCACACAGGCTCGCACACACACACACACAAACCCACTCCACACGGACGCACGCACACACACAAAAACAGCCTACGACAAAGAGGGGACCAACGGGAGGAGCGATGTACAAGGACATGATAAAGGACGTGTCCAGACAAAGAGCTCGGAACATCTGGCCCTCTCTTCCCCACACCATGACCAGCCCTGTCTCGATACTAATCGTGTTTTTGAACCTGTCTGCTACATAGAAAAAAGACAATCGCTCGCCTCTAACCTTGTTAGTAATGGCAATTGGCATTATAAACAGCAGGTTATCTAGGTGATGCGACGTACACCCATGGGTTACATCATGCCTATCCCTCCCCCCAGAAGGAGGGCGCCTCGATAGGACAGTGGACCGTATATCAATAAATGAATACGGCCTTTTGGTTTGGCTTGCTCCAGTAGCAAGCCAGACCAGCATCGCTTGAAATGCCTGGAGAGCCACTCGACATACCTGTCAGCATTGAGCGAAGGGTTGACAGGACTGCCTCTCAACGAGGAAATGAGACGACGCATTTCGTCGCCGGTTCTCGCTGATACATGCTGTGTTTGTACATGCTCTGACTGCTGCTGATCCAAGAGTTTGCCATGGTGCCAATGAGATTCTGCACATTCAAAAGATTTGTTTGCGGCAAAGTAGCTTGACTCACACGTGAACCGTTGTCCTCAAAGTCTTACCAAAAAGTGGAAGGGCTTGTCCGAAAAGAAGTGCTATGGCCTTTACTAACCGCATAGATTTTGAAGACATTGTAGAGCATTGTCTAGCTTGTCTGCGCTGACACGGTGGACACAAGTATTCACTGAGGCAGGAGAATGTCCAGGGACAGAGGACATAGACAATGATGGCTGGATGTTTTGTTAACTAACCCGAACACCGGATGGTTTGTTACACATATCCATCTGGGAAGTTGTCCATGGAAATTGTTTGGGAAAAGTTAAGGCACTTTCAATAACAATTTGGCAGGTGATTGGATGACCCGTCTGTCTAGCCCATGATCAGAGTCGATCATGGGCTAACTTCAACCACTCTCGTACAATGTAGCTGCCTGCAGTTCTTCATAGGACACTTATTGATCCAAACCCCTGTGGTTCAGGCACAAATGAATAACTTTAGCGTGGTTGTAATCAAGCTAATCCACTTCAACTTCCACTCCTATCGAGGTTAATTGTTAGCGTGTGGAGAGCTTTCGGTCATTCAATCATGTTGGATCGGTACAGTCGGTATTGGAGCGGATCTGCCAGCGGTCTCCTGTGTCCCCTGCTGTTCTCAGGACCAGACATGACGGTGCCTGTGTGTCTGCGTGTGTGTGTGTTTGTGTTGAAACGCCACAGCCCCGACAGTGATTCATTTCACATGAGGTTCACGCTGTATCCAACCCCTAAAGAGGCACTTAGCCTAATTTGTGTCGTTACATGGTCGGTGATGAGTCCTGTCCTGAATGTACCAAGGACGGTCACCGTGATTAGTCTCCTCTCCCGGGTTCTCTCCCCGCTGCATTTGTTTGTAAATACGCATCTCGATTGCCGTTTGCCGAGATATGGGACTTGTTCAGTGCAATCTTGAGATATTAATGAAGTGTGAATAACGTGTTTTTCCTGTTGGGCCTGATAAGGTCTGTGTGGTCACGTTGGTCCTGTCAGCAGGGAGCGTCTACGTGTGTGTGTGTGTGCGTGTGCGCGCGTGTGTCTTTGTGCCTGGATGTGCTCGGATATGAATTAGAACGGCCCGCAGCAGCACTGCCTTACTGAGTCAGTGTGGCTAGATCATATCATAGGCAGAAGACCCAGACGTCTTGTCACAGCGCTCGCACAGTCCGTACAGAGCTGACCCCGAGGTGGCTTTCACTCACAACGCCTCTCAGATACACTCGTCAGATTCATGTGCTTACAGCATGGCCTAAGTATGTAACTCTTTAAAAAAAAGAAAAAAACACACACACAGATCACTCTTCAAGTCTGAGTGTACGGGGCTCAGTCAGAGAGAATGGTGACATAGTGTGTCTCAGCTTGCCGTACTGTATGGAATATTGTTTGAGGAAAAGTGTGACGTGATACATTTGAAACGATGAAGTCCAAAGTACATTCTTGACATTTCTTCAATGTGTGTGTGCGCGCGTCCGTGTGTGCAGGCTGGTGCGAGAGGTCACTGGGGTCAACGTGAACATGCGGGTGGGCATCCACAGCGGCAGGGTCCACTGTGGCGTGCTGGGACTCAGGAAGTGGCAGTTTGACGTCTGGTCCAACGATGTCACGCTCGCCAACCACATGGAGGCAGGGGGCAAGGCAGGGTAAGCACATCCAATCAGGACACACGACACACGGCTAGTCAACCCTGTGACTCTACGTGCATCTACCGTACTCATCCTCTGTGTGTGTGTGTGTGTGTTTGTGTGTTGCCAGGCGTATTCACATCACCAAGGCCACGCTGAACTACCTGAATGGAGACTATGACGTGGAGCCAGGCGCTGGGGGAGAGAGGAACGTGTACCTGAAGAAGCACAACATAGAAACCTACCTCATCGTGGGCTGCAGCCAGAAACGCGTACGTTCTCGATCTCATAACCTCGGAGTCGGGGGCCAGGATTTGGATTTTTAGAACCAAACCAGCTGCTTTGTTAAGCCCCCCAAATCCCGATTTGTGCTCTTGCCACACCATTTCATTTGAACGTTGACACTGTTATCTCAAACGCTCCCATATTTCAAGATAAAAATGTCGAAAGCATTTATATGGCTTCCATTTGTAAACAGAAAGATGACGTGTTCCTCAACTATGTGGAGTGTGAGCTCACCTCATCCAGCAGTTGGGGGGGGAAGTGCTTGTTTACATGCGTTATGCCTCCATCAATGTCCTCTGGTCATATCACAGGCGTCATGGGAACTCGCTCCGAAGTATCTCGCGTTACACAGGACGCTCTCTGTTAGCGAGCGCTGAATATGGGACGAGGTTGTCGTTACACTCCTCACATATTTGTGATACGCGATACCCTCCGAGCCTTTAGCTCTGCTGATTCCATCCCAGATCAGTTACTGTATAACTCCTACCATGAGCCTGTTCAAAAGGACACCGTATACTGTATCTCTCTACCATGGTCACACCTGGAATGCTACCTAAGGTGTGGCTGATTTACCTCCATTGATAAGCTAGAGGGGAAAGCTTTAAAAAATCTCCAGTCCAGCCCTGTCAAAACAACTGCACCTCATATACTCTGCAGTACATGCTCATGTGAGCAAGTATTTCCAGTCCGCTGTGTCAATTAGAACACAGAAATAACTGTGTTCCCTCCCGCTGGCAGAAAGAAGAGAAGGCCATGTTAGCAAAGATGAACCGTCAGCGGACAAACTCAGTCTCCCACAACGCCGGCCACTGGACCGAACGGCCCTTCTACAACCACCTGGGCAACAACCAGGTCTCCAAGGACATGAGGAGGATGGTGAGCATCTGGGATTGGTCCCCCGTCACTCCCAATCAACATATGCGTGGGTTCATTTGTGTCCTGTGGATGTGTGTCTGTCGGTGTACGCATGTGTCTGTGTGTGTGTGTATGTGTCAACCTGTTACAATAGCATCTCAAGGTTGTTCGGTCATGTGTGGATGCGTGATGCTTTTCCCATTGGAGAATAACAAACAGCTTCAGGGCCAGCGCCTTTAGCAAGCTAACATGATTCTAGCAATGTGATATTTGCAACATCTACCCAAGAGTAGATGTTGCAGGGGTAGTTAACAACAAAGCATCTGCTAAAGGCACACAATATGTGCTCGGGAGCCGGGGAGCTGGGGGTCCGGGGTGTGCATGCGTCACTTCTCCCCGCCCAGTGGAGAGGGGCCCCTCAGGGGGCCACAGTACCACACCCTGTCATCCATGGGCAGTGAGGATGAACAAACAAATGCCAAAACATTCTGTCACTCTGGCCTCATTGGGGATGAACACATGTCCCTCTGAAACCCAGGAGGAGTTTGTAGACGTATGGAAATGGGAACAATAACGGCGTATCGTTGACGGGGGGCTGCTGTGACCGTATCAAGTGTTTTCTTTCTCCTCCCTGAGGCCTCCGACTGGGCTAAATCAATCCTACCATCAGTGACTCATGCGCACACACACACACACACACGCACACACATACACACCAAGGATTCTGTTGTTTACTTATCTGAGAATGGTATTTTCTCCCTCCCTCTCACCCTCCTTCTCTCTGGGATTATTAATTCCCTCTCCTAACCCCCAAATTCCTTTTCTCTCTCTCTCGCTGTGTCTATCAGTCCGTCGGTGTTCATTGATGAATAGGCGGCCATCCGTGTGTCACATCTCTTTCAGGAGATCCAGCCTCTCTGTCGCAAAGGGAATCCCAGCGACGGCGCACATAGCTGGACGCCTCTCGAGCCCTCCTCTCTTGCTCTCATCCCCCTTAACCAGTCACTGCCTCCGCCGACATGAACTCAGTGATGTTCCGAGCTTTCTTCATCTCATACCCTCTGTATCTTTCTCCAATTTCTCCCGCTTTCTCCCTCTCTCTCTCTCTCTCTCTCTCTCGCTCTCTCTCTCTCTCTCTCTCTCTCTCTCTCTCTCTCTCTCCATCCCCCCCTGCACTTCTCATAAATCACACAGCGGCACAGATACGGAAAGAGCAAAGATAGAGCGAGCGAGGGCATGAGAGAGACTGCGCGTAAAAGGAAGGGAGTGATAGAAATTCCCTCTCGCCCCTGTCCTCCACATGCAGGCAGACTGAAGGGCAACAGAGGAGAGATGACTTATGAGCTGTCCAGCGGCTTCCTGGCCGCCAGGCCTCCCATGCTATTAATCACAGCTCTCATATTTCACATAACCCCCCCCCAAAACACACTGAGTTTATTCTCCCTGTGTTCTAACCCTAACACCGTTTTACACACTCTGGTAGCTTAGCTTACTTTACAAGGCTTCCTATTGTAGGCAAGCCCAGTGTGTCCAGACCACAGACTCATTGTATCCTGCTGTGTCCAAGCTTTCATTTGCCAGTGCTTTGTTGGTGCAAAAAACAAACAAGAACTGATCTTCACTTGATGTTGATTACAATGATAGTGTGTCCCTTCTACTTCCTGTTTTTGTCCATCAGTCTACAAACGGTGTCTTTGTCTGTCCAGTGTTATCAGACCTGGCTTGGCTCTCTCTCTTCCGCTGTTGCTACACATGGCCAACAGAGGGAGCTATTGGCCAAAAGAAATTGGCCCACTGTTCATTTCACCTGATGTGCTGTAAGACAGAATGGGATGTGAGTAATGCACAGCGAGTGTACCAAACACCATCGCCCCCTTGACAGACATTCTGGTGACAGGTCATTCTGATGACTCAGAAAGAAAGAAAGCTGTGTAGGAAGTGAAAGAAAGAGAGAAGGAGGCCTCGGGGAGATCGAGGTATGCCCGTCTTGTTTTCAATGCCGCTTTTGGTGGTTGAGAGATGGAGGAGACAAGATGCCAATCTCGTGTCTGCTTGAAGTACGTTCCATTTTTAGCTCCCAGCTGTGGAGACGGTTTCTCGCTGTTCCAAGCGCTAGCAACATTTCACATTCAGCACATTCCAGTACTTCATGCCCTGTTGCTGTCTTTCTCTATTGCTGTTGGCTGAATGAGGTTTACCTGAATGGCCCCACTTCTGATTTGAGTTGCCCTTCTTTCTCTCCTCTGTTTCAGGGCTTTGAAGATCCCAAGGACAAGTGAGTAACATCCTCTGCTCTGTTATCACTGTGACCCCTCAGATCACAATAGTCAGCTGATTAACACATCTCCTAATCCACTGACATTAGGCCAAATCACGCTCCTGTCAAATTGTCACAATTGTACCCTGATTCAAAGTCCTTTTAAATCCAATCGATCCCATGATTGTCTACTCTACTTTCCGTCAATCTTACCGCTTGCTTTCCACGCTGGTTTGGGGTCTGCTGGTGGCGGTGACGGGAGGTAGTCATAGTGACGCAGAGCTGTGGCATGAGCTGACAGCCAGCCCCCCAGAGAACCACAACAAAGGGTCTCGTCTTGTGTTATCTAGACATTTCATTTTCAGAAACACACAGGAGAACCTGAACCCAGAGGACGAGGTGGACGAGTTCCTGGGCCGAGCCATCGACGCCAGAAGCATTGACCGCCTGCGCTCCGAACACGTCACCAAGTTCCTGCTCACCTTCCGAGAACCCGATCTGGAAAAGAAGGTAGCCAGGGATTCGATGTTTTCGGCCTCCCGTCCTGCTAAAAGGGGCTTAAATAATTGCTCGTGACAAGTAATCTCCCCCCCCACACACACACACACACACACACAAACAGCTTTCAGAGCAAGTTGAACTCGCAAGTCGAACACTGTGCCAATGGGAGGTCTGTCAAAGCGGGGAGTGAAGGGAGAGCAAGAGAGAGAGAGAGAGGGGGGAAGAGACCGAGACGGAAGCAGGGGGAGACCGAGGGGGGGAGAGGAGGGAGGAGCGGGAGGCTGAAAGGAGGACAGAGGAGTTGACAAAGGGGTGAGGGAGGCGAAGCAAAGACCTGTTGTCCCCCGGCGCACCTCGTCTCTCTCGCTGCCCTCTCCCCACTCTCTCTTTCTCCTCCTTTCCTGCTATGGGATTGTAAATGGGCTGCCTAGTGCTACTTACGGCAGAGCAGAAGGCCTCTCAAGCTGGCGCTCAGGCGGCCCCCGCACCTTTGTGGGTGAGATAATGGCTGCCTTTGTTTCCCTCGATTACCTGGGCACCATGGCAGACAATTATTCACCCCCTCAGTGTGCACATTAGGCAGGCAGAAAGCCTGAATGTCTGGATGACAGTTTGTCCCTGCTTTTATTGTGGCCTTAGTCACATTAGATACATTCCGTTTGCATGTGGTTTGTTTCAGCATTCCGTTTGTAGATCATTTCTAGGAGCTATTTTGACAATAATATAGTTAGACTGACTTCACTTGATTTAACAGGCTGTTAGTAGACAGCTGTAAATACACGTGCCATCTTTAATTTATCGTTTGTGTGTGTTTGGGCTGAGAGCTTGACTTTTCATTTCTTTGCTAACAATCCTTTCCTGTCCAGTACTCCAAACAAGTGGATTCCAGGTTTGGGGCGTATGTTGCCTGTGCCTCTCTCGTCTTCCTCTTCATTTGCTTCATCCAGATCGTCATAGTACCACAGTAAGTCCTCGAGCTCACCTTGCGAACCCTAAGATGCCTACCTCAGAGAAAAGCAAGAAGCAGGGGTTGAAACACTGAAGCAGGGGTTAAAACACCGAAGCAGGGGTTGAAACACCGAAGCAGGGGTTGAAACACCGAAGCAGGGGTTGAAACACCGAAGCAGGGGTTGAAACACCGAAGCAGGGGTTGAAACACCGAAGCAGGGGTTGAAACACCGAATATATCCCATCATGGCTCCACCTCTCAGCCTCACTATATCCCTTCAACTATTTTGTTCTCAATCTCTCGTCTCTTTCTCCTTCCTGCGTTTCTCCCTCTCTCTCCCTTGCCTCTCTTTGCTCCTTAAGTCTCTTCCTCTCCCTCTCTCCTCCATTCCTCACGCTCGCTTCCTCCGTCGCTCTGTCTGTTGTTGCATTGATCCTGTTATCGTTCTTTTGTTATACCATTTCTTCCGGAACCTTTTAGCTCTCCCCGTGTTGAGATCAATTCCTGGCGTTTCATCGATCCCCTCCCCTCCACCCACACCCTCCCAGCTTTGTTCATCTCTATTTTAATTACCTTCCTTTTAAAGGAATATTCTGTACGTAAATTCCGTGTTTGTGCAACATACATGGTGAATAAACCGAATTCTGATAAACCTAATACTTTTTTCTTTGTTTCCTAATTTCTTACTATATCATCTCTTACTCATTTTATCATTTAACATTTTTTTACTTCTCTTGATAATTTTGCCTCCCTACCCATTGTTATTGTCCTTGTCACTACCTCTCACATGTCTGTTTCTGTCGTATTGGAGAATGACTAGGATCTTCTTCCAGGGAGTGCTTCCAGGAGTTGTCGTTATCTGTGCGAACATTTGGCCTCTTTGTCTACTCGAAAATCAGGATGTGATTTCTAATCCAGTGATATGACTGTGGCGTCTCTCTCTCTCTCTCTCTCTCTCTCTCTCTCTCTCTCTCTCTCTCTCTCTCTCTCTCTCTCTCTCTTTCCCTCTCTCTTTACCTATAGCTTCCTCTCTCTACCTATCCTTCTCTTGCTCTCTCTTCCATCTCTATCTCTCTCTCCATCTTATCTAGTTTATCTGTCTTATCTGTCTTATCTAATTTATCTAATCTGTTCCTCCTCAGCTCTAGTTTGATGATCGGGTTCTACATCTCATGCCTGATCGTCCTGATGGTTGTCATGTTTGTCTCTGCAGTCTACTCCTGTTTCGGGGTGAGTACTCCCTATTAGCTAGTTTTATTGGTTGTTCTTTTCCTAGTCGAGTCATTTTAATCAAATGAATGACAGCAGCGGGTTTAAGATAACCTATTATAACAGTTATGTTTCTGGGGCCTGGCCTGATGGTGCAGTGTGTCTCGTGGCTCTCTGAGAATGCCAGGTGCTGTGATGGTGTAGGTTCCACTGTAATCAGGACACAGAGCCGGCATATACAGTACATACATACAGAGCCGGCATATACAGTACATACATACAGAGCCGGCATATACAGTACATACATACAGAGCCTGCATATACAGCACATACATACAGAGCCGGCATATACAGTACATACATACAGAGCCGGCATATACAGTACATACATACAGAGCTACACCTGTGTGAATGCTGGTGGTGTCCTCCTATGTGTGTGTGTGCGCAAGCATGTGTGTATGTGCGCACGCGTAGCTATGTGTGTGCCAGCGTGTGTGTTTGTATCCTTGTGGAGATACGGACTGTTGTATGAATTGAGGTAAAGAGACGTGGGCTCCACTCGCCGTGTTTGGGGTGACAGTTCAGGATGTTCAGAGGAAGCAGTGTCATGGTGGCACTATTGAACCCAGCTGGGACCATTTCCTGCTTTCTCTTTATTGGCTGACCGCAGGCCGTCGCGGGAAATAAGACAGGCCCTCATGCCCACTTGAAGAGAACAGTCATCGTCGCTGGCAGCTAATCTTTTGTAGTTGTTCTGGTGTGTTTTGTTCTAAAACCCACTGAAAGGCAGTCTAAACCCTGTACAGTAAGTGATACTGTGGAATAGACTCCTCGACTGAATCTTATAACTACATTCTCATGCATGAGCATACGTGATGACATTCCACTGAGACTGACACTGCTGTGACGTCCTTTGTTGCCTCATTTCAAGAGGAATGGCATCACTTATTGCTTGGCTCGGCGCAGGAGATGAATATTGTCAGGGATGTCAATGTCAGAGCTGGTGGCATGCTTCCACTCGGCTCCTTTCATCTTAAAAAGACAACTGTCTGAGTCTTACTAATATCCTTTATTCCTCTCTCCCTCTATGCCTCCTTCCCTCTCCCTTCTTCCCATCCCCTCGCCTCTTGGTAGTTTTTCCCAGTGCCTCTCCAGATGCTCTCTAAGAGGATTGTCCAGTCCAGACTCAACAGCACTCTAGTGGGGGTCTTCACCATCATCCTGGTCTTTCTTTCCGCTTTCATCAACATGGTAAGTCCACTCGGTTCCCATCCAGGGCTGTTATGTCATTGAGTGACCTGACCCCTGACCCCCTGACCTGTGCCCCCCTAGTTTACCTGCAGCACCAGCGATCTGCGTGACTGCATCAGCTCCGAACTCAATTTGAGCCGCAGCACCATCAACGCCTGCCACGCCCGCAGCCTCAACTACACCCTGGACTCATACGCCGGCTTCTGCGGAGACGGCGCAATCAACTGCAACTTCCCGGAGGTACAGTCGGGAAGCGTGTGTGTGTGACTGTTCACACATTCATGGACAAAGTGCTGTACATTTGAGCATTTCAATTAGTTTTGCTTATTGTCATCTCTATAGAAATGTACTTACTTTGTATTCCTCTCTCTCTCTCTCTCCTCTCTCTCTCTCTCCTCTCTCTCTCTCTCTCTCTCTTTATCTCTCTCTCTCTCTCCTCTCTCTCTCTCTCTCTCTCTCTCTCTCTCCCTCCCTCTCTCCCTCCCTCCCTCCCTCCCTCCCTCCCTCCCTCCCTCCCTCCCTCCCTCCCTCCCTCCCTCCCTCCCTCCCTCCCTCCCTCCCTCCCTCCCTCCCTCCCTCCCTCCCTCCCTCCGTCTTGTCTCCCACCCTCCCTCCCTCCTGTTTGCTCCCTCCCTCTCTCCCTCCCTCTTGTCTCCCTCCCTCCCTCTTGTCTCCCACCCCTCCCTCCCTCCTGTTTGCTCCCTCTCTCTCTCCCTCCCTCTTGTCTCCCTCCCTCCCTCTTGTCTCCCACCCTCCCTCCCTCCTGTTTGCTCCCTCTCTCTCTCCCTCCCTCTTGTCTCCCTCCCTCCCTCTTGTCTCCCTCCCTCCCTCTTGTCTCCCTCCCTCCCTCTTGTCTCCCACCCTCCCTCTTGTCTCCCACCCCCCTCCCTCCTGTTTGCTCCCTCCCTCTCTCCCTCCCTCTTGTCTCCCTCTCTCCCTCCCTGTTGTCTCCCTCCCTCCCTCTTGTCTCCCTCCCTCCCTGTTGTCTCCCTCCCTCCCTCTTGTCTCCCTCCCTCCCTCTTGTCTCCCACCCTCCCTCCCTCCTGTAGTACTTCTCCTCGTGCGTGCTGCTCAGTCTGCTGGCGTGTTCAGTCTTCCTGCAGGTCAGCAGCATAGGGAAGCTGTTCCTCATGCTGTTCATTGAGCTCTTCTACATCCTCATCATGGAGGTTCCTGAGGTCAGCCTCTTTGACAACGTGGACCTGCTGGTCATGGCCAACGCCATGTGAGTCTGGAGTCATGTCTGGTGGCGTTCATTTAGGACGGAGTCGTTTTTCTTGCTTTGCTTTGAAACCATCTAACGCTTTTCTACTTTTTGTTTCCTCCGCCTAGTGGTTACTTCAATTCAACAAGGTGAGATTTACAATACAGACAACACACCCTGAGGGGTTATGTGTTCTGTGACATAACTGCTCATTCATTATGATAGCAAGTCTTGGATACTCTCGTATCATATCAACGATATCAGATATCAGTAGGGGGGTAGTCATGTTCTTTGAAAGTAATTCATCTGACCTGGCTTGTCTTGCTTGTTCATGTCTGTGTCTGTGTCTGTGTCTGTGTCTGTGTCTGTGTCTGTGTCTGTGTCTGTGTCTGTGTCTGTGCTGGACAGCTGTGAGATGGACCCCAAGGTTCCTCTGAAGATTATGACTCCTGTGGTCATCACAGTCTTTGTCCTGGCACTGTACCTGCACGCACAGCAGGTGGAGTCAACAGCCAGACTCGACTTCCTCTGGAAGCTACAGGTGTGTGTCACTGCGTGTGTACGTGTGTGTGTGTGTGTGTCTTTCAAGGAAATCCCTCATTAGGGATTGGTCGGAAAACGTTCTGATTGGCACCTCCTTGCCCCTTCCCCTAGGCCACAGAGGAGAAGGAAGAGATGGAGGAGCTGCAGGCCTACAACCGACGGCTCCTCCACAACATCCTGCCCAAGGACGTGGCCGCGCACTTCCTGGCGCGCGAGCGCCGCAACGACGAGCTGTACTACCAGTCGTGCGAGTGCGTGGCCGTCATGTTCGCCTCCATCAGCAACTTCTCCGAGTTCTACGTGGAGCTGGAGGCCAACAACGAGGGCGTGGAGTGTCTACGACTGCTCAACGAGATCATCGCCGACTTCGACGAGGTGAGGCCGTGTGCGTCTCTGTGTGTGTGTGTGTGAAGATGATGAAGATGGCTTCTGAAAACTGAAACCACCATTTTCTTTTTGTTTCTTTCCCGCCCCCTCTGGAAATGGGCTCGTCCCTCCTACGCAGATCATCAGCGAGGACCAGTTCCGGCAGCTGGAGAAGATCAAGACCATTGGCTCCACCTACATGGCGGCTTCGGGCCTGAACGACTCCACCTATGACAAGGCAGGCCGCACCCACATCCTGGCGCTGGCTGACTACGCCATGAGACTGATGGACCAGATGAAGTACATCAACGAGCACTCCTTCAACAACTTCAAGATGAAGATTGGTGAGACAGAAGGCTTAGTCTTTTTGATTTTGCAGGACTACTTGTTACATTTTTTCCCAGACAGGATAACAGATAGCTTGATAAGGTTAAGAACAGGGCATAAAAGTGTTTCACATCAATCAAGATCATTTTTGAAGTAATATGCTTCAGAGCCAGATTACTGTATCTCACACTGCATCAATGAAGGGGGAACTGAGGATAGGAAGCAAGGAAAGCATTTGGCATAATAACATGTTCCACTTTCACTGTGTGTTTACCGTGAATGTACCTCATGTAGGTCTGAACATGGGGCCTGTGGTGGCCGGGGTCATCGGAGCCAGGAAGCCACAGTACGACATCTGGGGCAACACAGTCAATGTGGCCAGTCGCATGGACAGCACTGGGGTTCCTGAGAGGATCCAGGTAACACGAACACAAACATCACAAACAGAACGCACACACAGGACACACACAGCTCTCTCGCGGCTCGCTAACCACAACAGCATGGTTTCTCTCATCAGGTGACGACAGATCTGTACCAAGTGTTGAACTCCTTCAACTACTCTCTGGAGTGCCGAGGGGTGGTCAAGGTGAAGGGGAAAGGAGAGATGATGACCTATTTCCTAAACGGAGGGCCTCCCAGCAGTTAACACCCGCTGACTGTCACTGACACTGGGCATGACTCAGAGGAGAGGGGGGCAGGACTTACAGGACCGGGGGCCGAGCCTTTGAAGAGCAGGCTCACGGACCTGCAATAGCCTGGTGCGTATGGCACATGCCCCCACTTGTCCTTTAGCCCCTTCCCTACCTGCAGAGGTCAGCTATTGATTGGCCACAGCGAAGGAGACAGTAGACCTTACCCATTCTCTCACCGAGGGGCGAACAGTGGGAGGGGCCTAGATGGTCTGGATTCACTACGGAGACCAAAGACGTCCAGTCACCCTGCAGTGACGCATTAGCTTATATGACGTGCTAATACGCTCAACCCCCGGAACCCGGGTCATGGTTACCACATGGCGGAATGGCCCTACCCCACCCAGCTTTCACAGAGATCCACCCTTCGCTCCAAGCAGAACCTGCATGAAGATACCGAACCATGTATACATGTAAAACACACTCATGCTGTTTTATGTGTATATATTCGTGTGTGAGTGTAAAACAGTTTGTGTCCATGTCGTCAGTGCACACTGTGGAGTGGTGCAGATATTGCAAGTTCACAAGTACATCAGGCTCCAGCCAGCAAAGCAGCACTATCCATCCCTTTACCGAGGTCATCAGTAGCTGGCCTGATGCTGGATGAGAAGGAGCTCCAGACAGGACGCGAGACCGAGCGGCATATCTATTTATCACCAGTAGGGGGCGGTAGGTGGACACGTTCAACCTGCTCGTGGCTCAACTGATCAGTGACACTGATTTGTGTGGTGGCTTGCGAGTTTACAGGACTCTTCCCCAGCCACGCAAACAGACACACACACGCACACACCTACCTGCAAACACACACACACACACATGCTTTAACTGAAGACACTTTCAACCGAGGATGTCAATGAAAAGCTTTTTTTTGTATTTTCAGCATTTTGTATTTTGACTCCAAACACCAAACCCTATCAGATATTTCAGATTCTATATTTTGTACATTAATATATTAGAGAGAGAGAGTTATCTATAAACACCAACGTGTATTCAGATGTACAAAGCTAACGGTCCTTTTACAATCATGCACATACATTAGCCGGGGGTCGGGGATCCCTCTGAACTTCTTCTTTCTGTGGCTCCATGTTAGGTTTCCATGTCAAACAGTTGGTCACATATTCTGTTTTGTGTAATGACATTCAGCCTGTACATCATCTGTCCCAATGTTCAACCCTTTTCATGAAGTGTTCACACTCTTAAAGTCTCAAAAGGGTAGACAATTGGGACCCAGCAATAATAGTTTTCGGTGCTGAAAGCCAATTTTGCACAACACTGCTGTCAGCCTACCTTTTCACCTTTTATCCCCCCCCACCCCCACCCATCTTTTAATCAGATGGTACGACCCAATGAATGTCCAATGATTTCCAATGAGGCCTTTCTTCTATAGTCTATATATACTAATGACGTCCTTCTATGAAAAGGGGTCTACTTGCGGAAATAGAGTTATTTAGGTCGGCTTTTTGTATCCCTAAAGTGTTTTAATACAACAGTTCCACAGTGTAACTGCATATGTACCATATTGTGATCGCCCATTTGCTTACTCCCTGCAGTTTGGCCTTTCCCGGCAGTACAACGACCTTAGGAACTACCAGACTCATGCAAACATCTGTCTTTATCAGTTCAGCCTCCCCCCCCCCTCCCAGATCTGTCACCATGGTGCCATGGTTAGTTTGCCCTTGTGACTATTCATGTTTTTATGATCTCACTGTTTGTCATTAGTTGTGGGGGCGGGGGGGGAGGTTAAGAGATTGTACGCAGAAAGTGAGCCTTTTTTAGAAAACTTAGCAAACACAGTGCCATTGAATTTCGTTGACCTTTAGATGTTGTCTGAAGCTGACTTCAGAGACCCGGGAGTTAGGACACTGTCCCTCGCTGCCGTGGAGACAGACAGGCTGTCATCAAGAAGCTGACTGTTGATATGGAGACGTGGGCAGCTAATAGGAAGATATCTGGCATCAGTGTGTTCTCTTTCTATCATGTCAAACACAGCTGTTTTTTACATGCAAATAAACTGCTCAAATGTTTTACTTCTCCCTGGTGGTTTGATCTGGTTTTCCTAACATCAGGGATGCAAACACATGTATGGTAAAAAAGAGAGAGGTATTGAAGCCCTCGCCCCGCGGCAAATATCCATATACTTACATTGCCACAAACCCCCTGACATCCCTGGCCCACCCATATAGGCACATAGAGTAAAATGACATTCTGAAGATCAAAATACACCGACACTCATTTGTAATATTCAATTTCATTTTTTATTCCGAGACATAAACTATTATTAAACTATCTAGCACTTCTTCTGGTTTTACTCCTTCTTCCTCTTCTCCTGGCCACCTCTAAGGGCACTAAATGGCCTCTCACCACAGGATCAAAGGAGGACAATGCCTGTAGGTTATTACTTTTGAGAGGTAGTTTGTTCTACTTGCCACAAGCTGTGTAAGACTTGGTCACCTTCCCAATAAAATCCATGACAGTAGGCGATTTCTTTAAGACTGCAAGGGAAGCTTGGCTTCTCCTAAAATGTCAACAAAAATGATGGTCAAATATTTACTATTGTGTTAACATTTTAAATGTGTTAGAACACGTTCATCTTGAAGACAAGTTCGTTCATAATCAGATACATATACGTTGATGTATATTCAACGAGTTCATATATGCTTGTGTCCCTGATGGCTCAGTGGATAAGCATGTGTACCATGAACGTTAAGGGTCTTGGGTTCAAATCCCATGGAAGGCTGCGTTGCTCTTTCCTTGCAAAAACGGTCTCTTTAATGACCTTACACTTCACCTTAAGGATGTATTTTCAATGAGTTCGTGTTTCCTTGTGTCCCTGATGGCTCAGTGGATAAGCATGTGTACCATGAGCGTTAAGGTTCTGGGGTTCAAATCCCATGGAAGGCTGCATTGGTCTTTCCTTGCATAAACTGTCTCTTTAATGACCTCACACTTCACCTTAAGGATGTATTGTCAACGAGTTCATATATGCTTGTGTCCCTGATGGCTCAGTGGATAAGCATGTGTACCATGAACGTTAAGGGTCTTGGGTTCAAATCCCATGGAAGGCTGCGTTGCTCTTTCCTTGCAAAAACGGTCTCTTTAATGACCTCACACTTCACCTTAAGGATGTATTTTCAATGAGTTCGTGTTTCCTTGTGTCCCTGATGGCTCAGTGGATAAGCATGTGTACCATGAACGTTAAGGGTCTTGGGTTCAAATCCCATGGAAGGCTGCGTTGCTCTTTCCTTGCAGAAAACGGTCTCTTTAATGACCTTCACCACCTTAAGGATGTATTTTCAATGAGTTCGTGTTTCCTTGTGTCCCTGATGGCTCAGTGGATAAGCATGTGTACCATGAGCGTTAAGGTTCTGGGGTTCAAATCCCATGGAAAGGCTGCATTTGTCTTTCCTTGCATAAACTGTCTCTTTAATGACCTCACACTTCACCTTAAGGATGTATTGTCAACAGTTCATATATGCTTGTGTCCCTGATGGCTCAGTGGATAAGCATGTGTACCATGAGGGTTAAGGGTCTGGGGTTCATATCCCATGGAAGGCTGCATTGGTCTTTCCTTGCAGAAACGGTCTCTTTAATGACCTCACACTTCACCTTAAGGATGTATTTTCAACGAGTTCATGTTTCCTTGTGTCCCTGACGGCTCAGTGGATAAGCACGTGTACCCTGACAGATAAGGGTTGTGGGTTCAAACCCCATGGAAGGCTGCAAGAAAAGGTCTCTTTAATGACCTCACACTTGTGTTCAAATGTGGCTGAAGGATCTTCCTACAAGTCAATAGTTGCTTTTGGACTTGGAAAAAAAGCTGGACTGGATATAAAACTGATAAAAGGTATTTATTTTCCCGGCTGCGGGACTCCCGCCCCGAGATCCTCTCTCCCAACTGTCTTTCCTGTTGGGACAGTCGGGTACTTACAAAGACAGTTGGAATATCCCGGCTGGCAGTCGGGGAGTCTGGACAGTCGGGGGAGTGCGCTGCGGTCACAGGGATCTGGGCTCACGGATCTGATTGGCACCACGCCCTGTGCTTCATCTGAACCCAGCTCGTTGAGCAGCCCCCGACACCTTGGGGGCGACCTTAGAGCAAGCTCAGTCAAAGGATTTCTCTGGGTTCAAGATTTTGGGTGGATTTGATCCCATGCCGTTGGGATTTGCTTGTCCGCATGCTTATCCATTAGGCCACTGGGGCCCCATATCTCTGGCATGTGAAGGTAGCATTTATCTTTTAAAAAGTGCTCTGCTTAAAGAGACACTAACATGTTTTGCATACCAGAAAGCAAGCATGGGGTACACTGCCTCCAGACAGATTTGAACCGGAGGGGTCAGGACTCAAGATCCCATGCATATCACTCAGCCACCAGGGCCTTGCTGATTTTCCCTCAGAATCTAATTAGGTCTTTATGAATTCCACTTGAAGACATAAGTTCAATGTTCAATTGAAAGCTTTCATCTAAAAGCACCTTGGGGGATGTGAACACCCAACCTCCTGATCTGTAGTCATACTCTCTAACCATTTAGCCAACCTTACAACCACAAAAGTTGCATGTGGACAGTCACACTTTGTGATAATCACTCACTCATTTGTGAACCACACCTGGCAATCGTTTGTGTTGATTGACAATCAGATCACAGTGCTTTCAAAACTAAATAGGCCTTAATGGGAATCTTATGGATCCAGAACATAGAACATGTTGATTTCATTTGCAGCAACTCATCATGATTTTCTTAACAGTCTTTGCTCTGTCTAGAACAAATCTGGGAGAGAGAAGGCTGCTCTTTGGCATGCAATAAACTTACTTGGGTCTTTCAGTTGATTAGCTGTGTGTTCCAATGTCCACAAGGGGGCAGCAGTAGTCTTTCAAACTCATTAAAACACCAACGCTTGGGTGTCGGACTCTCTCCCTATGCCTTCCCCTTTGACCAGACATCAGGTAGAGGGTGCAATGTTTTTAAAAGTATTTTGTATGTTTATAATTTCTTAATCTACCTTGTGTTTGATATCTGCTTTTCATACTCTGCTTACCAGTGTGTACATATAGAGAACCACCGTTCTTTGGGATAATGAAGTGTCTGTCTTTTGGCCGAAAGATTAGGAATGAATGGAAGCGCGTTCAGAGCACCCCTACTTGTGAACCACCCGTGACAGAATGACTGGGAACAATTGTCGTGGTCACAAACACAAAGCCTCACGCACACCGCCAGTGAATCGTGCGCTCGCTTGCAAATGGCGGCTCCAAATAGGCAGCAATTTTCCACCACCCAACAGTTCCTTTCAGCCTCGCACCTCATATCTGGTAGGGCAAGCGTGAACAAAGAGATCAGCCCTGGCTCATTACTTCTCTACCTCTGGAGGAAATGGCTGCTTCTAATAATAAGAAAGCTGCACACACGCACACACACTAATAGTCATAATCGTCACTCAGGCAATCATTGTAATGGCCGCACTGATGGTTCGACTTCTGAAACAAAATAAATGTTGCTTGAAAACTTGTGCCCACGTTTTATGTGGAGTTGCTTGCCAGTTTAGCAGTTTAGCCTTCTCCTCTTAAGTTTACGCTTTTCCCTGTAGGGAGAGATGGAACTTGCATATCCTCATTGTTACTGACATTCTTTAAAGAGGCATTAAATACAGCAAACATGTCTTTAGTAACTCCACTGGGATGACAATAAATGCAAAAGAAACCATTTTGCAGATGAAAATCAACGATAAATGAATAAATATTGGTATTGTTTAATTATGGTGAAGTATTACAGCTGATCAATAGCTAAATCCAAACTCATTCAGGAACAACTATGCTGGTGAGTGGGTCCTGCAGGCTACCACAGCGGACCTGTCCACACTGGCCTCCCTAACAGGCCAGGACAGATCCTAGGACAGATCCCAGGACAGATCGTAGGAGCTGAAGCAGTCTGTCAGCCTCCTGGTGCCAAAGAAGCGCAATACTCAGCCTCCTCTATGTTTTCTCATGCAATTATGAACTGTACTCTAATGCTGTCAATAGAAATGGCCAAATATCAAGACAGTCAACAACGCAATTGGCACAATCAGGGACTGGATTGAGTATGATGAATCCCATGCTATGGATATACAGTATGTTTCAACAGTAGCTGCCAGCACCAGTACTGTAGCAGGGGGACTGGAAGAGGGTCGCTGCACTACTGACATCCAGCATGACCTCGGGAGCTCCATGTATGACTGTTCAGTACAGCGTCAGTGTCAGCATGACTACTCTGTAACTAACATAGGACTGGTATGACTCTTGAGGCCTACTGGACATATGCAATCAAACAGGCAAGGAACAGGCGGCCTGTGTGTCGTATATAAAACAAATGAATGCATTCAAATCATCAAATATGTCTTGTTTCTGATACAAATCAGAAACAATGTTCAATAAATAATCCATAAAACGATATGCTTCAAAACAAGCAAGCAGATGATGATACGAGTACATATCGCCGGTTGAACGGATGAAAGTCTTGTCCTACCCTAAGGGGGAAACCGAAAGGATCAGGAGGAGAGCTACTCTGAAAAGCCCTGCACTGCGTAGTCCCATGACCACCCCCATGCCCAGTGTGCTTCCTCCCAAGCAGCCTGGAGACGTTCAGCCAGCAGAGTCGCTGGGTCCTGCTGAGGCTTCCTCCATGCAGGCTCCATATGAGCTGGCAGCCACATTAAAGAGACAGAGGGGGGTTGGGATGTGTGTGCGTGGGGGGGGCTGTCTGAGGGTCCCTCAGGGCATCTAGTCCAGCCGTCCGGGGGGGGGGTGGGGGGGGAGTATGTGGTTGTAGAGACACCAAAGAATTTGAGTGGAACTTCGAAACGGTTTCCTGGATTTTTGGAGGAGTTTTGGGAGTTTGAGTTCTTTGTCGTTCGGTCAGACATTGTAGTCTGGCGCTTTGCCCTGTGGCTGGCGGAGGCGTATCTGCAGAGTCATGAAGGCTCCGACGGTGACGTGGAACAGGATCTGCCACACGTTCCTCAGTTCATACAGGTACATGTTGCACAGACAGATGAGTGCAAACGCCAGGAAGGACTTGCTGTTTCGCCACACGGAGAAGTATGCAAACAGGTAACACTGCAGGAATAAGGAGGGGGGCAGTTAATAACCACTAACACACGCAGCCAGAGGGACAGCCAAAACAATCAGTATTTAGCTACGAAACGGAACATTCTGGATATCCTTTACCTGATACACACAGGCTGCTGTGCCCAGGAAAAAGGCAATCACGTAATTGAAGTTTTCGTCATCGTTCTGTGGATTGAAGAGGAGGAGAGATGGAGGCGGGTTAAGTTGAGTCACTCGGAAGTCGCGGAGCAAAGGCAGCAGGCAGGAAGTACACCTCCACATGGGGGACCCATGTTCGGGCACCACAGCGGCTCGTAGAAAATCTGCACTCGTCGTCCTTACCTGTAGAATGCTCTCGATGGCGTGGACTCCGCGCAGGAGGTTGAGGCCTCCACAGAGCAGGCTGAGCACACAGGACACGACGCCGGGCAGGGCCACCGCCTCCAGCATCTGGGTGGGAGCTGTGGGCAGGGGAGAGAGGACACGGACCAATCACGTCACATCAAAAATAACCCATCCGTTTTCGAGGATGCTTGTTGAAAACCCACTGCTGTGGCTTTCCACCCCTCCAAACTGAGCTTTTTCAGCGGCGCTGTCGTTTGACTGGCATTTCACTGGGTCGACTGGCATTTGAAAAGGGCAGAGTGAGGAGGCGTTGAGATAAAAGGGGCGAAAGAGCGAGGTGAGAAGGATGAAGTGGCTCCCGAGGGGGGGGTACACAAAAGCAGCGGCGACCCAGGGCCGAATCGCTTAGCCTGGCCTGCTGAGGTGTGAAGCGGCCCACAGGCTGGGCAGTGATCCGTAGAGCCGGCGGGGCGCGGGGGGGGTCTCAGCTGGGGCTCACTAATGGACGAGCGAGCTTGAGCCACACTCTGGAACACATGACAGCTGTCAGAGGGGGGCGTGGCCGTGCTCTGAGCCATGTAGCAGCAAGCGAGCTCTGCACACGCACGCTCCGCATAAGGCTTCTGTAGGACTGACACAGGCTCTTTTCCAACATGTTCATGACCCACGCGAGATGTACTGTGTGGAACGTATGGGCCTACATGGTCAAACGTGCCCAAAGGAGATACAGGGGAAATAAGGAAGGAATTGAAAAGCGTCATTATGACTGAGGGTGAAGGGGGAAAGACTCGAATGTAATGGAAATGTGAAAGATGTAGAAGAAAATCTGACTCAGTCAGTTGGGACGCTGCAGCGACACTACCTTTACGTGTAAGAATATGAACACATCAAAAACCCTTTGAAAAGGCCTCGATGTCCACAAACATATTCTCTAAACATACGGCCGGGCTACGTCTGAGAGGATTCTGTACAGTAAGCGACGACACAGATGGTAAGGTGCCATCGGTGCTCACTTGGCATGCTGTTTTCTTAGCTCGACGCCCACAACACGTCAATCGGAACCCTAAACGGAACGCTAAAGGGTGCGTTGGAAGGGGACGGCGTACCTACCTATGCCCTTGTACTTGGAGGTGGTGTGGGGGGGAGAAGCCGTTGACGGAGCCCACGTCCTCCGCGGAGAGCTGGTAGGGCGGCCGCAGCTTGATCTCCGTCTGCATGTCGGCCAGGTTGATCTTGGTGGACAGCGACCGCGGGCTGTTGTAACGCTGCTTGGTTTTCTGGATGAAGTTGTCTGTCGGATGTGGAAAGATATGGAAATAGAAACGCAGTTATTGGTTTGATCACCTTTCGTTTCAAATCGTGAACATCGGGCGTAGTTGATATTGTACGCGTGGATCTACTGTAGGGTTGGGTATTGTTTCAGACTTTCAATTTGGATCCTGCTCTTTGAATCCGGGTTCTTAGCGAATGTCGTTTCTGATTCCTATATTTTTGGGGGCCCGAAGAAAAGAACAAATCCAGTTCAGTCAAGACACGGGCGTATTAGATTGAGCATTTATTGATACCATGACATTGACATCGGTTTGACTTTGGCGGAGTGGATGATCTAAGTGAAGCACTCCCTGCCTCCTCGATGCAACACATACATACATGCCCTGCCTGAACTATCTTCGCTCATTATTTCAAGAACAAAAATGTGCCTACATTTCTTCTTGGCACATGAAGGCTATAATCAGTCAAAATCATTATTTTCTTTCCATATAAAAGGTGAACGTCAGCTTTTCTCTGTTCTTTACCTGAGCGGGAGACCTGGCTGCTGTTGACATTTGCTGTGTCTGGGTCGTTAGCGTGGCTGGGAGACCGCAACACGTCCAACACGCTGCGCTCCTTCAGATTCAGATTGAATTAGCTGTATTAAAGTAAATACTTCGTCATATAACGGAGGCGTTTCTTACCTTGCGTGAAATGTCCTTACTGCCGTGTCGTGATCTTTTTTTTAAGTGAAGCTAAGGCAAACTCTTGAGGGGTTTACTGCAGTCAGCCATGGTCCTGGATGCTTAAAGTGTCTCTTCTCACATGATTTGCAGATGTACTGCATATGCATAGCAGGTCCTGGCAGACAAGTGCAACTTTTATGGACTGTAGAATGCTCACTGCAGTTTACGTGGGAGCGCGACACATATGCAAACGCTAGGAAACGAACCGAAGAAACCGGAAATGCACGCGTCTTATCGAATCTACAGATCTTGGATATTTGGAACCCGTTCTTGATACCCAACCCTAACCCACAGCAATGGAACTAACACTTTTTTGGATCGGATTACAACCATGCAGACCGCAACCTTCGTGGTCCGATACGAAGCGGAGCGCTCACCAAACTCGATGAAGGAGTACGGCCGCACGGCGCTGACGATGCGCTTCGTGTCGTAGGTGACGAGGAACTCTCTCTGCAGCTCGTCCAGGAAACAGAAGGCCAGCACGTTGGGGTAGTTATCAGAGCAGACCATCAGATAGCCCACCCCCAGGGAGCTGGTGAAGCTGACACAAGACTGACTGTTACACAAACATCTTTCACAATCTTGACCATGACAGTAAAGCACATAAGTAGTTACACTTCGCCAAAGCCACCGACGTCCTGCCTCCACAAATAATTGAAACGGAACGCCCGCCTACTGTGAGACAGCAGTACAAGGCTAACAGTGTCTTTCAAACCCTCTCCCCCCCCTCTTCTAAAGCTACTTATGGTGTCTGGGTGACGTATAGCCTAGCTGGAGAGTGGAGCGGGCTTGTAGTGGAGTCCCTGCCCCACAGAAGACCTATACATCTAAGTCAGACACTGCCAAAAAGGACCTTTTAAATATTGGATTAGATTAACCAGTGACTTAAATGCTTGCTGGCACATTCCGCCCTTCCGCCTCTTTCTTTTGAAGGCTGATATGTGCTGATTACAGGAACTCGTGTCTCTGTAGAGCTGCGGTAGAGACAAACCAGTCTTTTTTTAAAAGTCGAGTCAGGCCTTCTTGTCATCCAAACCGTTATCTGTTGCCGCCCGAATGGAACCTTTTAGCTAATAACCAATTTACAAACACATGATCTTAGGAGTTTTCCACCAACTTTCCGCGGATGCACCGAACGACAGTCCAACAAGTCCCTCCACTCACGAGATACACCCTAGTCTGACTTGAAGGTCCAGATCACAGGTCCACTTACTTGACGTTGTACTGTCCAGTCTTCAGTGTGCAGCGGTCAGGAAACTGGCTGAGCTTCTTGGAGAGCCCCTTTCAGGTGCTTCTTGGTCTCCTGCAGGCCTTTGTCCTGCTCATAATCTGTCGAAGCGGAGAGAGGGAGGCCATCGCCCACCCGTACCACGGAGGCAAACAGGACCATAGACATGATCTTACAGCTCTCTCACCTATGCAGAAGACCTGAGGACAGACACACGTGCACTTTATAGAGGGTAGGCTTGACACGTTCACATGGTCACTTGTGTTAAATTATGAGACAGTTTACATCTTAACATCAGTTTATCAAACATTGCGATCTGACACTGATTCATTCCCTAAACATTGACACTGGGGTTATTGCAACTCATATATGATCAGTTTTCTTTTCTACAACGCTGTCGTTGACTTTAGCACCTTGGACAGCACAAGCAGACACCTTGAATGGTTATCTCGCGACACCACTCAGCAAACGCGTTCCTGGCTACCAACCTAAATAGGATAATTCGCTAGTGTTACAGTGGTAGCTACTAGCTACACATAAACACTTTTCCACATCTGGTGCATTAAAAATAACTGCTGTCTATGCATAGTTAAAATCAAAGCGGCTTGCTAACGTTACATGGAAAATAATGTGCAGTTATATGTGATACTAGCAGCTACGTGATAGCTAGCTAGCTAGCTATTTAGCAGGTAAATTAGCTCACAGGTTCATCCTAAGCCTGCTAGGACCAGGTAGAATAATGCCAGCTCCAACTTTTGCCCTTCCTTGCACTAACAAGCTTTCTGTCAACCTGGCCCAGCTTTGTTATTGACCGTGAGCCAACCAAAGTTAGCTAGCATTGCAATGAGCCAAGCCGTAGTCGAAAACTAACTACAGTAGCTAGCTAGGCTAACGGCTACGTTAGCTGCTGTGCTGAGGAATAGTCTTCGAATATGCAATAATGAAAAAGGGTGTTGTTTTACGCTCTAACCTGAACATGTGTCAGTCGTGCACCGCCTCTGATTCAATAACTGATTCGTTATTATCTAGCATGCCATTTGGTTGCTAGCTTGCTATGTCTCATCTGTCGGATATTGAGCAGCTCTTTCAGTGAGCACGCAGCAGGCAGGAGGACTTCCTACACCTCGAATGTTTACGTGGCTGGCCGGTGCATTATGGGTAATGCCAGTCTCATCAGCACCAAAATCCAACTCCGCTCTGATCAGCATCAAAAAAACTACTCTTAAGTACCTTTGATCAGCATCAAAAACATCTCACTGAGAAGCTCTGATCAGCACCATAAAGGCATAGACCGGGAATGGCCTTTCCGGGTAAACATACTTTCAGAAGAATGTGTGAAAAAAGATGTCCCTTGACTTTAAGCCACTACTGCAAACAGATGCTGTTTTTACTGGGTGCTGGATTAGATATGATACGATACTCATCCATCCATTAACACAATTTGAAGGGAAAATATATAAATAAATATACAAAGGAAAATTAACGTTCATGAGAAATGAAGGAAATTAAAGTAAGCACAAGGGACTGGAGCAAATGCAATAAGAAGGTCCATAGCGTCCAATAATTTATTAGCAAACTCACTGATGCACATAAATGTAATGAACAGATTTAATGAACTTAATAGAATCTCTAAATCAGCACACACAAGCTCCCTCCAGCCTCAGGTGATGTTACTATAACAGGGGTTCAGTTCGAAGTGGAAAGGCAATACTGCATCATCAGTGTGCATTTTGCATTAATCTCATGGAATGCTGTTCACTAATACTGATCACAGAAAGCAAATAAGGCATGCACAGACAGTTTATCTCTAGACTCTCTGTTAAAAGTCTGGAATAATTTATCAACTGCTTATTCTGTAATTATTATGGTTAAAGTAAAACCCACAATGTAACAACTGTTGAGGAGGTATCAGGTGAATATGTCAGGGCTCAGTAAATTTGAATTGGTAAACCAAAATGCACTTCTTAAACTACAAGTTATTAACCAAGATCAAATGATACATTTTCGTTTTTCTTTCTAAATAAACCAGAAAAAAGCCCCAGGGATTCTGGCTCTCAAGAGACATTTAATCTTCAGTGTAGACCGCTTCACTAAGAACCCTTCACCTTCAGGTTGTGTGTGTGTGTGTGAGGGTGGGGCAGTGGTGTAGAGGGATTACGTGGTGACGATGATCGATGTCTGCTGTGCTGACAACTTGATGAATGGCTACTGGTCCAGGGGAATGTTCCGTGTTGAGTGACTGTCAGATGGAAGCGAGGCAGAGCTGTCATTCACAATCACCGCGTACCAAATGGAGTGGAGGGTCCAAGAAATTGTAGGTCTCAGTGTCTCCTGTTGGTAGTGGATGCCACATTGTTTTGGTTTCTTGTAGAGTAATTGTGTCATAGCATGTCGTGGCTTGTGTATTGAATCAGATGTTTTATGGAAAGGTTTATTATTCATACTGTACATTTCAGTTCAGTAAATCAATGTACTGCATGCTGATATTGGCAGGCACATGACCCCTAGGCTGGATATCTGCAAACCTTAGTCCTGCAAAGTCAGCCTTTAACCCCTAACGTCGATTAAATTATAGAAACACCAGTGAATAGGGACCAATTTCTGACCGTTCGGCATTGAGTATGGCTTTTACACTGTATTTTATTCGGTCCCATAAGAGATAGTGAAATATTAATCAAAACAAAATAAGCCTTTTGTGTTATGGAGTGTAGAGCAATTAACCGTGAATGCACTGTTCTTTCATGATGAGGCTCTGGTAAGATTGCACAAACTATCATTTTCCAATTTCAATCAGCAATTACAAAAGGGATGGTGTTCTGAGGGCTGGGGACTGGCAGCTCTATAGCAGTGCGAAGATGATGAGTGTATGGATCTTGGAGCCAGCGGTGTAAATTATTTTGATGACTGTCTTGAGAGAAAAAAGGGCTGAGGGGAAATCTTTATCTCGCCTGAGCAGATACTCGGGGGTCTATTTATTTCTTTGACTGCTGTTATTCAGACCAATTTGTCCCCACGTCCTGCTGTATTGAATAGTCCTCAATGTGATTCATTTCCAAAACCACAGGCGCAGAGCTGGGCTCTGGATCAATGTCTGGATCAGAAAATAAGAGCAAAGTGGTGCTCTTGGGTGAAGACTAATTAACATGGTATCACGCTGTGATTATGTCCCAAAAAGAAATCTACAAAAGGTCACAGACCCTTATGGTAGTCACAGAGACAGCAGGTACGATGAGGCACGCAGAGTGTGAGAGTTAGCAACTCATGTGGAGAAAGCCCAACACGAACAGAAAGCTGCTCTCAAGAGCAAAACCCAATCTACCTGAAATGACCTTCTGTCACATTGGACAGAACTTGGGTGGAATTAGACAACACTCTGCCCCCTATTGCTTATGTTCAATTCCACAGGTTAATGCGCTTGTCCGTTTAGCAAACCCTTTTCACCACAAGGAAGTGCACCCATCCGTAAAACTAGGCTGCTCACTTTAAAAAGGGCTTGAGGGAAATTCTGTTGGGAGTGGGTATCTCTGTCTGCAGTCACGAACATTAATCATGAAGCGACAGCCTCATTGAACACTAAATGAATCTCACACTTGAGAATTTATCCAGGAGACCATCAATGACTCAAAGTATATAAGTATATAAAAAGCCACACTTAAGACACCTATAAGGGCATTCAAGAAAAATAAATGTAACCCATTTTCTTGATCCAGGTTTTTTCATTCTAAGGAATCTATATCCAGGTAAAAATAGATATAAGAAGTAAATTTGAACTGTTACCTACTCTAGGAGGACTGTGATAAAAACAGGAAGGACTTCACTGTCTGTTGAACAGTTCATTGTCACTGGAGTGACAATTTTTTTAGCTGACCGAATAAATATTGGGAAAATCGACAAACAAACAATATTTTGGAAACAAATTACTTTATTTTTTGCAAGGTCCTCATTTGTACTGGGCTAAACTGTACATATGGCTGGGCACACAAATCAACAAAGGCAACCATGACTTCTTGGCATAAGTTTGTGTGTTTTTTTTCACACAAGATGGAGACCTTTGGGATAGGACAGAGCTGTCCGAATGATAAATCCTCATTGTTAAAACTGAAGAAGCCTCAACAAGTGAAGAAACCAACTGAATAAGAGTAAAACAAAGCCATTTCTGGCCGACATGGAACAAAACCAAACACCTAAAACAGCATTATGTGAAAATCTAGCTACGTAAAGCACTCTCCCAGTATTATGTGATTCTGCAGCTAGTCTCTGCATGTTTTTCATACCCATGAAGTAGTAACATTAAACATCTACAACAGTGTTCAACGTCAGCCGGCAGTCAGGCTGACCATTTGAAACTGGCGCATTTAAAATCAACGACCTCCACTAAGAGTTCCATTAACCCCCATTAAGATCAATATGTTCTATGTAATACATCCTGCCAGAATTTGACACAGGAAATGTAAACTGGACAATTTCATCTATATGTTTGGTTCTATTTCTTGGAGGCAAATGTAAACAATTCTTAATTTGGCAACTAGAGCTCATCGACACCAAATTGGAATGCAAATGACAAAAACTAGCTAGTTCCCTTAATTGTGTTTCGCTATCCCTGAGAACCTTATTCATAATAAAGGAACAAAACTCCTGAATAATAAAACACAAGTCCAGCTACAGATACATTTTTAAATATTTACCGAGGCCTAAGCGAGGGAGTCGAAAACACACACAGCATTGAAGTCGCCACAAAGGTAGTGATGATGGCTCGAGAGTGGATGATTGTACCAGGCTCTGAAAGAAAAGTCTGTGGGCTTCATTGACTTCCCCGCCCCTCAGATCAGCATAGTTGGATGAGTTGGAACACAAGGGACGACACTGCCCAGACTGAACTGGAGCACACCGGGCCACATCAGAGAGGAGGGATGGCCCCTATGTTTTATAATGCTTCCTGGTTTGTGCACATTGTGCATTCTGCAAGCTCGGATCTCATCATTGGCTAGAATGACCTGAATCTATGAAATGTGAAGACGGACCGTTGATCAGAAGGACTCACAAAACAAGATCTGAATGAGGCTGACTGGACTATTCATTCACCCTTATCTCCTTGGTGCGGTTCAGTTCGAAAATGCAATGCAAATGCGACAGACTGGGCCAGACGGAATCACTGGAATCATCTTAAGCCTGCGAGGTCTCTCCAACGCTATGAGGCTAATGATTAGTTAAATACCTCATCTCTATCATATACATGTAGGGCCATAGTAGCGCTGGGCATAGTGCAGAACTACAACACTAAGTCTCTGCAAATGCAACACAGTTCAAATGACTTTTTGGACATTCACGCTAATGTCTGTTAAGATTAACTTCAAAAAAGGTGGAAATTGACAAGCACCAGGCTTTGAAACATTACCCCCAGAGAGCTCCGGACCTCGAATGTCACCACATCCGTCTGAATAATGTAACTCGTTTCCATAATAACATTTAAGGCCACTGTTTTGAGAGACTAGATACGTTTTCTCTTTAAAGCAAGACTACACATAACAGCTTTGAAATAGAGAATGCGATTCCACTTCGCTTCAGCGTTATTCAGTTTGGAACAATCAATACAGCATTCAGACTCAGTGAACAGTCCCAGTCGTCTATACTGGAGCAATTCCACCATGAAGGTTTAACATGGGTTCAGTTCAGTACAAAAATATTTTTGGGAGGGAAAAAGCTGTATACCTATATTGGATTGGATTCCTCTTCAAAAGAACATACAGAGCTAACAATGCTAACGTGGGATCCCTGTGGTGTAATGTGTAGCTGGCTGAGGGTGGGTGGATGCCAATGACAAGCACAGCCCTCCTCCATCCCCAGACCACCAAACACCACTTTCACAGACACCCAGGGCTGAGCAAGCAGGGAGCAGTATTGCATAGATACAGTATGAGATGTCGTTTTCACAAATGCAGTCACAGTATTTGGGCGAAAACTCAGTTTTGTTTCGGTTTTGATTATGATTTTTTGTTTGGTCCATCAAAGTACTTATGAAAAGAAAAAAAAACATCTGAAGTGGTCTGACGGTAGGTTACTCCGCTGGTATAACAAACATAGTCAGCGCAGTATCAAAAATAGCCTTTCGCTGAGGTTTTCAAGTCTCCCACGTCAGTGCTGATAGGCCCCCGCTGGGCCAGGGGTCACAGTGCAACGACAGGCTCTCCCCACCTAAGTCAGCCTTATAGCTCCTCCTTCTTCTTGCCAACCTTCTCCTGGTCCCGCCCCCGCAGGCTGCGCATGAAGCCTATAAAGCCCGCCTCCTGAAACAAGGGAGGAGAGATAGAGAGAGAAACAAAACATTGACAGTCAAGAGAGAGAAAGGTTGGGAATCGGGGATACCTACAAACGTTGGTCTATAACACTTAGCACTTGCTGTGGCCCTAAGTTGTTCCTTACCCCTCTGTCTCCGTTGTATCTTTCGGGAGACTTGCCATAGTTGTAGTAGTTGAAGGTGGGGTATCCTTCTACCGCCTCCTGTTTACACAGCTCGTGGTTCTGTCCTCTGGTGCAGTCCACGGCTGCATATGCAATCTGGGTGGTGGGTGGAGGGGAATGATCGTAAACATGACACAGACACTACCTGACTAAGGAATCGATTTGGCCTGCTTTTGGTCATTTATGGATTGTGGTGGTGTGGGCATTGGCAGGATTTCATTCAGCATGAGATATCCCAATGCGCCTCTATTGACTGGTGTTCCATTGGCTCCCCTGCTCATGTGACTGGTGTTCCATTGGCTCCCCTGCTCATGTGACTGGTGTTCCATTGGCTGCCCTGCTCATGGCCTTGCTATGCTGTTCCATCCCCTGCTGATAAGACGTCTGGCTCAAGGGATACCTGACTTCCCCTGCTGGGGACAGCCACACCTACCAACACTGAACCCTCGACAACGTAACACCTATATCACTCCCTAGGACAGGGATGGCTCAGCATGGCAGAGGATTAGTCATATGCAGCATATTTCCTCTTGTCTAATGTGATGGGAGATTTTCCACATCAGAAAATAGCAGCCATACATTTCCTGTCGTATAAATGCCAGGTTTCATAAGAGCCTAGTAGTCTAATTCAATCCGAGTGGAAGGATCTGTTCAACAAGCTGTGAATTTACAGTCCTTTAACTTTTGTATGGAACACATACAATATCAACATTGTTAATATTGCATCCTTTATTTGCAGTACAGAAAAATGTACAGTAAGTGCTTGAACCTCTGACAGCTGCTTTGGCACTGACTGAGCTGTTTTGCTCTCAACATTCCACTTTCCCAAATTTAGCTTGCCAGAGACTCGGCAGTTTTAAGAAGAATGACTAATACATTCCTATCAGGCTTGACCATTTAGAGGGAGAGAGAAGAAAAACACAATCCCTCCTACACAAAAACAACAAAGGAGATTTATGTTGGAGAAAGGCAGTTGAGAAAGCCAGTCCCAGTCAGGCGTGAATACCACCTCTGGTACACAGCCCACTCAGTTAGTCCTTTTGGACAGCTCAAATGTCACCCTCCCAAACACTCAACACCGGGCATTGAACTTGTCACCGTTGAATAATCTCCCAGCATTTTCCTGGAGATTAATAAGGAAATGATAGCTGCTGAGACTAAACAAATCGGACAGCTCTGCGTCCAATCGCATGCACTCCGCATGCCGCATGTCAACAACAACAACATGAAATTGCTTGTCCGATTGACCAGCAGTGAGAACACACAATCACATCTGTCCAAAGTCAGCCGTGCCGTCAAACCCTCGTCAGATGAATGGCTGAGGGTAGTTTAGATGTCAGGGCCAGCTGGGCCAGTGAGGCTAGTGAGAGCAGAAGCCATCAGGTCTGGGACAGTGATGGAACAGGGTCATCTCAGGTCGGAGAGGCTGAGCTGTTAGCTCTACAACCAGGCTGGAACAACAAACCCTTTAAACTCCCAGAAGGCATCTGTGGCAGTCAGTGATGATGACATCACTGCAGACACTGGGCCCTGACGTTCATCACTGAGCTGGCCCCGGTGATCAATCAAAGCAGCCGGAAAATTGACAGGGGGAAAATTAAGTCGTAAGGGATTGTTTTCAAAAGGTCTAAGACCAATGCTGCTTATTGATCTTGCTCCAGTTGACGGAGGACCACGCAACATCACATTGATCCCGCCACAGCGCTGATGCCGTGGAAGCGTACAGGCGGGCTCTGTCGAGGACTAGAAGTTACACCTGTTATGGTCCCTTGGAGAAGCGATTGGGTTCTGACTGGGTTCCTGCAATGTAGGAGCATCATTAGTGGTTGAATCTACCTTAGGTGCTAATTAATAATAGCTGTGAGAGCAAGTCAATCCTCACTGCACAAGCAGGTTATTAGACAGTCCCCCCCCACACCCTCCAAAAAAAGTACCACTCTCTCCTTGGACATAGTGTTCTCATTAGTCAGCCAACTTTCGGAATATTAGTCACCCCAGAAAACCCCTGCTTTAGCAGTGTAGATAGCCCATTAATTCAGGATTCGGTTAAAACATTGCTTTTCCTCGGACACTGAACACTGACAGATCCTCATTTGAGGGGGGATGCAATATCTCGTGTTTAATTGTGTTTCTTTTAAGTGAGCATTGAGCTTGTTATATCTGTCGTTGGTAAATGAGGGGAAGAAAGTCAATAGATGGAGATTCGCCCCTGTGCAGAGCCATGCACCGAGGACTTCAAACAAATGAACAACCTTGTGTTCCGTTCTCCCTTGTCACTCCTGTCCAATCAACCCTTCCCCCCAAACGCTGCTCACTGTAGGGGGAGATGGAGGGACGAAGGGCAGATGATGGTGAGAGGGAGAGAGCAGGGATCAGGAGAAATCTTTTCAGAGGTCTCTGGGTTTGCATTGAGCTTCCCTTGCTCCACACCCCAGCCAGGCTTATCGGATCATACACCCCACCCCAGCAATGCCTCGTGCGCACTGACCATCTGATCCTGTGGTTATCTAATGTAAGCCACAGGGAGGGGGAAAAGGAATCTATGTCTTTGCTTTTCTATGCCTTCATGAGGGATGTCAAAGGCATGATGGCTGTGTAACACCCACAGATATCCAAGTTAGAACTGTGGGGATTCTAGTTTGTCTTTGCGGACATGCATACCATCAGTGGCCAGTGGAGGGGGCTGGATCCTGCCTGTGGAGACCTCAGAGTGGACCACTTACTCCTGGCTGACAGACCCCCACAGCCCAGTGTCTCTGCCCAGGGTCTCTGGCTCTGGTCCTGTCCTAGGCTCGGTATGGAGCCCCACAGTACTGGAATGTACATGGACAGGTGACTGTAACAGCTCCACAGGAGCCAGGCTCACGACACTGTGAGCCAGTAGGGGCTGCTTGTTGGCGTGCGTGTCCCACAGCAGGGACCTCCACCGCTCAGACACGCTGCGGGTTAGAGGGAATGTCTTAACACGAACAACAAGAACTTCTATTTCCTTGATGCGAAATATCGACCAAGGCGCTGCCCAGCAAACAAGTTCCAAAGTAGACGTCTTCACACAGTAACATCTGTGATGGATTATTGATTTCAACATCGCAACAATGTGAATTATGTTCATTCTTATGTAAAAAGATTGCGTGCCAAATACCGAGTGGCATTTCAATAATTGGTAAAGGCTGGTGCTATGTAGGATGCATCTGACTCATTTTCAACTTTCTTTCAGGTCAGGGCGAGAGAGCTGGCTTGCCAAGTGAGGACAGAGGTGAGTCAGACCGTTAGGTGAGAGGGGGGGGCTCCCCAAATGGAAACAGTGACTCGAGTCACAGAGTCAGAGGGTTTAACAGGAAATGTACAATTGAAGGCATCATAGAAGTGAGATGGATTGCCAGGGGGAGAGGAGCAAGAGAGGATATGAGAGTGAAAGAGCCTCCAGAAGGGTATATGAGAAAACAGGATAGAGGACACAGAAGGGGAGAGTGTCTGAGTCGAATAATCCCCAATCAGCACCCGGCACTCGAGATAATCATGGCAAGGGCTGGATAGAATTAACATGACATCATACCTCACCCAATTGCAAACCTAACCTAGATAACTCCTCAAGTGGAGAATTTTGCGAAGAGTAGACACTAGAGCAATAGCCTTCTAATATCAAAAACAACTTCACAATAGGGAGGTGTAGGTGTTCATTTGGGATTAAGGAATGATGTGTGTTCACGAAGTCACGTGTAAATCAGATCTTCCAGATCGGCCTGTATTGTAAATGTAACCCAATGAAGTCAGGGAGAGGGTGGAGGGCTGGGCGGTCTCACCTTGCGGTCCTCCTTGAACAGGTCGGCTGCTGCGGTGAAGTGGGGGACGGCGTTCTTGCAGTGGGGACACCCTGCCGGAGAGAGAGGGAGTCAGCGTCGCTACGGCACATCAGCGCGAGCACTACCTGGCCTCTTGCTTACATGACACGGACTGCATCGAACGCCGAAACACCTTCACCACGCGACAACGGGACTCCGTTCTGCTACGATGGCAAGGGTGTCCTCCCTGTCACACAGAGAGGTCCTTTTCTCCCGTAGCCCCGTGGCAGCACATAGGACAGGCAGCGTACACACATGCTACTCCCTTATTACTCATGTCCATTTCACTAGCAGCCATAAACGTGTTATTGCCCTCGTGAACGATACCTCCCAGGCTTTTGTAGCAAATCTATCTCTCTGTTTCACTTCCCCTAACAAACACCCCCCTCCCACGTCCACGGGTTTCCCCCTTCTGCCATTAGACTTGAGTAGCTTGCCACCGGGTGTTGCCTGTGTTTGGTGATCCTGTCTCCCTATTGGTCGCTCCCTTAGCAGGGCACATCATATCAGGAAGGCTGTTTGATGCAGAGGTCCCCTCATTACTTTGACTGTTTCCTGTTTTACAGAGTATACAAGTGCACCCTTCGTAACGCATAAGCCAAGTGCATCAGCCCATTTAGTAAACATTAGGCAGACGTGATGCTCAGCAGGTGGGACCTTTCAGAGTAGGAGTACAGAAGCTCTTCTGACTCGTCGATAACGGGAGCCTTCTCTTGCACTCCTCCATCAAGCCTGCTCCCTCCTTTCCCCTATCTTGTCACGTCATAACTGACAGAGAGAATGGCGGGCTTCACAGCGAGTCCTTCTCCGGCACTACTAAATAGCTCCGACCACGAGAGGAAGGGTTGTTACATTGCCAATGCGAGGGAGAGCTAGATCTTTAAACGCATCGTCTGCACAGGGATTACAACATCAACGTCACTCGTGGGAGTCACTCAACTCATTCTCAAATCGGATATCAAAATTAAATGGCTGTCATTTTGGCAAGAGTCTTTAGGGTAAATGGTAATAGTTGTAAATAGTGTAATATACCGCTACACAGATATTAGCTCAGTGTTTCCAGGGTGGGTTTACTGTAGGAAAAGGTGAAAGTGGCCTATTACGTGCAGGGCTATGTAGGCCGTTTGTTCTGCAGATCTGACGCTAGGAAACGAACGAGTGTCTCCCCTCCCCTTTGATAGCAATTAACAGACTGTCTGAAGGCCTTCCAGCCTTCATGCAGTTTGATCCCGCCAGCCCCCAGGGCGGATGTTACACAGCGGATTAGAAACACGTTAAAAGGGGGGGAAGCACAAAGAGCACCTTGTTTTTGTCGGTTCTGCCTCAACCAACCTCTTTGTCGGGGGACAGCCAAGGGCATTTCAGACAAGCTTTGGCTCCACGCTAAGATGAAGGTGCTGCTGCTCTTTTGAAGTCTCGCGTCGTACGGCGACTGTAGGCATTGACAGGGAAGGAAACGGTGTGTGTGTCTTAATGCTTAGCTTCACTGCAGAGAGGTGGACCTGTCATCCTATTTCTCCCACTACTGCACATCTATTTGGAGCCCAGTGTGTAACCTCCCAATTCCCCACAGTTTAGGCAGAGCCGGAGCAGATGTGAGCTTTAGCTTGGCTAGGAATGCTTCGTAAACACCGGGGGCAATGAAAGCTGAGGTCACGGGTGACATAGGTAAATCAACAACAGGTGTTTGGCCTGGACTGGCAGTCGGAGGCATGCTCCAGGTTCTTACAGGGAGCGTAGAACATGACCAGGGCATGCTTTTTCTTCTTCAGAGCCTCTCGAAAGTCTTCCAATCCAAGATGGCTGACACTGGAGGGCGTGTCCTCCCAGGACTGCTCTGGAGGAGGTGGGGCCTGGGGGCTGGAGGGGGGAGAAGAAAAAGGACATGGCCATCACACACTACTAATCTTTATTAGAGACGTCCAACTAGTGACGTTCTGCATCGTTGGCAACAGCGCTCTGGAATGTTAGACATCCCCACTAGTGCCGAGCCGGTGTGTTTTATGGGTTCGGGAAGGCAAAGTAGGAACTGACTTTTGCAGGAACTCGATGATCTTGTCTTTGTTGCGGAGGTGGGGCAGAGTGTACTTGTCCTCCCCCTTCTGGAAGTACTTGACGGTGGGGAAGCCGGAGATCTTGAAGCGTTCTCCCACCGCCTTGTGGATGGTGGTATCCACCGCCGCCAGAACGCCAGGGCTCTGGACACACAGAACAACACCACCGCAGTTATGATATCATCAACACATTGTTGTTGCTCACAAGCTGAGGCACTGCAGCAAGTAGGGTCGTGTAAAAGACTGAGGAGATGGAGAGAAAACCGAAGGTTGTTAGGAAGACTGCAAACAGTCGCGGTGCCGTTTTTAGGAGCACTTCAGCGATGCGTTTCAATCCATTCAAATTAAAATGACCCCTATTACTTGTAAACATTGGACCAATTATAAAAACCTTTCTTTTTTTTTGCTTCGTCTAGAGAGCAAGTCCTGAAGACGTTAAGCATTACAACAAGTCCTGAGATGTGCAGCTTCTCACCAAGCTTCTATGTATTAGTGTAGTGTACTCTATGAGTCACCAGTACTGGAGGAGAGAAGAGAAATAAAGAAGTTGAGGGGCCTCCAGAGCCCGGGGTGTGAGGAGGGCTCCAGTAAAACCATATTAGATCATGTGGGAGCTCTTCCCAGTGACCTCCGGCCACTGGGCAGGCAGCCACAGAACAAGATGGGCCTCGCCAGGCTCCAGGATGAGGAGGATTGGAGAGATGGAGGGGATGAGGATGGGGTAATGGGGACCAATCAGGAGGCTGGGCTGAGTGCTACTGACCCGTCTGCGGCCAAGGGGGAGAAGCATTACCATAGAGGATAGGACCAGGAGGACACGCCCTGATCATCAGAAACACATAAGACTCCCCCCTGTGCACTCTCTCTCTCTCTCTCTCTCTCTCTGTCTCTCTCTCTCTCCTCTCTAGTCATACCAGCGGCCCAGGCTTGAGCCGTGGGGAGGGTGTTAAACGTGTACTCTACATATGGGAAACAAGATGGGGTTCACAGAGACACACGTCAACACACGTAGGACGACTTACATGTTGATCTTTGTTGAGAGTCTCAGCAGCTTCATCATACTCTGGCTTCATGTTCTTGCAGTGGCCACACCCTGAGCAGAGAGAAGAGAGCAGAGAGAGAGAGAGCAGCAGGTCGTAACTCAGAGCAGGACAGAGTGACTTCACTCACCCTTACACCGTGAACACACACATGGAAGAAGAAACGTCCATACGGTAGCGGGGCCTTCGATGGACAAACGCGTGCGTTTTACAACATGACGCCCTCGGGGGCCGTCTCGTTGTCAGATGAAGACAAGCTTCATCTACTCTCCACCAGTTTCATACTCCCACGTGGCCGTTTTACGAAGAGTCAGTCCTAATGCATCTCAGACCTCCGGTTCCGGATCCATCCGTCGCCCGACGTGAGCCGGGCCAGCGAGAGCAAAAGTTTCTCACCTCGTACAATAAACTAGCTATGTGCTACATCCGTACCTAGCTTGTGCTATTTAATCATATTGGAGGGCAAAGGAGATCCATGGTGTCACCCCCTGGAGGATGTAGTCATGTCTGTCCACATCTGTCCCCAGACATGACTGCAGCCGCGTGGGCAGAGGGTGTGGGCCTGACTGTCCTCACTCCTGGAGCCCTGACACTCTGACAGAGGAGGAAACAGCGTGCTGGCACTGAGACCTCACGCTGACATCACACGGTGAGGGCTGTGAGAGCCACAGCAAGTGTTCCGCCCCGCACGCGCGTGTGGTGTGTGTGTGTGTGTGTGTGTGTAAGATCGCTTGTCAACACTGTTGTGATACCAAATTCTAGCATCATGAATAAATTCTGCGTTCTCGTTTGATAAAAAATGCATGAGTGCAGCGTTGATGCGTCGTATTTTTAGAGCTAAACGACTTTCAGACGCTGAACTCTAAAAGTTTGTGCCCCAGCATCCATGAGATGCTTTGTTTAAAATCTCATGAATATGCTCTTTGATAGAGAACACGTATCTAGGTTTCCTTTGCATGTCAAGGCAGGGTGAAACAATAACTAAAATTATTATATGGCAACGACAGTACGAGCCTTCTGATTGGCTAATGGGTAGTCATGCCAAACCCGTATTGACCAGCGGTCCAATAAGTATTGTTATTGCCCTCCTCTGACGTAATCTTCAAAATTAGCGATATCGAAGTCAACTGAGACCAGACGATACTGAAGACATCAACAGCGACGAAGAAATTGTTAACTTTCTAAAATAATCGTTATTTGTGTTGGAATTAAAGCCATTTTAGCAGAACCGTACTGTCCGCTTTCTATCAAAAGTAATTGGTTGCTAGACAACACCTGAAACACACCGTGAGAAGACTTGAGAGCTAGCCTAGCTAGCTACAATTAGCCTACAATTTACAAAATGAAAAGAGCTTAAAATGCCATATAATAAACAACTTACTAACCTCGACCGTTCGGTCATGCCGGGAAATATCAAACCTCGACTTTGCCGTATCAACCTCGCTATCGCTCGGTCGATACGTTCAAGTCTCGTTTGATATTTCCCGGCATGACCTCACTCTCGGTTAGTAAGTAGTTAATATATAACAGCCCAGAAAAACTATAAAAAATCACAGAAATTATTTAATATTTAAATCTAATAAAATAAGTAAGTTAGTTGTAAGTAACTACTGTAACAAACTTGCCTGTTACAGATCCAGTAGTGTTGGGAATAATCTTACTAACTGCGCTGACCACAGACAGCTTCAGTGATCCAAGTACTGTACTCTGTCTATCTCCAGCAACATAACAGTGTGTGTGTGTGACTCTCAGGACACCCCCACCATGCATGATTGACTGGCAGTGCAGTGAAACTCCACTCATCTTCATTCAGACCCTGTCTCCAGACTCAGGTTAAGGCCCATCTTCAGTCTAGGCTGCCTTAAGAGGTGCTGCCTTGGTCAATGTCAGCATAGGGATAAATCGGTTCAGGTTGGAGACAGGCCAAAATACAAGTGCACCCTCTTGAACGCAAAGCCATTTATCTGTCAATGATGTCTGGACCATTCCGGAACTTCCACACAGCGAGTGTGTGTCTGCGAGTGTATGTGCGCATGCATGTCTGGTCGAGTTTGCGCATGTGTGTGTGTGGTTTGTGCGTGTGCGTAAGCTGCGACGCCTGATGCCAATATCAGCTGACTGCCCCTTGTTCAGAGTGTCAGTGAGCAGGAACTGTGTGTCCAGTCAAGGCTGCCGTGCCACCATTGTCTGGGCCTAGACCCCGTGGAGAGAGGGTTGGGTCTGTCTAGCTGGCATCCTGGACTGCGGTGGGAGTCTATTCATGGGTTTCATCATGTGACGTCACACAGTAGTCGCGGCGCCAACGTAAGGACCGAATTGCTAGATGCCGTCTATCTACTGTGCATGGGCTGTGATAACGGCAAATCTCAAATACATAAATTACCTTTTACAATGTCCCCAAAAAAACCCTGAGCGTCATGAGAAATGGATTGCTGCTATCAAGAGGGATCACTGGACTCCTACAGAACATCATTTAAAATGTGAGCATGTATAAGCTATATGCTAGCATTATGTCATTTACGGTCTGGTGGCCACACTCACCTAAGAGGCAATAGTTTGGAACTCAAGGTCTCATTCTAGACAGTTTGGGATTTTTATAAATGTTTCTGGAAACAGTCTGTTGCATAAGCGCCAATAATGACACATAGGCTTGTGTAAACAACGCGAGGTCATTAGTCAGTCCCACCGGAGGCCGACAGTGTGTGGGAGACTCAGGCTGTGTGTACATGTGTGCGTGTTTGTGTGTGCTTGTCTATGTGTGTGTGTGTGTGTGTTCTGTGTGTGTTCCTGGAGCAGGCTACTCACAGGGGGCGTAGAACATGACCAGGGCCGAGGGATGCTCCTCCAGGAAGCCGTCGAAGGAGTCGTCTGTCAGGTGGAACACCGGGGACTCTGTCTCCGACCAGGGTACCTCAGGGGCCTTAGGCTGTGGGGGCTGGGGGCTGAGAGAGGGAGAGGAGAGAGAGAGAGAGAGAGAGAGAGAGAGAGGAGAAAGGGGGAGAGAAAGAGAGAGAGACAGAGAGAGAAAGACAGAGAGAGAGAGAGAGAGAGAGAGAGAGAGAGAGACAGAGAGAGAAAGACAGAGAGAGAGACAGAGAGAGACAGAGAGACAGAGAGAGAGAGAGAGAGAGAGAGAGAGGGAGAGAGAAGAGAAATGAATAAGAAAACAGCAAGGAAGCAGTGTAGAAACATTCTGGAAGCGGGGGAGGGGAGACCTGAGGTGAGGACTCAAGGTCATGTGTGGAGATATACGGCACGTGAAGAGGTTCAGGAGCCGTCACACTCCCACAGCACAGAACACTGAGCTGGTCCAGTACCAGAGCCTCGTCACAGCTGGAGCCAATACTGCACCTCACGTCACCGCACATCTGGACCAGAGTGGACACGCCCGCGTGACAGAACCCCTCTCCTGCACTGCCAAGTCCAGTACTCGCTCGCACGCATCCTCTCTCTGTCTTCCACACAAACACGCTCTTCTCTCCCATAAACATACACGCGTACGTACAGCATGTTCCCCCTGGTACGTACAGTCTCTACGCACTGGTTGGATAATAAGGTGCTCTTGTATTTATCTACACCGGCATATGCCTCTCTGATAATGGGAACTCGTGTCAGTATTGTGCACCTGGGAGGCTGTGAGAAGTCTGCCTCATCCAGCACAGATTCTCCTTCAGTATATCGGCTCAACTCCAACTTATAGTTTTAAAGAACTTAGCCGGCTACACTTATTCTGTACCAGATGGCCGGGTGGTTTCTAAGCAACATCAGGTGCCGAGTTTCCCACTGGCAAGCTCACTTGCCTGACTACTTGTGTGCTCCTCCCATAATGCCACCTAGGAGAGTTCTGGAAGGTAAAGCTCTGGTGAGGTTTTTTCCCCCTGCACATTCAGCCAATTCCGTTGCAGTGTGACAGTGTGTGTTGCCTGCCTGCAGGGGTTTTGTCCAATGAGCATATCATCTGATTTAACTGTCAGCTGCACCTCTTAGCATTAGCAGGCTGGGCTGATCACGGCCCGGGGGAGGGCAGCAGCACAAGACACAGCCTGAGCAGATGCTCGATGGTGCGATGGCCCCGTACCGTGGGAAGGTTTCACATGTGGCCGTTGTTCTTGGAGAGGAGAGTGCTCAGGACTTGAAGAGTCCGCACTGAAGAGGGTTCTCAAGCGTCGTGTGTTTACTGGTCTTCCAAGCATTGTTTCGACACACTTCTCTCCCCTCTCTCCTCCCCCACAATTTGTGCTTGCATCCTGCAGTCACTGGGAAATGTGCGCGCCGTGCCCTCTCTCCGAGGAGCGCGGAGGGCCGGCGTGGCAGCCTTCCAGGCCCTTACACCTCACTGAGGTCTGGAGGGGGTGAGGAGTGGGGGGGTGGATCAGGGGAGGGAGGGGAGTTTGTGAGTTATGAAGGAGGGAGGTATGAGACGGTAAAGGGGTGATATCGGGGGAGAATGGGATAAGCAGAGAAGCTCACAGGGGAGAACGGGGTGTGACGAGTCACTCACTTTTTGATCCAGTCAATGATGTCCTTGGCCGTGGCTCCGAAGTTCTCGTAATGGTGGAGGAACTTCCCTTTACTAGAAGGCAGAAAGAGAAGAGGCATAAGCACTCAACATGCTGACGTCCCACCATCACCGTAAAGAGTCGACACACTGGGGAAATACAGAGAATTCCATAACAAACTACGGAACGATGCAACATGAATGAATGTCCTCGAGTAGCTAGAAGAATATCCCCCTACATGTGTCTGCCTTTCCTGTCCAGAGCAGAGAGAAGGACTCGGGAACAAAGGAAACATTTATGAGGATGACAAAAGCAACCAAAAAAACAAAATGCGCAGCATGAATTGATTTCCCTCCCTCCTGTCCCTACTTCTGTGGCTAACACAGGCTGTCTTCTGTTTACTCACTGCCATGAATCAGGAACAGGCTGAAAACAGAGCTCTCTTTCCACAGTGTAAACATGCCAAACCTTGCGGTTTCTCAGAAGACAGCGTTCTCGTGTCATAAACGTATCGGTGCAATCTGCTGTGATCTGGGGCTCCTCCACATGGGACTGATCTGCGCCAGCTCAACCTGATACCTGCAGATCACGGTCATTTAGAACTGTCCCTGGTCCATAGAAATGTCCCCAGCAGTGAAAACCACAGCTGGAAGAAGTATTAACAGACGTACCGTGTGTCTTATAGAAAAGCAAGTGGGTCAGTCTCCACAACAAGGAGCCAAAAGCATGCTGCACATAGCTACTAAAAGAAAATAAAAATACACAAGTTTCGAGACCTTTTTCATTTAGCTGTGAGCAGAAAGTCCACTACAGTACCACTGTGAGATAGCTCTGCACCAGCAGTGTTAGAGATGATGATGATGGTGGTGTTTTGTCCTAGAAACACTTGCCACGGGTTCCCAATGAAGGGGCTCATTACGGGAAGCAGACGCTGCAGCGTGGTTGTGCGCTTGCCCTCTTCCCCTGAGCTGGGAAAGCTAACGGCTAACGTCTCACTGGTAACCTGCTCACTCTGCTTTGGCCCGCACATCCTCGCTAGCTGCTTAACGAACCCTAATTGAAAGGCTGAGCGGAAACAAGAAGTGTTTACAGTTAGGTTTGAAAGGATAAGGATGGATGGCGGGGGGGGGGATTTGTAAGGGCTAGAAGACAGGCTGGATAGTACAATCAAATGTGGCTGTGTCTTCACTTGAATCTGAAATAAGTGCACAAGCTCTATGATGAAGCACATTTTAAAATCATATACAAGGAAGTAAACATACAACATTGATACTGCTTGATCTATACAAGCTTTGGATATTCAGCTCAGAGGGTAGAGGGAGCCTTCAACTCCATCTGTCTCCTAGCAAACACAAACACACACAGCACAGTGGAGACTCCATGCCAGGCCCCCCCCACGACCTGCCACCCCATCTCAACTCTTCCCAGCAGAACATTGTGAGCCTGCCTCGTTCAAACCGAATCGTTAAGGACCCAAGCCTACTGAAGAAACTCTCTCCGAGAGAGGAGTCAGATCACAACATCCAACGACACACTTACTTGATTTGGCCAATGGCAAGGCAGGGAGTGTACCGATGCTTGGCAATGAGTGTGGTGATATGATGCGTGCCCCCATCCTCTCCCACCACCTACAGTAGTAAGTGTTCTATTGGCCCAGCTTGGAGTGAAGCAGCCATACGAGCGAGGCCCTAAGTGAGACGGATGACAGAGGACTCACTGGAAGTAGCAGAAGGTCGGGTAGCCCTTGACATCGTACTCCTGCTTGAGGCCATCAAACTCTGCTGGGTGCACATTCATCCCTGCCAACACCTAGAGCAGTGGGAAATGTGAAGAGAGAGGGAGAGAAAACAAGAAGAGAGGGAATGAGAAAGACAGAAACGGTAGTTTACTTGATTCGAAAAGAAACTTTCGCCAAAAAGCCTGGAAATGAAGACGAATGACTGAGACCTGGTAAACAAAACGAGACATGAAAACATGATGTTGGGATTCGGGTTAACCAGGTTAACTTTTCAAAAGCAATTTGAAACTCAAAGCGTCTCATCTGTCACACAACTCTATTTGGAATACTGTCATTATGCTGCAACACCACATGTTGCGTGGCTAGGGAGGTAAATGCAGCCATTATGCAAATCTCTAAATGAGGGGCTTATTTATTCACACACCTGAAATCAAAACACTGAAAACTCCACTTCTTCCATTCAGCACGTTGCCCCTTTATCAGGGTAAAGGAAACAGCCTTCTGAAGTTCCTCTCCGCCCTACAACATCGCTGTACCACAAATGCTTCTGAAAACAGTTTCCCTGGCTAGTCGCAGAGGGACACACTGTGTGCTATTGATCTGTAAACTTTCCGCTCACTAGTGGAAGTAGCTCATCTCCTACACGCAACCAACTCACCTTGCAATCTTATGTATCATTTGCTGGACAGTTCTCCACTGTGCTAGATTGTTCTAACCCTTTCTCTGTTGACTGAGTGGCTCTTTAGGGACACGGCTGTGTGAGACGAGAGAGCCGTGCAGAAAACACAACGCTGTCAGGACTAAGGAGGAAGCCTCGGTAATCCATACAGACACAAGACTCCCGACTGTCACGACTCCATCCCATAATTGTTGTTGCCGGGGGAATTATTAGGGTGGCCGCGGTTAAGTAAATGAGTTTGAACCAAGTGAATCCCCACTTCATGAGGACAGCTCAATCTAGAATAATACGGAAGGAGGAAAATGAGGAGGGGAAAGTCGGCTTTCTAAACGAGCAGTGATCCTAGCAATTACACAGGTGTCTGACTGATGCCTGGCACATCCATTATACAGCTCCTCTAAAGCACAGGGCGTGGAGGCCCCCGGAGGCGAGACGCTTTCCATTGAGCCGCGACTGTGATGGTGTCTCACTGCGAACGGGAGTGATTAGGCTCCGTAAACAAGATGCCAGCCGTCGCGAGGAGCTTCACTCACATATTTCCCCTTGGTCTCTGTGGCCGCTTGCTGGATGATGGGCTGCATCCTCTTACATACGCCGCACCCTGTTACAACACACGATAGGGGAATACATTATGAAGACGTTTGAAAAAGTTGCCGAGGCACCGACTTGATTATACCAGCAGGCAAACACGGTTGGTCCTCCAACTTTACGGCGTGTTCGAGAGTGAAGGTTCCGGCGTAATGAGCACAATTCTGTTGTGACTTTTGGTGACTTTTTGCAGAGCACTGAGAGGACAACACGCCTGTCTCTCCAGGACTCTACCTGGCCCTCTCAGCTGCAGGCGGTGTGAATGAGACGGGCGACTCACAGGGGGCGTAGAACATCATGAGGACCGGCCTCTCTTCTCTCTTCAGAAGCTTCCGGAAGTCCTGAGAAACACAAGAGAACAGCAGACGTGCAGCACGGTGAACAAAAGACCCGAGCACATGATGAATCACGAGGGGAGTGATTCTATGAAAAGCAGCAGCTTATTAACTTAGCCGCACAAAAACAGTCCGCCCGGCTCGTCGGATTGGCAGCGCGATGCTATGGATGGAGGGAAGAGAAAGAGATCCGGTAGAACACGCGGGGGGGGTCTGAATCCTTTCTTCCTCGACAATTCATTTCCCTCCCTCGCTACGCATCCACTTCCTGTTCCTTCACCTCAGAAGAACTGCCAACTGACGCAGCCTCTACTCTACGCTGTCCTCCAGGCGAGGTGGAACACAGAGATGAGCAGGAAACAGCGGATCATCCGGTAATCAAAACGATGTTCAAAGGCCTCGCACGGGTCGTGTGTGTGCAGAGCAGCATTCTGGTGAAGCGTGGAGTCGGCCTCGCTGCTGGAGTGAGAACCGTCAGACAGCCCTGACGACAGAGCGGGCTGCTGAGCGTGTTTGAACTGTGTTCGGCTCTTTGATGTCGTGCCTGGCCTGCGTTTATGTCTGTCAGTAACTGTGTAGTGCTGTGTTGTTATTTCAGGATATGTCGAGGTGATCAAACTGTTAAAACTGGAGGGGGAGAGATAGAGACAGAAAGAGAGCGAGAGGAGAGAGAGAGAGAGAGGGCCGGAGAACAGGAAGTCTCACTTTATCCTGAAGTGTTTAGTCATCATCATCACAGCGGTTTGTTATCGAGCTCAGATTTAATGAAGCATATCAATTCATTAATCTTAATAGAGCGACACTCAGTCCATGTTAGCAGTGACCCACAGAGGACGGGCAGCACTGACCTTCTCAGTCTCCACGTGGACGATGTCCTTCGCCTCGGGGTTCTCCTCCCACAGAGGGGCTCCTGTGGGGTCTTTCAGGAACGCCACCATGGACTGGAGGGATGGAGAGGGGGAGGAGAACGGAGAGGAGAAGGACAGCAGATGAGAAGGTGTGTCACTGGAAGAACACACCAGTGAATGCTGAGAAGGAGTTGCACTGGCCTGGCAGATGGCAAATGATATATCTGCTAAAATGTTCTCCCATTCAGGAATCACGCGAGTCATTCTCCACTTTAAAATATTCATAATGAGTTTTGATGCACTTTCCAAACTTAAGTGATGAGCCATATGTCTTCTGAGATAACAGCAAGCACAAACGTGTATGGGGTAGTATCTAAACTGTTGTTTGTACAATTACTGAATCAGCAGAGCTGGGTCAAATGAGGATGATTGTTGCCTGCAATCTGTAGTTTCGGCTGCAAGACATGATCGATGATGCTTTAATTTAAAAATACCAAAAACATCAAAACATGCTTTTCAAATCAGTAAGAAAGCAGTGATGTTCCCGCGGTCGTCGTTTTATCTGCTGATAAGTTTCCCGCTTGGTGTTTACGTACGCCCCACCTTCAGTCATGACGTTTGGAGGTGACCTCGACGCAGAGTGTGAACGTTACCTTAAACGTGGCAGGCCTGCTGTACTCTATGTGGAAGGTTCCATCCCTGGAAGAGACACACACACACAAGTTCTGCTCAACACCAGACGCTTCGAAGCGTGAGTGACAGGAAGCGACACAGTGGAGAGAGTCTCACTTGTAGTGCAGGAGCTCCGCTCCACTGCCTTTTGAACTGGGATCCACCTTCACCTTCTTACACAGTTTGCGACCTTCCGAATCTCTGAAAGAGAAACACATAAGACAGATTAAGCCCGATTGCTAAAATGGCTGAAATCAAGTCTCCAGCCGTTACTGCCATCAGCTGGAACGTATCCAAGTGTTTGATGACGTTCTCGAACGGGACGCAGAAACGCACACTCCTGTTGACTGTACACACTCATTTAGAGAGACGCGGTGTTGATTGGAGACGGCGTGGGAGGAGAGGATCTGTTTACATACTGTTCACACAGGCTCATTTCTGTAATTGTGGAGAGTAATCTTCGCAAACAAGCAGAACACCCAACAGCAAATAAACCCCCCTGTAAGCACATGCTACAAATACACACATCCTATATAACCAGCCCACCCACACATCCACACTCCCCGCACAGGCCTCTCTCCACGATAATAACTCCCGTTCTCTCCAGAGATAATGAGCATGGAAATGTGTTACTTGAGGACAAATAGGAAGTGAGAGAGATACACACGGGCCTTCACTGGAGAGCTAAGCCTCTCTATGCTAATGAAAATTCAAAGGGATGGAATTCAATTACAGTCCTGACAGAACCAGCCCCCCTCCTCCCACCCCCTGCCCGCCCCCACCAGCGAAATACCCTTTTCTGTCCTTTATGATAGAACGAGGTGCTGTCATTAGTGTTATATACATTATAGATAGTGTCATCGTCTGCAGGGGAGCTTCTCCAGGATGCAGGTAGAAAAGAGGAGATAGGGACTGTGTGTGCGTGCGAGTGCATGCACCGAAACATTAAGCCTCACAATAGCAGATGGCATCGCTCAAGGCATTCATGGGCAGACATTGTGACCGCACACTGTACCGGGGAGTTGAGAGAGCCAATCATCGTTTTCACACAGTTCCACAGAACACCATATCCCCGGAACGGGCGGGGTGCAAATGGGCAGAGTGCCTCCAGATCACTGGCTTGTTAGCAGGGTTGTAGGGGCCCTGACCTCGTCGAACATCAACGCTGGTCGCCCCGATAATGAAGGACCTCTCTGGAATTGTGATCTCCGTGCTGATTGGGGGAAACGAATAGTCGAGCAACAGAAATAGTCCCGAGACCAATGGGATTTAAGATGACCTCGGCTGAGGAGTGCAAAGATCTCATCACTTTCTTCCACAGAACAAAGAGGAGGGTAATAAAAGTAGCGGAGTAAACAAAGCTCGGAAGGCCTCTTTGAAACGGACCTGCTGAATGTTTCCGTCCGAGGAGTGAGAGACTGAAATTGGCAGCGGAGGATTCCAGTTGTACCCACAGCAGAGCTCATGCCGACCCAGGCACCGATTCGAACGGGCGATAATTTGTTTCTCAAGCAGTTGCGTCATACAGGGGCGAGTCGGATGGATTCTGCTGTCCACAGGGGGGTGACAGGTGACGAGAGAGAGAGATGGGAAGAGAGGCTGAGTGGAAGATGCAACAAAAGGTGACATTGAGAAAGGAGTCAAGGCAAATTTTCTGTAGAACTGCTCGCGTCGAATCTGCCTCCAAATAAACTCAGAGAATACTGCCATTGAGAAGAAAAAAACTAACATTTTCTGCGACAACACTACATTGTCAGCTATTCAGGATAGGGCACAAAAAAATCCAGCAAAGCAAAAAATCACACAAACGCAGCTCATCCTTGATATGAGATTAATAAATCATCCAAGAAGTCTTCAGGAATACAGAAGCTTTCTTCTGGCATCATGAAGAAAAAAAAATATTCTGCCAATCCTGATGTAAGATGTGACTAACGCCATTAGCCAGTCTCTCCCTGGCTTGTTCCCTCGCCCACTTCCTGTGACCTCACTCCCGGGTTGGCCGTAGTTGGCCCTCTCTCAGCTCCGTGTCATCTGCTGTAAGTGTGTCATATTGGCCTCCCCAGGCCTCCAGGTTGGCAGGGAGGTCCGTTCTCATGCTGAGGCCCGTCAGCTCCACTCCGCCACAGGCTCGGGGCTAAGCTTTGTTTTGGACCGGCTCCACGTAGGAAGGTGCGAGAGCACGCCAACGCGCACAATTACTGTGAGATTGCTAGCTGGAGCAGTACTGGCAGAGGCACGGGGAGTCCAGCAGGGCTGAACCCGGTCATCTCTGCCCCCTGCAGGCTCTCTGGCACAGGCCTAGAAGCTCACTACCCACTCCAGTATGGAGACAGAGTGGAAAGGCAAAATGACAAGCAACAGATTCCCAGAAATTGAACATAATAGTATAGGTAAACTTGAAAAAGGGAAAGATTTATTGTGCTCATTGCTGTAAGTGAATCGAACTGATGACAAGTAAATAGTGAGGAGGGTTGACAGCTTGCCACTCCCAGACAAGCTTGAGGGAAACTTCCAGGGATGTTTTGAAAGGCAGTTGCCAGGAGATCCCCTAATTTTCTCCAATTCCCGTTGGATGCCGTCCCTCCTGAGTGATGGAGGAGGCTCAAGGGGTTGAAGGTTGACACAGCTGTGGAAAAAAGCCCAGAGAACAGAGCGGACACGCAGCCTGCAGAGGACTGAGTTGCTGGGGGTGGTGGTGGTGCTGGGGGTGGTGGGGGAGGGCGCAGACGATGGAAGAGTTTAAAGAAGAGCATTCCTGCGTGTGCCATGGGAGTATCATCTATCCCGATGATAAGGCTTTCCAAGAAAAGACCCTGAGGTGGATTCATCTGCCCCATCCTGACACATCTATTGTGCGGGGCGCGGGGAGGCAAGGACAGAGAAGCATGGATTCCAATACAGGAAAGTTAATGTGCTCTGTGACTCATTTATACTCGTGGAGACAATACACGCACAACACACACAGGGCTGTAACTCTATCCTCTCTCCAACTTTCAACGAAATGTAGAAAGAAATGTTTTAATGAGCATTTCCAGCGGGCCTCCAGGGCAGGCCGGGTATAGAGATCTAGAGGGAGGCAGTTTAAATGAGGATACAGCAGCGGCTTCAATGGCTGCTATCGATTACTCTGTCCAGACACGCCACATTGTGCTCCTACAAAGGACCGAGACAAAAGGCTTCCAAGTTCTTTGCTGCAAATTTCAATGACAGAGAACGGCTGTACTCGACCTGTTCGACTGATCTTCTTCTGAGCCGGTGCCACTCACCGAAAACAAACTTTTCAAAAGTGTGTTTCATGTCATCCCATTGCTAGTATTAAGCAATATAGCATATAACGATAATGATCCTGAACACTCTCATTCTGTGACCTAGGCCACGGCATCCATTACTCACCCACAGTTGACCCAGGCAATGGTCCCCTGGCCCTTCACCACCTGGGACACATCTGACAGGAGCTTCAGCTGGGAGTCCCCAGAACTCCCTGCGCACGCACACACAGACACACAGACACACACACACACACACACACACACACACAGACACACAGACACACAGACACACACACACACACACACAGTTAGAACTGCATACTAGCCATCAACACAAAGGAAAACGTGTATGAATATAATCATATTTAAAGGATAACAGGTGAATGCATTCGTTGATAGCAAATGATAATGTCATTGCTAAAGCATGGAGGTTATAGGGTCAGGATGACACACTGAACACAAGTACTCTGGACTCAAATAAAACACTCGAGGTATATGTCAACATAGCAAACAAAGAACCCCATCGTGTCCCAGCGAGAACGTTCCTTAACCTCCCAGAGTGCCACGACGAGAAACCTTTTATAGCAGCGCACATATCCACAATTCACAATGATAAAACAAAGTCAACAGGAGCGTGTGGATTCGGAGTCGGGTAAACACCCTGTGGGTCCGTATCCCTACAGCATCACGATATATCAGTTTTACTGCCTCTTCTTGCTAAACTTGATTAAGGTGTCGCAAGCATTCGTAGAGCATTTCCACTGGCTGTAGACACAACACTTGCTTTATATTCAGCAGGTTTGGGGCTCTGACATGACTCTCGGGGGACTGGTATGGGTCTAACAGCGGGGGTAGCACCTGGTTGCTACGGGAAACACCTGAAAGCTCGGCTCTTAGATCCCAACATACGGTGACATTAGGTAAGAGAGTAGTTTGGTTTTATGGAGGAAGTGTGCAGCGTTGGAGGGGAGAAGAATGTTTAGACACCCCCTTGAGGGTGGGTTGGGTCTGGGGGATGGAGGGGGGGCAGAGAGAGAGGGACAGACAGCAGGAAATTAAATGGGTAGAGGAACACGAAGGAAGGGAAACAGCCTGGCCCGTGCCTCGGGGAAACGCCACGGAACAGCGCAGCAAACCATCAATCACTGGCGTTCAATACGTGCAAGTCTTATCCAATGACCTGACAGGGGCTGAAATGGGCCTTGAATTATGAAACGAATGAATCTAGAGCCGTGAGGCCTTGAGAGGCTCTTCCTGTGCAGAGAAGCTGGGTTGTTTATGGACGGGATCAGCATGGTTCAGTCTTCCATGAGCCCTGTGGTGGAGGGGAATCACACTTCGGGCTGGTGTAAAATATGCAAATGAAAACCATGTTAAATGCAAGCTCTTGACTTCCCTAATGCCTTTGAGTGACTGCTTTTTTTACGACCTCATTTGACCGCGTGGGGACTCTTATTATCCAGCTTTCTTATTTTGTCTCTAATCTCCAACCGCAGCACTCGGCAGACTGAAACTGCATCTGTGTGACACACTTCCTAAATCCTATCCTAAACGTGGGAAGATTATTCAATCAAAACGAAGAGGAACGTCTGGTGAAAGGTAGCAGCGAGGAGGCGCCTCACCTGACTTGGTGTAGAGCACGAGGACGTTGGTCCGGGTCCTTAGGAGCTTCTTGAAGTCTTTGTGGTCGCTGATCTTCTCAATGAGAGGAGACACCTTGACGGCCTGTAGTGTGGACACCAACCACACCTAAACACCATGCACGCACACGCACACACACACACGCACACACACACACACACACAGACACACACAGACACACAGACACACAGACACACACACACAGATCACTTGATACATAAAATAAGCAGAGCACTCGCCACCAACTTCAATCTAAAATCATTTGAAAGGTGAATTTCCCCAGGTAATTAAATAACCTTCCGAGCAAGCAGAACCCTCGTAAACATCATCTGAAGTGTGACATGGAGTTTCGGTGTCACACTGTGTAACAAATTTGAATCGTCTCCTTCCTACTGCGTCTTAAAAACGTCCTTTGGTCCCCTGCAGAGATATTAAATTTGCCCTAAACGTCCGTTTCTGCTCTGATCCACATACATAATGAGTGATACTGCCTTAATTTAAGCCAAGCTAGCTTCCGGAGCCCATCTCTAAGGTTCTCTGAAACCATACCGAAACAGCAGTGTAACCATGACGAGACACCCTATCTGACCCTGACCTCAACACGTTTCTGATGGTCCGTACCCACGTACTCACAAACGCGCACTACAGACTCACACGCAGACACACTTGTCTTGACGCCTCGTGAACTCTATCAGGAGGCCATCTCATTGTCTCTGTGTGACAGTGTGGGAGTCTAGAGGTTGCTGATCGGAGACATTCCTCCCCCCGCCTGTTCTCCACCCTGCCTCCCATGCTCTGACACAGGGCTACCTTCCTCCCCCCGCCTGTTCTCCCGCCTGCCTCCCATGCTCTGAGACCGGGCTACCTTCCTCCCCCCGCCTGTTCTCCACCCTGCCTCCCATGCTCTGAGACCGGGCTACCTTCCTCCCCCCGCCTGTTCTCCACCCTGCCTCCCATGCTCTGAGACAGGGCAGCCTGGGGTGTGAAGCTTCCCGTCAGGAGTAATTAAAAGTAAAAATAAATAAATGGAGAATCTCTGTCCTGTAAAGGACCATGAGTAAGACACCCCTCCCCTGCCTGGCTAGGTCAGCTCCTGGCTAGGTCAGCTCCTAGAGGGGGTGGGAGGGAGGGGATGTTGGACTGGAGCAGAGGAGAGGAAGGGATGCGGGAATATAAATAGCATCATGGATTTACCAAGAAGTTTGAATCATAACATTATCAGGCTATCGTGATTGGTCGTATAATTAGTAGAATCAACTCTGATTATTATGCTCTGACTACAATGACTCTGTTTTGTTGTGTGAGATTATGCCTTCACCAAAAAATAAATAAATTACATTGCCCTCCCACGCACACTGTGTTCTAGCAGACGGGCAGCCAATCCTGCTAGACCATCAATGCCTGGCAATTAGTGTGTGCAGCCTAGCCCACCCGTTCTAAAGGCCTGCTGTGATCTGCCGCTCTCACCCTACCATTATCTACATCCTCTGAACACATGCTGCCAGGAGACAGACTCACTCACACACTCCCAATCGATGGAGACAGGTGAAGGTGGGACTACACACGGCCACACAAACGGGTGGGTGCGTGCGCTCACACACGCACACAAATGCACACAAGCGCACACACACCGAGCCTTCAGTCTTTCCACGCAGCAGCCTTGCGTACGACAATAACAGAAGATACGATAAGACAGTAGGCTCTAGGAAAAGCATGGCTTCTTGGCCAAGAGCTTGATTTGGTTCTTGGTTCTACTCAATCATCTGATAAAGTGAGGTTGGAACACATTAACTGCTCGGATGCAGTAATGTAGCCTCTATTTCACTCGCGTTCACAAGTGACACACTCACAAACAGACGTTATTGAAGACCATTAGCACACAGGCAAACATGACTGGTCAAGCGTAGCCTATTCACCCAACCCCCGCTCTCAGAATGAGAATCTATTGCAAATCCTTTCATTATCGATCAAGCTCCCCCCAATAAACCATATCTCATCCAGTCGACATTTTCCAATTAAGGTATGCAGCTCAGTGAGTGCAAGGGAGCTTGTCCCTGGAAACCCTTCTGAGCGAATGGCTTAAATATATGGAGGGCGGCTATTAGCACACTCTTCATCTAGAACGCTAATCCAAAAAAGGTGTCGCATCACATCAGTGTAAAAAAAAAGAAAAAACTTTCCGCTAGCTAAGCAGCCTGGATTCTGCCTGCTGCACCTCCATCTGCTGTGACAAACCTGCTTCATAAATGCCATCCCAGTTTAGGAAGTGCACTGAATCAGCACAAACCAGTTGACTGTTTGTGAAACGCTCTCTCCATTTCCCCTCTGATTAATGACTTGAGAAGCAGCAACTGACTGTGTGTGTGTCTGTGTGTGTGTGTGCGCGTGTGTGTGTGTGTTTGTGGGAGTAGCCTACAAACGGTGGTTCATAGAATACGTTATAACTAGATGAGCTGAAGTATAGATATTTCACCCCCCAGCCTTGGATGATTGAGCCACGGTGGAAAGGCTGACAGTGGGGAAACAGCGTTTCCTTTTCAATTATCGCCAATTGATTAGAAGAGAGGGAATACGAACAGGTCTGTCAATGGTGCGGCCCTCCTCTCTTGATAGAGCCATTTATGTAAAAAGGACTCCACAGTGTACTGGCAGGCAGTCCAACATGTAAGGTAGGGTGTGTGTGTGTGGGCACGCGCGTGTGTGTGTGTGTGTGGATAGGAGATGTGTCCTCAACTCAGATTAAAATATTTTTAAAATTGCTTTTGACAGCCTAGGCCCTTGGTAGAGAACAGTCTCCTGTTATCTCCGCACCCACCCCAGGTCTACATGTCTGTCTGACCTGCTTAAACCAGTACCCGTCTCCACCTTTGTTTGCTATGGCAGGAATACAACAGGATGTGGAACAGGAAAAGGACTGCCACAACCAGTGACGTGGTCTTCTGCAGGACATGGATAACAAGCGGAATTTTAGTGCCAGAAACAGCCACATGTAGCATATATGTATGTAAACAAATGACTGGATACGGGTCACATGACATAGGGGTATAACTATATTATCTTACCTCTGACTCCAAAGGGCAGTGAACCACACCCCTCAATGCTAACCTGTATTTTAGAAGGGCAGGCTACCTACTACAACACTAGCCATTCTTTCACAATTGAAAAACACATCTTGCATTTGTATTCTGGTTGAAATACGACTATTAGTCAGACCCTTAGAAGCTTCGTGAAATAGCATGGTCGTTCCATGGGTTTTGCCCTGCACTATCTGTAGTTACTACTAGGCTTGCAGCCAGTTACATGAACACGGGCCAAGGGGCAGGAAGGCAATTCCGTCATAAAATTATAGGCCCACAGTTTGAAGAAACTAGAATCGTGAATAAAATACAGGCCTTCATGCCCAGGATAAGAAATCCTACGTATCTACGTGAATTAAAAAAATGATGTGTCCAGCGTTTCACGGATTAAATCTGTTGCCTGTTGTGCTCGCAAAGCATGCGGTATTTACTAGGGAAAGCGCATACATTGAACAACTTTATCATAAACGAACATTACCTAATACAACAACGCAATGGATACGTAGAGTACAATCGAAAGCCCCGTTCAGTCAATAATGAGCGACAAGTTCTACCACCAAAAACGATTTGAATAGCCTGTCAACTTTGCAACCAGCACGAAGACACGGCAAAGAACAGTTTTAGGTTTTCCCATAATTCCTTGGCCACGGCTTTGATATCAGATTATGCATATTATTCTCTCTGTCTTGATGTAACATAAAACGTGCAATATTACTTACCAACAAGAAAAATATGTGTATTTTCATCTCTCTCCTCCGACTCCCGTCGCTGATCCAAGAAGCCATGATGCCGTTGCCACGTCTGGATACGCAAGCGCAATCGGTTTTCCACGGACGGATTCCTGGGCAAATCGCAAGGCTTCTTAGGTAATGTAGTTTACGGCTAATAGCCTCAGCGCCTACAAATCAGAGCTCGAAGTGATAAAGTAAAATCCTGCATTATATTAGTTTAATCAAATGTTGTATTGTCAAGATCAAACTGTCTAAACATAAACCTATGTTGCTAATGGTCAAAGACTAACTTTATTATTTTGATACATCTCAATATGTTTTATTATAATGTCTATGTGCTCTGATTTTAATAATGATATATATTGGGAAAACTAGTTTGAAATAGTACATTGTTTTGGCACATAGGTGATATGCTCTCGATAAAACTAATCGGGCTTTAGATCTAATCTCGGATAGGCTATTAATTCATCCTAACCTTGCCCACCATGGACAAATTGCCATGCTCTGCAGTGCAGAATTGTCACGCAACCTCACCCAAATAAACATTAGGGGCGTTTATGATTAAATTGTTTTACATCTCGTATTGGGTCATCAACTGACAAAAGCAATAATATTTATGAAGCCATTATGATTAACGGTGCTGCAAGTCATTGCGACGTCTCACTACCTCGCGTCCGTGCGCAAACTTCCGTTTTGAAATGCAGACACTCGCTTGGACACCCCTACCTTTGTGAGTTGCAACGGTCCTTGTAGTCTCATCCAGCTTTCACAGCGAGCGCAGTTGGCAGCTGCAGGTCGCTCAGAACGAAACATCGCAGGATACACTTGTGTTGAGGTAGCCTAGATCCAAGGAACCCGCGTGTTTTCGATCAAGTTGGAAAAGAAACAACAAGGTAAATATTATATTACATTTACTGGATGGTAGACTTTATATGGCGTTTGAAGTTTATTGCCAAAAACATATTAAACTTTTGTTAATTAATAACATTCACTTTTCTTATTTAACAAAAATGGTCAAATAAAGCATAATCCAATCTTATAAAATAGGACAAATTAGACATTGTTTTTTGTAAACTGAATTCATCCATACAATTATTAGACTTCCATTGAGACTACCTTTTTTCGCATTGATCATTGGATGCTTAATTTCGATTAGGCTACATCCCTTGATTGTCCAGGTTTTCCTTCTAGCTATATTATTTCTGTGTCCCGTCCTGATTTTTCCTGTTTTCCGTATGTTGTACAGGGACTCGGTTTAGCGACGTGTTTGTTCGACATATCGCATGTTTATTCAGAGCAGTTAGCAGTTTCTTTTATACCGCTTCAGTTTGACTTTCTACTCACGTTCCATCTCAGGATCAGAGGCATTTCTAGCTGCAGGTTCTGCCACATATCCACTGTTTCAAACTTATTTCCGTTGTCCGTAACAGGGAGGTGATTAAGGATAAAAAGGACCGAGAAAAGTGTTCTAATTTGTCATTTTTTGGTATGTGCTTCAACCCTGTATTTCATTAATATACCTTTGTTCTCGACCTGTGTGGTTTTCTTGACACAAATCTGAACTAAAATTTTCGAGTGTTGGCTATTATGGATATACAATATCGACTTGAACTACCTCTTGTGATATGTAAGATTGCATAACATATGAAAAATATTTCATTTGTAAACTTAAGACATGATCACTTGATTGTTTCCTAATTAAACTATGTCACGTTAAAATACCATTATTCAGGGAACTGGGAACGAAAGACAGAGCCTAGTGCATAGTGCTATTTGATTATTTTGGCCGTATTGGTAAATAACCAGTTATCTAAATCACAATAGAAAAACGAATGGATACTGTCACCCCAGTTTAGACGTTTGTATTTTCGGAGAACGATAGAGGGCAGTGTTCAGCAACGGTGCACAAAAGTTAAAGCACCTTGCCAGGTGAATTTTGTTTGCGCACCGTGTGAAGTTTGAAACATTAGTATCGTTGCCATTGAGTATGAGACCTTTAAAGACAGTATTGTAATGAGGGCGGGCTTCTCTCGTATTCATATAATTTAAGTCATGTTTCCAAAACCTGCCTCGTTGGAGCTGTGTGTTATTTGAAGCAGTGTAATATTGTCTCTCGGCTTATTCCTGGGGATGCAATGTGCTCATTGGTTCATAGATTCCGTGAAGTATTTGCAGTGTACCATAAACAAATGACTGTTGAACACTTAATATTCATATATATACAGCCACACCACATGAGTTATTTCAAGTGATGTCTAAGATCCCGAGCCCACCCTTTCAAATGGAAAGTAGGTTTTCATGTTTGATGAACTTATGAGGGCCCTTGACAGTTCATGGAGAGAGACCTATGGAGATAATTCAAGAGAAACCCCCAATAGGCCATACTTAAAGCCTCTACAACTCTGTTATGCAGACATACCTAGTGCCCATTGTCTGGAGGGTTTCAGTATCAACCGTTTCATTTCATTAATAAGCCTGAATGTCGAAATATTGAATTAATGCCCTTCATCAACTATTTAATAGTGCATATGTAAGCTGCGCCATTTGAGTCGGTGGTGCTACAATTGAGAGCGGACAACTGGGATGAAAGATTAATGCTGGGGTAACACTATCTGCACGTCTGTAGATGTAACCTCCATGGGAAAACCAGATCATGACCAATATGACTGACTGCTGCAGAACAGCATCTGTGTCTGAGGAGATAAAGGACACCATTCAGCTACAGGGGGAGAAACCACTCTGCTATTGCACTGGACCAGAGTCCGCAGACTAGGAAGGAGGCAAAGGAAAGCTATATGTCACTGGCTCTTTCAATGGAATTTCTGTCAACAGTTTGTTTTGAATATCACATTTTAGGCATGTATCCGCTTAGTATGAACGTTTGAGCTGGCTTATGATGTTGTAATGAATATTGTTTCACCAGACTACAGTTTCATGCGGCCAAGTGTTTTTTTGCTCTGAGTGTGCTGAACAGCCAGCCAATACCATCCCTAAGGCCCCGCTCCTCTACAGCAATTGGATGTCACTGGGGACTCTGTTTCTTGTCAGTATCTTGAAGCTCGACAAGCGGCACAACGTTTGTTACCACACGTCCTGAGTCATCATTCGATTTTAAGACCCGCTTGCCTATTCCACACAAAACACTACTGGTGTTTACAATCATATCTGGAGCAGACGGGTGACACCACGCTTTCAAAAACTGTTTTGTCGTCATGGAAGATGCCCTCAGAAGTGCTGCGAGGCAGAGTCGGGCTGTGACCAGCTCCCATACAGGGAGGTTCGGCCTGCCTCCCGTGCTTTGTTCCCACCGTGGACCATGCGGGACAGAGAGATTTATCCTTTTATAGTGGGCTTCAGTTGGATTCACATGGTAATTAGGTCAGAGCTGTGCAGAAAAGAGCCCAAACCCGCTACGATCGTGGCTTTTTAAATTGTTTGGAGGCGTTTGGGACCCCCTTCCCATGTGCTACATCTTTGAAAGTTGTCACATTCTCAACGCAAATGTCCGACTCCCACACAGTTTAGATGTTTGTCTGCCGTTTAAATATGATGCAAACATTTCTAAGGACAAAGGGACATAGATATAAAGGGGAGGTGTGGCCTACTAACATGCTATGTGTGTTGCCTGAAGTTCTCTGGATGTGAGTGACCATGTGTTTCCCTGATGATGACAGTCATGCTGGGCATGAGACTGTGTTACCTCCTCCCACCAAACACAACCTTCAGTGATCTTAAAGGAAATGAAATACTCACCGAACCGCCGTCAGATGGCTTATCCATTTAGTGTGACGGAAAGGACACAAACTCACAGTAAAAACCAAACAAAGGATAAACATGAATGTAGTCAGCAATGATAACTGTTGCCTTCATGCCCTGAACATATTCAAGTCGATATGCGTCACAAATACACAGTTTCTGGGACAATTCTGAGTTCTACAGTTCTAAAGTCTTTAGTAGTACACTGTAGATAGGAGATTGGCATGCGATTGAAAATAACTAGACTGAAGTCTAGTTCACAGTGTGGGGCGTTCTTGGTGGGCACGGCTCAGTAATATTGGTCTCCACTGTGCGGGCATGGTTGAGTAGTGAGAGCAAGTGGACATTAATTCATTAGCCCATCAAGTCTGGTCTGGATCCATCTGATCTCTCTGGGCATGGGGTGCTCATTGTCTTTCAATGCGCTCCTGTTGGCAGGGCCTGCCTGGTGTCTGTCTGTCTGTAACCTGGTCTCAACGCTCGGCTGCACACCACTCTGGCTGTGACAGCCGATAGGGCCGCTCCGTCCGCCCGCGTACCGTCGCAAGTCCCTAATTAATGCTTGATGCGACCCAACAGGCTCAATTTGTCTGGTGGCTTCTTATCGTTGTTGTCGGGGGTTATTTTCCTCCCATGCCTTAACAGTGTTTTAGAACAGTGAATAGAGAGCAAAATGTCTGTTTATAGTCTGGACGTGAAAAATTTAACTTGTTAAGAATAATTTAATTTACCCCGTGAATGAGCAAAGTTTCTCCCACTCTTGTAAAAGCTTGTAACAACTTACAGATATCTACGTGATGTGTTCTGACAAACAAACTATGCGAGTTATACAATATCATGAGTTCTGGCATCTCAGGCATTGAAAGCATGAGTCACAGATTAATGATGTCGTTTTTGGCAAGAGACTTCCTCTCAATAAGCTTTGTGTTCCCATTTCTGATTATTGTTCCCCCGGCTGCCAAAGGAGGGGAGTGTCTGTGCGCACATGTGTGTGTGTGTGTGTGTGTGTGTGTGTGCGTGTGGGTTTGTGTGTGTGTGTGTGTGTGAAGCGGACGTGATGGCATGTGCCTTCTTTCTCCATTAGAGACCGTCTCAACAAGGCCTCAGTGGGATGAAGAGAAGTAGGGGGAGGGAGGAGAGGCCAGAATGCTCCCACCGTTGATTTGGCCATTGTGGGGGAGGAACACTATTCCCATTGATAAGTGAGTGGATGGTGCAACCTCCAGAAGCTTTAGGAAGGGGGGGCTCTTTCAGAGCAACAGGCGACTCAGAGGACTGGGGGCTGGGAGATGGCTGTTAGGGGCTTTGTGGCGATGGTGGGAACGTTGTCCCTGTTGTACTTATTTTATACCCCTCCGCTCTCCCCTCGCTCTGCTCGAGGAGCTCCCGCTCTCGTCTCCGTAGAGCCGACGCGACTCCGAGGTCAGTCACGTCCCCGTCCGCAGCCTGCAGGTGATGTCAGGAGACTTTGTGTGGCGGCCGTGCACAAGTGAAATGCTCTCCTGTTTTCAAGCCGCAGCAACTGGGAGATAACTCTGTCCTTGCCTTGGGCGTTTCTCACTCCCTGGTGTCCAGTCAGCTGCTCGCGAGCCTCCAGCAGGACAAAGCTTAGGTCAGCTCTGGGCATTGTGTTCTTTTTAGGACATAAGCATGTACTTAAAACTTCAGGACTGGCCCACGATACAAACACCCGCCATTTCTCCTCCGCTTGACCATTCTATAAAAGTGAAATCCCTCTGTAATAACACTTCGCTCACTGGTGTGGTGTTGGGGACAATTTGTGTCTGCTTGTTGCCTTTGGGCTGTTTAGTCTAATGGGCTCATTAGTGAGGTGACGCCTGTCCCTGTGGTTTGTATTGTGTGTGTGTGTTGTTCCCAACACCAGCAGTAAGCAGTCAGCCAGCCTCTCTCGTATCTCATCAGCACATGTGGGCAGAGAGACAGAGCCATTGGCTGGGAGTCACACTGCGAGCCTAACGACATTGCACACAGCTAAACATGATGAGAAGTGTCGATCTCAGTCAGGTGTTGATTATGAATGTGACATCATGGATATCCTTATTTCCTAGCAGCGGGATGGTCACATCCAGGAATGGAGACAATTATAAAGATCTATAATGGGCTTCGAATGACAGTCAAACTGATTGAAAACCTGCATACGTTGAACCTTTAACGAATGCGTCCGGCATGTATAGTGTGCTTTCCCATGAGTTTGGGTCGTTTTCTCGTGCTGGCGGTCTAGCTGTAGACCCTCCTCTCGTTCCTTCTCCACCTTTCCCACCGCATCACTCTGTTGTCTTGGTGACACATCCATGTGGGATTGGGAACGTGCCCCACACACCCATGGAAAAGTGTCTGTCAGAGCAACATTTTTCTTTTCAGGAAGCCTCACCACAGCTGTTAAATTACAGAGCTTTTCAAACACAGGTGTTTGTGTGACCTGATTCATCTCTTTCATGTTGTGTGAAGTGCCGTACAGGCTGCTGTACACAGTCTTTGTAGTTTCCTGTAAGCATGAACAGGTCTGTGGGATTGCGATATTGATCCTCATATAAAACGTTTCATCAAAGTAGCCTTCCCCGCTATTTTATGAATGATCTCTGATGTAGTCAGAGTAATCCTGTCCTGCTAAGTTTTTCCTCTGCTATCCAGGTACACCCCCAGGAGCAATCACCCCATAGCGTATGCGTGAACAGACCCTGGTGTTGAATTGATGGATAGAAAGAGAGAATTGAGCAATAACCCAGAGAGAGCAGTTTATATTGCACCGCTCTGAGGACGGTGTGTGTAGACTGGCTCACTGTGAAATGGGATATTAATTGGCGCTGGCGTTCCATGCGCTTGGATGTTGTGAGGTGAGAGAAGGCAGGAATAGCTCTGCACCCTGACATCACTAACAGCAGTAACCAGGCAGAAATACAGACATTATTTTCTTCAGTTTCCTTATACATTGATGTCTAAAGACCATATTCTTCTAGGACCAATGGGTGACATTTGACATGTTTCCTGAGAGGGTCCTACTCTTGTTGACTGAGAGTGGAGAACATTACAAGTTACCATTACCACCATTGTTGTGTTTTTTTATGAGTCCTCATTTGTGGTCTCTCTCATAACAACGCTGAGTGGTTCTCTTCTCATTCGAGACGTGTATCTGCCTCACAATACTATTGGTGCATAATGGAACAACAGTGGTACGTAGATGTAAATGTTTGCTCTTGAGTTCAACACTGCGAAGAGCCGCGCTTATCAATATTCCGCCCTCCGTCTCTTATTCAATTACAGACAGGCGCACTTTGTTTACCGCCCTATACCTCTCCGCTCTGGTTTGTTTGGCGCGAGGTTGGCGGTGGTTTCTATGGCGATGGAAGCCGTTCTCTGCGGGGGCAGGAAGGTCCGTCTCAGACTCCGACGGACAGAGAGGAAGTGTGACAGTGATTAATGTCCACGCAGAAACATGGACATTCTATTCTCAGGCCCCCCTGTGTACAGAGCAGACCACTGGGAGAGACCTTCACAACATTCTACTACTCCCAGCTTGTCACTGCAAAGGTTTAACACTGTGGCAGGCTAATACTGTAGCAGGTTAATACTGTAGATGGCTGAACCTGTAACAGTTTGACACTGTGGCAGGTAAACACTTTCAAAGTTAACATCAAGGCAGTCAGCACTGTATAGCGGGTTCCCTATGTTCAAACTGACACTTGTTGGCATGGACGTCCCTTAAATGTAGACTTTGAACTCCACGGGGTATTATCCCCAACTTTTCCTGTGTTCCAGCCAAGCCATGCTCTGAATGGGATGTGAGTGGGATGCGAGTAGTGTTCCCAGCCACCCCCTCTTCACTCGCTGCCTCCGTGAGGACATCAAAGAGGAGGTGGCCTTTTTCAGATGCAGTGAGGGCTATTCATCTAAACTCAGTCACGTGTTGGAGCTGGTTAGCATTAGCGAGCAGCAGCCTATTAATGAGAAAACGGCGGCACAGAAGACTGCAGGCGAGTCGTCTGCATGACAGAGATAAGGACTCACCCCCTGTTTCCTGTCCCTCCACACACACTCACCCAAACACATACATGGTCAGACAGCGGATATCTGACAGATTGGCTCAAGGAATTGAAATAGGGAAATAATTACAGTCGGCAGTATGTGCCTTTACATAATGTCAATCTGGAGAAACCATTAATGGGCACCGCCACACACACACAGACAGGTGCACGCAGGCACACACAACACACACATCACAATATGCCCTAATCCCGTTTGGGTACAGATGTGTGTGTGTGTGTGTGTCTCAAAGCTGTAGAGGTACCTGCTTGTCTTTCATGTTGCCCACCTTGAATTCCAGGTCCATTAACCCTCTTTGAGGATGTGGGTCTTTACTCAGGTTCTTTCAGACCCCCCTCCCGTCCCTCGTTCCCCGGTGCCTCTCTTTTATGCCTATAGAAAAGACCCTCTGTTGGGCTGGTGGTGTGTGTAGTTAAGCCTCTTCCTCAGAGGAGAAAGGCTTCCTTCTTCGGCCGTCCAACCTAATCTACACCTGGTCAACCCAGCTCCCCCTCCCCTCTCTCCCCACTCTTTCGAAATGTTGTTGTATTAGGCAGGAAGGACAAAGCATTCACTATTGCTTGGTTTTCCATTTGGGCTCCGAAGATGTGGGAGCGAAAATTGATCTGATGAATGAGCTCTAGACACTTCTAGACACTGGTAGGAGGAGGTCGCCGTTTCTCCTCGCCGGCTTGGCTTTTGACCCTGACGTGTGGTGAACAGGACCACCGCTACGTTGACGCAAGTTGGCCTTTTTCTCTCTCTCCCCTCTGGTCTTCTCTCCCCGAGCTCTTCATCTCATCTGCCTCTGACAAGCCAACATGAGGTCTGGAATACTGAGGATGGGCAATGTGTCGAAGCACAGACTCCTCCCTGGGAAGGAAGCACACCGGTCACACTAGCGTGGAATTCAGCCTGCCGCCATGTTTGATGTCTCTAAGTAAACACGGTAGCTCTCAGGCGTCTCCCTGATCACAGTTGAGTGCTGCGTCTCTTGGACAAGGGCCCCATTGAGCAGGACCCTAGAGGGCCCTGTTTACAGGGCTAGGGGGGGTGAGAGGGGGCATCGAAATTGGGAAGGGAGGGGGGATGGAGGTGGAGGAGAAAGACAGATGAATTTCTAATTATAGAACAGTGACATTGCCATATGGTTATCATTACCACTATATAGACACAAGTCCCCAGGTGGTAGGCTAGACACAGTTGTGTCATGCTGTGATGTACAGGGAGTTCTTCATAATACTGGAGAACGTCGAACAGGGACTAGGATTGTCTGATGGATGGACGTGTAAGATCCACAGACGTCACAAGACTCAGGAAAGAACCTTCTCCATCCCACATCACTGTGTGCTGTGTTTCATCAAACAAACAGAGGGGGGAAAGCTGTCAGACGTATGTTTAAAACCTCGGACCGCATGTGTACACGACGGCACCAGAATAGAAAAAGGTGAAGACATGAAGACATCTGGGCTTGTTCAGACGGGCCAGGCTTCTCCTGCGTTCTCCGGCCCACCATGCTGTGCTCGTATGGAGGTACTCTGTCGAACGTGGCCCCCCGTCTGAACAGCCTCGTCTGGCTGTCTCTATCTTCAGCCTGGAGTCCCGGCTCATACTGTAGCAGCTAGTCCACGCGGTCTCCTCAGACTAGCGGCAAGTCTCCGTCTTTTGAGGGGTTGGGACGGATGAACGGCGGCGTGATTCAGAGAGGTGTGGACGGGTACACACACGCCGCTTTGAGCTGAGCCAGGTCATTCCGATATCCCACGACAGGTGTCCGCGTGGGCGTGTGTGTGTGCTCGAGTGTCTGCTTTTGGCTGCCATCTGCTCTCTCATTTCCAACGAGACTCTGCATTTCGGCTCTCTCATCTCAGCTCTAGTGAGTTACGATGCCCTCAGGGGGAGAGGGGAGCACAGGAGAGGAATACGATCCACCTAAACCTAGTTCAACCACTTTGACGGTGGGAGACACAACAAGCACTTTAGGTTGTGATGACAAAAAAAGCTTTGAACGTGGGGCTGGGGTCAAACACCTCCACTTTGGTGACCCACTCTAAAATGTTAGTGCTGCTTTACATGTGTGTGTGGTTGTATGTGTGTGTGTGTGTGTGTGTGTGTGTGTGTGTGTACATTCGAAACAGGGAAGCAGCCTCTCTTCTTCACTCAAAGGTCAAACGGTGTCTCTCCAGGAGGGATACGGTTGTCAGTTGCTCCCTGACATGAATTTGGATCGGTCTTCTCTCCCTTCAAGGTCAAGGTCATAGTCCAAGGATGGGCGCACCATTCTAATCCCAGTTCGTTCGGTCGGAACACGTCACAGCTCCACCGTCAGCGCTGCGGCGGGACGGGTGGCACGGCAGGGGGGGACAAAGCGACTCGCGCGGAACGTTCTACCCCACCTCTGCCCCGCCCCCCAACCACGCATCGCTCACCAAGCTTGGCCTCATTGCATCGCAAACACACACACCCGCACACACACACACGATCCATCCCGCTGTGCCCCCCTACTGCTTTCGACAGTGTGTTCCTCTGTTGGCGTGGCGCCCGGCCACCCTCAGCAGTTTACAAAGCGGCGGTACCAGTGTCAGCCCTCTGCTCTCTGACTCTGCAGAGAGACGTGCTCCTATTCATTAGGCTCCGGAAGATGACAGGGCCGCCTGCGTGGAGCTGGGAAAGAAATAAACAAGACATAAAACAGAGGCTCGTTAGGGACAGACAAGACAATTTGTGGCCCGGTTGTGCTGCGTTCAAGTATTTTCTCTCCCTTTATTGAGAAAGTCAACAGCATCCGACCTATTCTGATGCCTCTCATCCGACGGGCCCCCCGGTGTTAGAAGATACCGTGTTTAGGATGTACGGTGCTGTGCAGTTACACTGGGACACTTTCTAACATCCGTGAACTCCCCCCTCTCCTATCCGATCCTCTTCCCGCTCCGTTCTCGTTTCCCCTCCGCTCACTTCTCTGTGGCTGCGCTGTCCGTCCGCCTTGCTCTCCGGAGGTGTTTGTTGCCACCTGTCTCTGGCTGTGGCCCACTAATGAGCCTGAAGCCTGGCAAGGATCAGTCGTCTCTGTGTAATCATCCATTTGATCCTTGCCTCGGTTACACATCTATCCTGTCAAGTCTTAATTATGAATCTGAGGCAGACACAGGCCCCCACCCTCAAAAACATCAGCACCCCTTTACCATGCCCCCACACGGCTACTCTGATCAAGGGATCTGGTCTCGTCTGGTCTGGTCTGGCCTGGGCTGGGCTGGGCTGGCTCACAGCATCTCCAGCAGACCTGTCTCTCCCCCTGTGACAGCAGTCGTTTAATTCAAGCTGTTTTAAGAGCTCGGGGAGAGCTCAAGTTCCTGTGTTTGTGTGTGTGTGTCTGTCTGGGTGTGTGTCTGTCTGGATGTCTTTGTGTACCTGTGTGTGTGTGTGTGTGTGTGTGTGTATGTCTGCTGACAGCCCCAGTAATCTAGTGTCCTTGCTCAACCCCTCAGGGACACAGAGACAGCGAGTTGGCAGCAGTCAGGGAGGATGAGTAAAGCACCTCCATAGGTCTTGATGTCAGACTTGTTCTCCTTCTCACCCACTCTCTCCTCCTCACCCCCTCTCTCCTCCTCACCCCCTCTCTCCTCCTCACCCCCTCTCTCTTTCGCCCAAAGTTCAGGTCTAGAGGCCCAGGGCATCAACTGTGGAATTTAAAAGGGGAATTTGGCAAATGGGGGAAAAAAGTTTGTTAACTTAGTCGTGAATAGTCACATACATATTCATGTGTGATCATTACGATTCACTCAGATTCTTTAAACTTGTGAATTAAAAAGGTTGTTGGATTAGGATAGAGTATATTTGCCATACAATGATAAGTGAGTTGTTTTTCATACTTAAAGTTACATTTATGCTGTTTAAGTGTTTGATTATTCAGAATGTTAATAGTGTTCTTCTGTAGTGGTCCTCCTTCCCGACCATTTTTGAAGGCGGTGAATTAATCCAGAGCATTAACCACAGCCCTGCCTATTGGGAAACAGAGGCACGTCCATCGCCATGGAGACCCATCTCTGTCTGACGCTAATTACTCACTGGATTGTCACTTTGTTCACTGGCCTTCGTTCAATTTCATAATTTAATTGTTTGGTTAAGTTTATATTAAGTCTTAGTCCTCCAGACAGACAGATAGCAAGAGGCGGAGAAACTGTTAACGATGGCTCTTCTCCATAAAGTTTAACAGCCTAGTCAGACATTGATTGTATTAAGTAGTAGTTGTAGAGCGTCAGTGTGAGAGGGCTGGTGGGGGATTTAGCTGCTGCCTGAGTCTCATGTGGCTGCTCTCTCCTCTTTGATCTTGTGGACTGACTGACAGCAGACAGGCAGATAGTGGGAGGGCGCTTGGATCATGACCAAGATCGAGGTGCACCGAGTTACTGGGTAATAACCTTTGCTGATGCAATCTGAGAAAAGTTCTGTGAAGTGGCGTATTGAAAACATTGAAACAATGACAGCCTTAGAATGCTGTTTATATTACAGTGTTCTGTCATCTCTATTCTCTCTCTCTCTTTTATGTGTCTACCATCCTGAACCTGTGTGATCAAGCAGTTTCTTAATGTCTATAGGTTGGTATCTGGCAATAAAGACATTTCAAAAATCTTTTATTTCTACCTTTCAAACACACACTCACTCACACACACACACACACACACACACACACACACACACACACACACACACACACACACACACACACACACACACACAGACACACACTCAAACACATACATTATCATTCACTAAGATGCAAAGCTGTTTTAGCTGTTGAAGTTCTGTTTGAACCTTAATGGATGGCCTCCTTTAGTACGTAGCATATCATTTGAACTCGCCGATTGCTGCATCGGTTATGAGTTAAATGCTAAGTGCTTTAATTTCAAGAGTTGTTAAGCAAATGTCTTGTATGACTGATGAGTCGGTGGCAGTAAACATCAAATTATTCAATCGACCTCCTACAAAGTGAAATTCTGAAATGTCTTTGTTCACATTCCAGGCAGTCAAGTGGAGAAGGCAATAAAGAAAAGCATGCCTAGCTGGTTCCCTCTCAGCCATATTCACTCCGATCCAAAGTCGGATGATGAATGGTATTGAATTCCAGCCTGTGAAAAGATGAATTGGTTCCCACCCTCTCAGATTGTGTATGGTCTGATTCACTGGTCGTCTGACTCTTTCTGTCCTCTCTCTCTCTCTCTCTCTCTCTCTCTCTCTCTCTCTCTCTCTCTCTCTCTGTCTCTCTGTCTCTCTATGTCTCTCTCTCTCTCTCTCTCTCTTTCCTTCTCTCTCTCTTTCTCTCTCTCTCTCTCTCTCTCTCTCTTTCCTTCTCTCTCTCCGTCTCTCCCCTCAAAGTCCAATCTTCGATCAGAACTCCAGAACCCTCCTCCCTGACTTTCCATCCCTCTTTTTCTCCTTTGATATCTGTGTTTACCTCATCCTCTACTCAAACTATCGCTCTCTCTTATTGCCCTTTCATTGTTTGTCCTGTCGGAGTCACACGCTCCCTCTCTCTCAGTGGAATTCTCACAGACTACTTGTTTTCATTAAACACCGACAGGGTCCTGTCTTCCGAGGCCTCGTCCACCCGTGGGCCAGCCACACCACAGATGAATCACCTGCAGTCTAGATCACTTTACTTCTTCTTCTCCACACCCTCTCTTTCCTCGCTCTTTGTTCTGCCTGTAGGTGCTAGAACAGACACAGAGAGACAGAGAGAGAGAGAGAGAGAAAGTGAGCGAGAGAGCCCCCTGCCCTGAGTGACGAGGCATGTGTGTGGGAGAGGCTGGTTATCCTCGTAGAGGCTTGCGGGCAGAAAGGGGCCAGCATGTGGCTCTCATTAGCTCTGACACAACAGGGGGTCAAAGGTCAGACCACCTCGTGATTTGATAATCCTTGGTTGGTTAGGCTACGCCTGTGGGGTCATCTGTCTCTCTCTCTTTCTCTCTCTCTCTCTCTCTCTCTCTCTCTCTCTCTCTGTGTGTCTGCCTGTGGCTGAGGCGCCCTCAGGAAGGTCTCTGTGTTGAACTGGTCAGTGCCATGTACTGAATAGGAGTTTGAGGAGTTGCCACATTGGAGTTTGACTTTAGTCACAATGCCAACCTCTTTTAGGGACTTGCTGTGAATATTGTATATATATATTTAGCATGATTAATGTTGCACTTGCTGCAGTTTGTCTCCCCAAAGTAGTTTACTGATTTCAAGTCATGTAGGTTGATGTGGGCCCTTATTATGTCCCCAGTTGGTGTTATAATTTCAGCAGCTCCCCTCTGCCTCAGTTTATTTTAAGGCTTCGTTTCGGAATCCCAAGGGCAGGCATGGAGCAGAGCCCAACTCATCATCGTCGTCATCGCCTCCAACCCCCCACCCCCCCATCCTCCGCCTTTCCCCGTCTCGTCCCTCGGCCCTGTTGTGAGCCTGCGTTCCTCAGATCTCTGTGCTCTGTGATGGCTGGCTGGGGAGGAATGGCAGGCGGATGTAGAGATGGATTCATCTGTTACTGGTGCAGTGGCCTACACACGTCCCTGTGGCAGAGCGGTATCTGTCCTAGCCTCCGGGGGACGGAGAGATGTTCCCAGGCAGGGCACTTTGGCACGCCGCCTCTGACTGAAGGCTTTTCAACTGTCAGGAAGCTGGGAGTTATTTTTGTTGATGTCACTGTTGTGATGTGATGCACAGTCATAGCGAGGGGGGGGAAAGGGGATCTAGATGGAGAAATGGCAGAGAACATTCAGAGGTGTTTTGGGACTTACTCCACAATGACATGATTCCCAATCTATTGGAGTCCAGGTCATCCTAGCTTCCGTTCCATCAGCAGATGAGGCTTTTTATGGCACATCATCGGTCAGTAGATAGGCAGACCTGCAGAGAATGTGTGGTCTGGAGGTGAGTGGGCCCGCATGGCAGCTGAAATAGCATGCGAATCAAGCTGGCTGATAACGGTGGCACATATAACCGTATCCTCCAGCCAGCACACAATCACTCACTGATGTCCACCTATCCACTACCCCCCTCTCCACACACACACACACACACACACACAGCTGCACGTAGAAGAGTCACAAACACACACACACCACACACACCTCTCTATAAGCGTCTGTGTGGGCTCTGCTACCGGGCTGTGCTAATCAGCAGCCTCAGGACTGTGTTCAGTGTCTATGGGGAGTAATTTATCCCACAGCAAACACCTGGTCCTAGGTTACACAAATACGCACACACAAACACGCACACAAACGCAGACACACACACACTCATTCGATGCCAGAGTAAGTGTTCCCAGAGCAGCAGTGGGTGTGATTGCTGTGGGTGTACTTAACGTCACAGCATCTCTGACATGCAGAGAGAAGATCACACACTCGTCTTGTCTTCTAATTTAATATCAAATTTAGATATCAGCCAAAAGGAATCACTTACACCGCTGAAAATGATTTGTATTTTATTATGCTTTTCATTTACGGTAGGTTCTGTTAATGAAGCAATGACAACAGAGTGAGTTCAAAGCCTTTCAGATGCTTAACCCTTGTGTGCTGTTCATATTTTAGTTACTCAGCCAGTGTTTGCGGGTCTGGTGGACCCGCTGCATTTTGGGGGGTTTAATTCAACATAATCAAACTATTTTAAGTTAAAATACTCAACAGATGTTTACTTCATCCCGTTTACAAGCAATATAAACAGAATATATTGTTAACAGTTGCCCTTTACGTTTGTTAGATCAAATTTAGGAATTGCAGTGCTACTAATTTTTTGTTGTCTTGGGGCTCGTCTTCATTTTGCTATTAGCTTATGCTCAATCTCATCCTCTTCCTCAAAGTCACTGTAAGACTCTGATTTTTTTTTAAACTCTACATCATCATCAAAAGCTCTCTCTCTTCCAGAATGTGAAGAGTGAAGGTACACAGGACTTAATATTTTTTAACTTTTAATAGCCCTGGGTCCAGTGGACCCGAACATCCTGTATGTAATACAAATGTGTAGGGGGGGTGTACGGTGTGTGGTCATTGAAAATTTGTTCTGATATATGTTCTTCACACAAAATGAGCCAAGGCCAATGAGTCTGAGTTAGAAAAAAAAATGTATGGTATCATTTTTCTTTTGATAAAAAGTGAAAGCGGGTCCCACAGACCCGAACAGCACACAAGGGTTAAAGTGCTTCGCAAAGCAAGTGTGTTGTTTTTGCCCTCCACGCCTAGTGAGTATAACAGAGGATTTTTCCTGTCTGTCTGTTCTGTCTGTCGTTACGTCTGTTTGTCTGTCTTTCTGTCTGTCTTTGGCTAGCCCTGGTGCCAACACTGGATGCCGTAATAGCCCTGCCATTTCATTAAGGCAGAGTGCCACTTTAGCCTAGCAACACTCTTGTGGAGACAGAAAACACACACACACACACAGACCGACACACATTCAGCTCACGGCATTCTACTGTCCGCAAGCACAGGCTTGCCTGCAGTGACACAAGAGGGACTGGAGCATAGAGTTGGAGGGTTCCAGTGTACCGGGAGGCTGCTGTGGGCAGAGGGAACCCTGGGTCCTCCTTCCAGGGTACCGGGAGGCTGCTGTGGGTAGAGGGAACCCCGGGTCATCTTTCCAGGGGTGCGTGACCGTCTCAGACAGGTGGGACAGCACGGCTGTCAGGATCTTTGATGGGGAGCCAAGGACATATGAAACTTGGCTGGAAACGGTGTTCCCCTGCCAACGCAAGCAACAGAGACATAGGACCTGCTTTTGACATGGAGGAGACCTTCTCTCCTCTGTCTCGGCCCAGACAGAGAGAACAGAAGGAGGGTTGATGTATGACCTCCCCCGTCTATGTGATACCATGGTTTCAGGTTGTGGAAGCCAGAGCGCTGGGTCTACCTCGGTTAGGTTGACCTTTTAAAAAATCTTGTCTTCAGGTGGGTTCATTGACATTACTGAGAAAGTAGGTAGGCAGGCCAGTAAGCAGGAAGGAAGGCAGCATAGGCAGGCAGGCAAACCCACATACAGACAGTTCCTCTCCTACAGTACTTTAACCCATTCCCAACAAGCCTTACCACAGAGCACTGACCTCCAGGCAGTTCTGAGGGTGGAGGGTAAAGTTTTAAAACCCTGTTGGCGCAGGCTAACTAGGCCTGTGTTTCTGTCCTCTCCTAATCTTAATTAAGCCCTTGACTGCGTCAGAGCCTGCTCTATCAGGCCAGGGGGTCTTTGAGGGTGTTCACTGCTGAGCTAGTTGGGCTCTCTGAAGAGTCCCAGTGCTGTGTACTGCAGGCTGATTGATAATAGTCCGACTGAGAAGGGAAGAGCAGGTCAAACTCTGGCTGACACAGCTCTTCTCTCTGTTTGTTTATCAGTTATTCTTCTGTTCCAATGTTTGCTCCCTTCAGGTGGGGTTTAGACGAAACACAAACACACACAAGCAGACACAGTCACACACATACACACACACACACAGACACATTGTGGGGAGTGTGTTAGCACGCATGGCAGAGTGGCACCGCACGTCCTCGAGGGGACAGAGAAATGTCTCTAATTAACACCAGAGCAAAGCCTCTGGCGAGACTCACATTTACACCATTTATTTTCGCACACTGGGATTTTAATTGGGAATTTAAGTGGAATCCCAAAACAATAACTTCCACTTCCACCTCTTCCGTGTCCTGCTGTGTATGTTGCTGGATCTAACGAGTCTAATGTTTGAGACTGACCAAAGATCCGGATCATAAATGTTTGTCAAATGATGTCCGCTAATACACATTTGTCACATTTCCTGGTATGCTAGACATTGTGGTTGTCCATTTAATTTCGATTCCTTCAAAAGCGTATTTCTCCTTCTACTGTAGATACGAAGTCGAAATTTGCCAATGTCTCTAAACGGACCTCCAGGTGCAGAGGCAGAGAGCGAGAGACAGAGAGCGAGAGACCAGGAAGGAAGAAAGACAGCGAGAGAGCGAGAGTGAAATAGAGAACTTGTGAAAGGAGAGTGATATGAGAGCCAGACACAGCCCATGTTTAAACGAGTTTGTCCTGCTGTTTAAAGAGCTTTCTCCTCACGTTTACCACAGTGGAAGAGGAAAGTTAGACAAAGCTTTGCCCCACAACAACACAGCAGAATGTGGCTGCTTTTGTTGAAGCATAACCTACCCGCTGTGTTATGTTACCCTTAGATTCAGAGCTGCTAATCCTCTTATACGAGCATTTCTCCCCCTGATTTGTGTATGCCCACCTCAGCACTGTCTAAGATATCTGGGGCTTGAGGCTTCTGTTACCCTGTAGCCTTGGTGTCCCTGCATTTATTTCACAAAAGCTCTGACATGTACAGTGCCTAGGTTCTGCTGTAATGACATGGCACTGTGTCTGTGCGTTATGTGTGTGTTAAACAACACTAACCAGTATATACATTTTGGAGTGACTGGAGTATGATGTGCTGAGGGTTTTCCGTATCTGAAATGGAGCAGAATCTGAAGCAGAAGCCAGACTTTTATTCAACCAATGTTCTCTTTTCAAGTCCTTTTTTTGCTCTTTTTTTTTACTCTGAGAGAAAGTGAAGGATGTAAGAGGAGAACATCACGTTAGTTGACACCACAGGGAGGCACAATGTCTGAGCCTCAAACAGAGGTTGCCGTAGAAACGAAAGAAGACTATTTTGTTCCAATTTGCTGTGTGCGGTGCTCGCATCAAAGTGGCTAATTCCCCCCACCCAAAATGCTATCAGAATATTCAGCACCGACTTGGGTGTTTGATTAAACGTTGCCAGAGCATTGATTTCAAAAGAATGTCTCCTCAAAGGAGATTGAATCGATTCCCTTCATTTTTCCATTGTTCAAACCATCTGTAAGTTATGTTTTGTCTACCACTTCTGAAAACTTGGACGGTAATGAAGGTGTTGTTATTGGAGACGTAAGAGGGCCGTGGGCAGTTGATGTAGTGAAATGTAGTTGGGGTGCCGCCTCCCCTCTCCCCCTCCAGCCTGTGAAACGTCTGTTTAAATGCCATTCCCGGCCCGCCCTCTTGCCCTCATTGAGAAGTTGGCGGTTTGTTTACGAGAGTGCGGGCTGCTCTTTGTGGCACTCCACGCTACTTATGGGAAGGAGGCAAAGAACTATTGAAAGACTAACCCCTACACCCCCCCGTCCCCCGAACCCCCCCCCTCTCTTTTTTTGTCCTCAGAAAAGGTTTCAAAGGAGAGACATCCCTCTCCACCCCATCTGTACCCAGCAGGACTGTGTGCCAGTGATGCCTAGCTGGTGAGTACAATTCTTTGGCTCCAACTATACTTTAACACAGTGCCTTCTGTTTGTACTGATATGAGGCAGTGAATCAGGTTCATATCTTTTTTATGCTCACTCTCGCGCCAACCAGGAATGCACTTGACTTTTCATTGCCCCTCCGTCTTTTAACCTCTCAGAAGCGAACTTTCAAATGTGCACTTGTAAAAGTTTTCCCGACCTCATTGCTCATTGGAGAGTTGTAGTGTGATGTTGCCTGGCCATGAATTGGTTTCCTACTGCTGTGCCCTCCCCACTTCCTCCAGGTCCTCCACCGCTCACATATTTCAGCTTAGCGGAGTCCAAAGGAAGGATGCTGAGAGCTAGTCCCCATCCCCTCTTTTCTCTTCCGCCCGCCATCACTCTCTCTCTCTCGTACCCTCCCCCTCTTCTCTTTAGCCCTGTGGTGAAGGGGTGCAGCCTTTTATGTGAAATCCTTTTATTCTGACTCTGGGGGAAGAGGAGAAGAGAGGAGAGGAGAGGGGAGGGGAGGGGAGGCGAGGGGAGGAGAGGAGAGGCGAGGAGAGGAGAGGAGAGGAGAGGAGAGGAGAGGAGAGGAGAGGAGAGGAGAGGAGAGGAGAGGAGAGGAGAGGAGAGGAGAGGAGAGGAGAGGAGAGGAGAGGAGAGGAGAGGAGAGGAGAGGAGAGGAGAGGAGAGGCCTTTATCCTGCAGGGCAACACAGGAGATCATCTGCCCCCAGCTTTTCTCCTTCTACAAAGAGAAACCTCAATGTCTCAGTCGACAGTAGTCCGCTGGAGACCTAACTACGTGTAATTGGCTCTACATGAGCTCTGTGTTTATAGTTAGTGTAGTTATGTGAGCTTTATGTAACACCTACAGTAGAGAGCTGGAAGTATTATGAGAGAGAGAGATAGATCTAAAGCAAGCCAGTAACGGAGATGGCTGTCTCTAAAGGGTTGGAGATGGAGTGTTTCTGGGTGAGGGTGGGGGCTGGAAGTGTACCCTGTGAGAAAGAGAGTGGTGCTTGTCAGGATAGTTTTGACACTAACTCCCAAACTTCTAGAAACAGAACCAAGACAACTTTGGAACCCCCCTTTCCCCGCTGTCATATGTTGCCTATATGAGTATATTATTCAACTAATAAGAGTGCTATAAGAGTGCTGGCATGCTGGCTGCCACTTGCTCCTACTACTAATTGTAATTCCTCTGCATAGCATTACCTCAGCCTCTCTCAGCCTGGTTGGGCTCGTGGCCCAAATGTTCCTCCTCATGTGTGTCACTGGACCAGTGGCAGCCTCTCACTGGGGCCCAGTGTGGAAAAGCTCCTCTGCGTTTGTGTTGGCTTTGTCCCCTCCGCTGAGGGATCAGGAAGCCCGGGAGTGGCGGCCATGTTTTCATGTTTCCCCCTCCTGTCCTCGCTGTTGTTTGCTGATATTTGGTTCAGGATGACAACACGCCTAAAGAAAACAAGCTCCTTTTCAAGTCTGAGTGGATTCATAGAGAAAGAGAGAGAGGAAGGAAGAGAGAGAGAAAGACAGTGAACAACGGCAAGATACACAGAGAGAGAGAGAGAGATACAGGGAGAGAGAGAGAGACCCAGAATGGGGCTCATCCGTAGAGCTTCTTCTTTAATACTCTCGGTCGGCTGAATTAAAGGCAGGTCATTATCCCTGGCAAATTACCACAGCGCCTTTGTGGTCCAGCCATGGTACATTAGTGTGGCTTAAAACGTGGCCTAGCTCTGCCCATTCACCACACAAAGAGAGAGGGGCCGCTGGCAGAGCCTTAGCCAGTCTCACAGAGGAGCATTCTCTCCAGACAGGAGGAGGTGGGGGGATGAGCAGACCTCATCTCAGGGCCACCATGACGTAGTTCCATCGACCGTCTCCTCAACGTATGGGGAAGATGTCTTTCGGCCTTCAGCACCGACTGCACAGCTATAATGGTTGTATTTTCATACTGCGATGTAAGTGCGAGGGTACTTAGAAAGTGATGGCTTGATGGCAGGGCTGACGGTTTTCACAGCCTCCATATGAGAGTTCATATGAGACTGGTCAAGGTTGAGCTTGTGTATTTCCCTGCGATCCTTTGAGAGGTGGTTCTCATGCTTGTACTTCTTTCTCTACACCCCTATACTCCTAGTATTTTCCAAGATGCTTGGTTGTTGACAAAATTGAATGTCTCTTTCAATTATTGACTGACTCCAAAAAGTCTATTGTCTGCACTGGCCCCTCGCATCTCAGGTTGAGTGTTGCCAGTAGTACACTATCTATGGACAGGCATAAAGGGTGCTTCAGGTGAAACATGAAGTGCCTTATCAAAAGACTTTACCAACCTGTCTTGTTAGGCTGTGCAGAGCCTGTGCAACTGTCCACCGCATCACATCAACTCAACTTGTTAGAGCCGAGCCAGAACCACACCTTGGAAACAGGTCGACCAGAGCAGCTGTCACATGACCAATCCGAGTCAGGCGGAAGGTTTCATAGCTCTCTGGCACCGCCACAAACTTGATGAGCTGGCTCTCACAGCAGAAATAGATGAGAGGCTTTTGTCCAGGGGGCCACGGTGGGGACCTGCAGCCCGTAAATCCTGCTCCGATCCCAGGGTCATTAAGCTGTGTGCTCGGGGCCCTTGGGTCTTCTATCAGCTTCTCTGGATCACAGTAGACTGCAGTGGCTAACTGGCTGATGATTAGCTGCCCGTAGCCCCAGAGTACAGCTGTGAATCCTGGCTCAATAGAAGGGAGGTTTGAAAACATATATAAATCTGCGCTGAACTTCTCGCATCTCCCTTTGGTCCAGTTATTTGCGAGATGCTTTCTTCATACTTTAGATTGGCTGATAGCCATGTTTTTTGGGGTGTTTTCTGTTTAAAGCACGCTCGTGGAGAGAAACTTGTTTATGTCTAAACGGTTGTTTTGCACGTGTGCATGAGACCTGGAAAGACCTGTAAACGATCCTCCTGATTTTGAAGAGTTCCGTATACAACCGTATACAAGTTTCTAAGACTGTTTGGTAATCTGACAAACACTGTGTTATCCACCATACCCATGCAAGTAAACAATGTCCAATCTCTTGCTATAAACAATACTGATTGGTCAAACTGCCTGCCAGAAGGAAGGTGATTGGCTATTGAGAGAACTGTGTTTTGAAAAATGATGGTGATCTGTGTTTTCTCTTGGGAACCCCATATAATATTTCACTCGTTCTAATGGCATTCCAGACCTCTCAGTGATATATGACAATACTCCAGCTTCTCATTACCCAACACAATAGAGCTGACACTTTCTAAAGTTATGGGGTTTCATGTCAAGGTCTAATCAAAACTTGCTCTCTGGTCCACTGTGACTGGCTCACTGTTGTGCCGTGTGAACTGTGACATGTTTTCCCTTTACCACAAACTGCCATCGAATACTCACAGATGTTCAAATATTGTCTGCCAGTATAAGACTGACCAAACATCACTGTACCCTGAGAGCTTGTAGACATCCTGTTCTCTTTGGATTGTGAGGAAGTAAGTTTGAGCACATTGGACATGTTGTCAATCAATGTTCTAACCCTGCGTTAGAGCTTAATCATTCAGAAGGGATTAGAGGGCCGTCGGTTGTTTCCTAATTATAGACCTGCCCCCTCCTGTCTCAAGACTCTCCTGTAGGGACAGCTGGACTATAGCCAGCCTTTCTCTCTTTTTCTTTCCCTTTCTCTGTTTTTCTTTCTCTCTCTCTCACTCTTGCTGTCTCTCTTTTCCTCTCGTTGTCTCACTCACCTTACCCCCCCCCCTCTCTCTTCATTCTTCTGCAGTCACAGGGGGCAGGGAACAAAGTATTTTCATTAGAGTTAAGTAACCCCAATGAAGACACCATCAATATAAATCACTCCTTTTATCAAGATTGGAGAAAGGCACTGGTGGAAAAAAGGGATTCTTACTTTCTTTTCCACTTTCGAATACAATGAGTCATTTTTACATCCTCTCACTCTTTGAGAGAACAATAGGGTTTGATTAACACTTTCTGAGTACCCACTAACCTATATTTCAGTCACGGACAGTATTCCATTATATGATAGGTCTATATAAAAACATTCTCTTATGTGCCTTTATTGAATATATATTAGTTGAAAGCAGTCTAATCAAAAGAATAAATGAATAGTCTGCACACCATGAAAGAGAATAACAAGGACGTTGCCAATCATCAGTGGAGTATGTTGAGGAACCCCCGAACCCAGAGACGCATCCCCTATATCAGGTGGACATGAGATGTATTTTTGATGCTGCTGTTGCCATAGCACTCTACTCGACCCTGTGAAGATGCTTTGAAAAGCAAGGTGTGGGTCTTTAAAGATGTAGAGGGTGGATGTGAGTGCTGGGTCCCTTCTCCTCCCGTCTCTCCCCCTCTGCTGTCGTCCTTGGTTGCTCACAGATGTCTTTAGGGGAACACTTTTTTTTACTTCAGAAACAGACTTGGCCCGCATGCTTTGTGCAGGGTCTGAATTTTGTAACACAGTGAATCAATTCTTCACAGTGAAATATCTTCAAGGGACCCATGTCATCATTCAGTCTATTTGATCGAAATGTCACTTCTCGCCATTCCAAATGAGATTATTAGATGTTTCTCTCTTCTAATCAACATCACATGACATGACAATTATGTGGAACTATGTAAGGGTTAATGGAAACTTGGTGACAAATTATTGAAGCAATGAGTACAAATAGTGGTTTGGAATTGCTAGCTTGTGTGGTACCAGACAATTTTATAAACGATTGCCGAACCATTGTTCTGAGGGGGTTGAATACAGTACATAACCTTATATTAAGATAGTTACAGTATGTCATAGTATGTTTCAGTTCATTCAATTCACCCTTCCACATCATTACACATTTCTTCATGAGCACAGAACTTTATGAAGATCTCTCCTTCAGTAAGCTTAACTCATGTGAACTAATGCCTGTGAGCTTTGGGTCAGAGCTGAGGAGATTCCACCTGTGTTTTTAGACAAGCCTTCTGCTCCTTCATGTCTGCCAGGTTTGACTTCCGCTGGGCCATCTGTCAACGAGTTTGGTACTAGATGGGCTCGGCTCAAAAAACACCAAATGCCCAGGTATTATGTTTACCAGGCCATACAATGGCTTCCCTCAGCCTTGGAAAGGGATGTGGATGAAGCTACGGTATAATGAAGCCAGTTTCATATTTAGTCATCCAGGCACAGTGTTCATCTTCAGTCGATACATCTTCTGGCGCAGGGAATGATCTGTAGCATAACTATTGTTTACTTAACGCCTTAATTAAACTTTTCATTCATGTAACTAACTGAGAAAGATCAACAAAGAATGTCATCATTTAGATGAATTTCCCATAACAGAAAGCCATTATGTTACATCTGCAGTACATGGCGGACTCCTAGAAATATTGTTACGAGAGACAGAGAGAGAGGGGGAGGGAGACAAAAAAGAGAGAGAGTGAGAAAGAGGGTCACAGGCTTTAGAATCCGGAGTGTGAACGTAAAGCTGTTGTGTGCTGGGACAGTGACAATGTAGGCAATGATCACAGTTGCTGCATTCATTTTCATCTCCAAATTCCTCTCCACAAAGCCTGTCTCATGCAAGGCAGGAACCACAGTTTGTGTTCTGAAACCCCCACAGCAATTAAAACTGGATGCCAAAATCATTATCTCAAAATGAGAACACAATGGATGTTATTATTGTTGTGTGCTTAGTGAGCAGCGAGTGCTAGCTTTGATAGTGTGTCTTTGGTGTAAAGGAAGATCCCCTTGCTCCCCTCATTAGAAGGACTTTTATACAGGCAGCTGAGGCTCGTTCACCTCGTTATCCTCATGAACTGCAGGGTACTAATGGGATCCTTCCAACTGAAAGAACTTCCTTACATACTGTATAGTGCAGGTACACGCAGTTATAGAGTACTAACAATGATAATAATATCATGTAAACGACCAGATCACTTAAAGGCTGTGAGTGTTAAGAGATGCACAGTCTTGACCTTCTATTCCAACTGTTCTAAGTCTTTCCTCTCCTTCTCTATTTCTTGCCTCTCTCAGCTTATAAATATGGTTGTTTACAGCACTGAGAACAGATAATGGTGATCGCGGTCACTTCTAAGTGTTTTGCAGTTGACCTTTTGATGTTGCTGAGTGTGTGTAAGGACAATTTTGTGGTTCTCACAAGTTCAACTGCTATTTCTAGGTATTTTTTGGGTGGTACTTTGGTGGTAATTACGGTTAAAGGTTAGAATGACATTAAGGCTTGAGTTTGGCATGGTGTTAGGGTTAGGGTCTAGGGTTAGGGGTTAGGGAAAACTGGATATTTAAGAGGACTGAAGTGTGAGTCCCCACAAGAAAATATATAAAAATACAATTACGGTGACAGCTGAACAAACTAATATCACACAGTTATGAGAAAGTGTTTCCTGCCAATGTATTCCAGGTTGAATGAAAACACGTTGTGTTCCTTCATGCGTATATCAGATTATATTATTCTGCAAGAGTCATTTAATGAGACCATTTGAATAACCAAACTCAAAGTGGTGGTTGGCAAATCAAAGATACTTTAGTATTTCAAATCAGAACAATTAAACAGGAAATGTTTTTGAGATGTGAAAGATTTGAGTTTTTGATTCATTTCAAGACACAGCACATTGTTCTGTTTTATAATCCCATAATAATCCCCAGGAGGGTGTGTGTGTGCGTGTGCGTGTCTGTATGTGTAACGGTGATGTGAATGTGGAGCTTTGAGTCTTAGATCCCTGCCAAACTCAGACGAGAGGGAGAGGGCATCTGAGGGAAAGGAATGAAAGGAAGAGAGGAAACGGAGGGAGAGAGAGAGAGATAGAGGGGGGGGGGAGAGAGTAGGGTGAGCTCAAAGGGGTCTGATCCAACATTTTGACATCCAGGAGCGTGGAAGCAGAAAGGATGGGAGGAGAGACGGCAGAGGAGAGGAGAGAACGAGAGCAAGGAGAGGGAGGGTTGCGTGGCGGCTGAGGTAGAACAGGACAAAAGTTGAATGGAGCTGAAGACACAGAGATAAATCTGAAATATCGCCAGTGTGTACGGTGTGCGTGTGTCCCCTTGTATGACACGAGTGCTGTCAGAACCAGTTATAATGAGAGAAATGTAATCCAATCTGGATTGCCCCAGCCGAAGGGCGTTTTGTTGTCCTTGTGAAGGTGCAGTGGATACGACGGAGTCTGAGCAGGCTCGTTAAGAGGTGCAGAGCGGTCCCAGCCAGGCCTGTGTAGCAGCTGTAATTGATTTTTCTGAGGACACGAACGCCACAGGGACCAGACACCTTCTGCCCAGACCGGGCAGAGCCCTTCTCAAAGTCATGCGGCTACTTTCTATACTTTCTGGGAATGTCTCCTCCTGCCTCCTGATTCTTGTGGGTACCTCTTGATAGATGCTTTTGTAAACGTCAACAACCAAATGAATGCCTTTTTCCAAGACGGCTCATTTTGGAGTACAAAGGCTTGCTTTTTTCTGCCTCCAGAGGTGGTTAGGAGGTTGGGTTTTATTAAACTTCTACGTCCGTTCCCTGAGCAGCACAATGGCAGAGAGTGATGAATGCCCTCAGCCAAAATCCAATAAGCGGGACGTGATGGAGACAGCGTAGTACCCGGTTGCTCCCCACCCCTCCTCCCGTACCTCCATCCCTCCATCTCTCCACCCTCTGATCAGTCTGCCCGCAGGGTCCAAATGAGCCAGTCGCCTGTCCCCCCCTCACAGCTGTGACAAACAGACCAGGGGAAGCAGATTGAGGGGGCCTTTGTTGGGAAGCCTTCTCCCTGTTCCCTCTCGATGCATCCAGGGTTGTTCTGACAAACACAGCCCACCTGTGTGCTGCCCTTTCCCCAGACTGGGAGCTGCTCACATCGGAGACACTTCCAGACAGCCAGGGGCGGGGGGGACAGAGGAGTAAGCACCAAATCACCAGATCTAATAAAAGTAATGGAACGGGTGGAACTTTACTCGGTGAAGATTTGTGTTTAATTCCGTCCCCAGCGGGGGACAGCGGGTGTCTGAGGAGATCATCGTTTTTCAACGCCAGTCCTTTTTCTGAAGGGGTATTCACCTCCAACAAAAGCATGTTAAATAAGTGTATCATCACTGAATGTCGGCTGACCTTCTCTCAAATTAAAAGTGACAGTAACAATTGTCTGGACGGCTTAGTCACAGTGACTCTGTGTTTGAAACGGTTTCATTTACATTTCCTGTTTTCCCAGAACAGGCTGGTGTGACAGGGGGCTGTACTCTCGGTGCTGAGGAACTAATCAGGCCTGAACCCTTAGGACCTCAGTCAGGTCTGGTGGTGCCTGGCTCTCACAGTGACCCAGTACCACTCTCTCTCCAGCCTGATCCCTCTCAGTGTAAAGTACCCCACTGTGGTTGGATGCCAGAGAACATGTCAGTTCTTGCCACTATTAGCATCGAGGTATCCATTTCCCTTAAATGGGCAAGATAGACCACTGGATTGTGAAAGAAAACACTGTCCATTTGACCAGATACTCCTGCCGCCCTGTGACTTTACTGTTGAATGTGTCTTCCGCCCTAATCCAGCCTGGGCTTCTCTGTTTCACAGAAAGTCAAGTTAATTAAGTAGCAGTACTATTTCCTGGTCCGCTTCACTAAGTCTACTCCGTAATTGGCTCCACGCTTAGAGCCTCTTCCTAATTGATTGATAATGAGCCCCGGAGGGCTCTGCGAGTGTTGTGATGACAAGAGCCATGACTTTGAATTCAGCATGAAGACTCAATGACTTTGTGACTCTGACTCCCACCGCAGTCATATATATACCTGAGAGCAAGCTGAGCTCAGCATATAAAGTCTGTTCTCAGCACTGGGAAGACAATGTCACAGTTGGAAAGTAAAAAAAACAAAACTCATTGTGACACGGCCTGACAACCTTTGCTGTGCTCTGAATGTATTTTTAAGTCGCATTTCTGGAGATGCGTTGCAGAATGTGACTTGTGTGCAGCGTCCTCTGTGGTGTTTCTCGGCAGCTGCTGAGCTGTACATTGTTGTGTCCTGATGTTTATAGGGGCTGGAGCAGCCGAGTGTGTCTGACAGCGAACAGAGATTACACCTGTCGGCTACAGGAGCCTGGGCTGAAGGTTGGGGGAGAGAGGGGAGCCATTGATAACCCCTTTAGTTACCCACTTCTCTTTCAAAATACAACGGGAATGAGTCCTCACGTACAGACATCCACCACAAGGCTATCTCATAGCTCATAAACTGAATTTAGCCACTGTCGGAGGTGAGGTGGTGGAGCCAGTGAAGTCCTTTGGGAGACTAACTGTGTTCTGGTACAAATACCATATGAAGAGGTTATCCCTGAAGGATTTCTCTTCAAATCAAAACACATCTATTGTATAAGCGTGTGTGAGTGTGGTGTGTTTGTGTGTGTATAGTACAGAGAGAGGGAGAGAGAGAGAGGCAGTTGGGGGGGGGCGGGGGCAGAGTCTCTGATTGAATCCAGCCAGGTCTTCCAGATCCAACCTTCGAGCCAGCCTGAGGGAGTGTGTTCCCCGCCTGTCTGCCCCACAGCCCACCCCCCGCTGATGGGATCACAACGGTGGCTGAGCACCATTAATAACAGCCTCACTCCTCCCTCCCCGGGTCACCGGCCACATCGTGTGCGGCATTCACGGCCACATACACAACACCACCTTGAACACTCATCCCCCTGATCATTAAAATTCTGTCAAGTACACTGTAGGCCTGCGTGTATTGTCTGTGCGTGTGTGGTGTGTGTGTGCGTGCGCGTGTGTCTGTCTTTTATGCCTGTTTACCCCTTACAAGTTTACGTGTCAGTTTACGTGCGTCTGTTCAGGATTGTTTTGTTCTTCATATCAAGTGTTATGTCGTGATCGAGGCTCCTTTTGAAGTCGGCTGTAATCAATTTGCTCATCAATTAAACGGTCTCTGGGCCCGTCTGGATGGGCTTTGTTTGGTGTCCGCTCCAGTTAATTAGAACAGCACTCGTCATGTTGTCCTTGAGATAGGAGCTAATTGGAGTGAGCTGTCTGCATCATTGGTTTGCAATGCCGCCTTTGCTCGCACACAACGCCAGCCCTAACCCCACTCTAACTGGCGTGATAATTCACTGTAATTCGCTGAAACGGGCAACATGGTTTGTCATGGCCCAGGCTAAGGCTGGGGAGGTGATCTGAATATCTCTGAAAAGCGACTCCTTCACACACACACACGAGCTCCCCATCTATCTTAGCTCCTCTGCCGTGAGGAGGGTCCTGTCTGCTGCTGTTGTACCTGGAGCACATCTGTCTCCCGTCCAACCCGTCCAAAGTCCCGCACTCGAGACCTTTACAACCCTCTTAATGACTGGGCTTTGAGGGGCAGACTTCTCTCTGAACAGCTGGTCTTCACTCTTATCAGTGGGGTCACCCCTGTCTCAACCTCCAGTCCTGAAGGAGGGGGGGTCACCCCTGTCTCAACCTCCAGTCCTGAAGGAGGGGGGTCACCCCTGTCTCACCCTCCAGTCCTGAAGGAGGGGGGTCACCCCTGTCTCACCCTCCAGTCCTGAAGGAGGGGGGTCACCCCTGTCTCAACCCTCCAGTCCTGAAGGAGGGGGGTCACCCCTGTCTCACCCTCCAGTCCTGAAGGAGGGGGGTCACCCCTGTCTCACCCTCCAGTCCTGAAGGAGGGGGGTCACCCCTGTCTCAACCTCCAGTCCTGAAGGAGGGGGGTCACCCCTGTCTCACCCTCAGTCCTGAAGGAGGGGGGTCACCCCTGTCTCAACCTCCAGTCCTGAAGGAGGGGGGTCACCCCTGTCTCACCCTCAGTCCTGAAGGAGGGGGGTCACCCCTGTCTCACCCTCAGTCCTGGAGGAGGGGGGTCACCCCTGTCTCACCCTCAGTCCTGAAGGAGGGGGGTCACCCCTGTCTCACCCTCCAGTCCTGAAGGAGGGGGGTCACCCCTGTGTCACCTTCCAGTCCTGAAGGAGGGGGGTCACCCCTGTCTCACCCTCAGTCCTGAAGGAGGGGGGTCACCCCTGTCTCACCCTCAGTCCTGGAGGAGGGGGGGTCACCCCTGTCTCACCCTCAGTCCTGAAGGATGGGGGGTCACCCCTGTCTCACCCTCAGTCCTGAAGGAGGGGGGTCACCCCTGTCTCACCCTCCAGTCCTGAAGGAAGGGGGGTCACCCCTGTCTCACCCTCAGTCCTGAAGGAGGGGGGTCACCCCTGTCTCACCCTCAGTCCTGGAGGAGGGGGGTCACCCCTGTCTCACCCTCAGTCCTGAAGGAGGGGGGTCACCCCTGTCTCACCCTCCAGTCCTGAAGGAGGGGGGGTCACCCCTGTCTCACCCTCCAGTCCTGAAGGAGGGGGGTCACCCCTGTCTCACCCTCAGTCCTGGAGGAGGGGGGTCACCCCTGTCTCACCCTCAGTCCTGGAGGAGGGGGTCACCCCTGTCTCACCCTCAGTCCTGGAGGAGGGGGTCACCCATGTCTCGTCTTCCTGGCCCCCTGCCAGCTGCTGGGCATTGGTAAAGAAGAGCAATGCTGGAGCAATGATGGAGGGTCGTCTTTATACATCTTGGAGTATGAATATTATAATTCTGGACTATATAAGGCAAATAAGGGTTAAGCACTGGATCTCTTCAATCCCAATAGAGTGTTTATTTGTTATGTTTTTTATAGCTGAGAATCTACTGTAGTCATCCCAACAGGGACTATCCAAAATGATTGTTTGATGTTTTGCTCAACTTTGAAGTTAGAATGCTTTAACAAGCTGTAGGGCCCACAATTACAGGTTTCATATTTCCACCGAGCACGCCAGCGGAGAGTGAAAACGTGAACACACACCTTTTCGACCGGATCGAATTCTCCTTTGCGTTTCATCCCGCCAAACATCTCAGAACAGTTGGCTCAAATCAATGTGGGCGTCAGAGATTCCACAGCACAATGAAGAGGTGTCAGGTAGACCGAGAGAGGAATGCGTAGGGCAGCACAGCCTGCTCTCTCTCTCTGTCTGTCCGATCGTCCGTCTGTCGGAGTAGAGGTGAGGGTTGGCTGCCAGTTGATGTCATAATAGGCTGCTGGAGGGCCCGCACGGGTGTTATTACAGAGCGGGGGTGTGGTGGCTGTGGTCTGATGGGGCTAGCTGGTTTGGGCGAGGCTGGGAGGGGCTGGGCTGGGCGGGGCGGGGTGGGACAGACTCTAGGACAGGAGAAAACACCTCTCCCTCTGAGAGCTTGGAGAGACACATAACCTCTGACCTGAGGTTCGTGTGTGCGTGCCCATGTGTGCGCTTGCGTTGACGTCTGACGTGGATGTGTGCATGTGTGGGGTTGAGGTGGTTAGTGGACTCTCAGTTTTGTGTTGGTTGTGGTGTCCGCTAATGTGTGTGCAGTGTGATAGAGTAAACAGCCTCCAGGCCAGGTAGTCTTTATTGGACATGTGGAGAACAGCTGAGTAAGTGCTAGTCTGGCCTGCACTTGTCTTCCCTATAGTTGGAGTAAGCATACAGGTGTGCTAAGGCTTTATTCTCAACAATTAGGCCTCCCGGCTCCGATATCTTGTTATTATAGGAGTTAGACAAGTAAACAGGCCAAAGTGCTGAATGTTTTGCTTCTCTGTTAATGAGCAGGTTTGCTGCGTAGGCATACATTCTGTCTACAATCAGAAAGACAGACAGACAGACAGACAGACAGACAGACAGACAGACAGGCTGTGAGAGCCTCTTCATATTGTGGACGAGTTCAGCCTGAGGAGGCCATGGTCACAGCAGCCCTCTCCCTTCTCCTTCACTTCACACAAGCAGCCATGATTACTGAGGGACTGCTCCAACCGCACAGACAGACACCCACCCACAAGCATGGGCGCTCACACAGACTGGTGGTGCTTCACTTGCAGAGATGTATCACAGAGACTTATCTGCCGGGAATAACAATGATGCAAACACACAATTACAAAAATGCACACGCACATCCTTTTGGGCACAACCTTTGTAACCTGTGGTTCCAGTCCTATCTGTCCTCTAGACCAATAGCTGAGCTAGAAACGGATGAGAGACACATGCCAGACCAGGCTAATCACACGTCGTTCTGCTCCTCCCCGCTGTCCCCCCAGAGCCCCAGTGCTGCTTTCTGTCTCTGAGGTCAACCAGGCACATTCCTTGGGAAAGCCCTTTCATCGGTTGATCGGACTCACTCATGCGTGAGAGGGGAGACTCTATAAGAGATGCTTTCTATGACCCCCCCGTCACCCTTTCATACCCAAAAAGGTCCTTTATGTCACCCTTTCTCCATTTTGCCCCACATTCCTGCGTTCCTCCCCAAGAGTGTAGTCTCTGTCTGCAGGCCATCCCCTTGGGTCTTCATGGGGCCCCATGCAAACCCCCGAAGGAACAGGCATTAAAGGGTTTGGTGAGGCTGTGCTGAATGCAATTAGACATGGTCAATGTAACCCCGGCTGGACCAGACCCCTCGGGAGGAGGGGCGAAGTTGAATGGGATGACAATATGCTGTCAATATGTGTGCAATTGAGTTTCTGTGAAGGTTAGTGTTCTGGATGGTTTGATACACTGCAGGGACTCACGCACAAAGGCACATGCACACACAAAGGTACACACACACACACACACAGCTAATCAAAATGATGCTGAGTGTGTAAACTATATCATGTCAGTCATTGGATAAAATTATTTTTTGGGGAAAGGAAGTGTGTGAGAATATATGGTGTTTTCTGGTTGTGTGCTCTGATGTCAATTTCAGTTGGAAATCAGGTGTGGTTACCTGCTGCTGCTAGACGAGCCTGTCTGCTTCTCTGATGAGAAGGTATTGGTATTCTGCTGGTGCTAAAGCCAAACAGGCAGAGTGGCACACGGTTCCTTCACAACCAGACACTTTTCACACACTTACTCATGGGAGCTTAATTATAAATCCTAAAGTAAGATGCTTAACAATCACATCTAATCAACCCAGCTTATGATCACGCATCAAAGGAACTTTGCGGAACGGAAAGATTCCTTCTCGGAGACTTCCGGCGAGGAATTACCAATTAAATCTTCGATTTGTTTTCTTGAGGAAACTATTACTTCATGCCCGAGAACATCAGTGCATTTGCCTTTAACCATAAAAAAACACAAATAAAACATTCTCCCCCTCTGTTATACAGGATAGGTTGTCTTTATGCAATAGATGGACTGGAAGCAATCTAATCAGTGTCTTAATTGATTCAGGTAAGACGAGGTTTAGGGAGTTTGTATGGAGCTGTGATTAGAAGTACTCCCCAGGGCCGGGTGGGTGGGTGGTGGGGGGGGAGGGCGGGGGGGGGGAGCAGACCAATCTGCCTGCTCTAACACACCTTCGTTTGACAGTGGAGAGGTTGAGAGAGGATGAAAAGAGGGGCAGCGAGAGAGGGAGAGGGAGAGGAAAGGAGGGCGCGAGAGAGAGAAACAATAGGAGCGAGGTAAGGCATAGTGAGTTGGTGCGTCCACAATCTCTGTGTGGTTGAGAGAGACTGGCCTGGCTGCCTGGGAAGCCCCATGGCCTACAGGCTCAGAGGACCTGAAAGTGAGAGACTCTGGCACTAAGAGAAGCGGTGTTTAGAGTCAGGGTGTTCTACAGTCCACTGCCTCCACTCTCATGTCCTTTTCAGAGGGGTAAAGTTTAGCTGGAGGCTGTTGAGTTCCTGTGGCCTGGGAGACGAGAGCATATTAGAATGGCTGCTAAAACGAGGGGAGAGTAAAAGAGAGTCTCTTCTTCATCATTGGATATTCCGTCTCCGAGGACTCTTGGCGCTTCGAAACCACCAGCCGAGCAACTCTCCCCGGAATAAAACTCTTAAGAATCTGTGGGCCATTAACGAATAGTGGTGCAGGTTGTACAGTCCCATCCTACTGTCCCCGGCTCACACCGTCGCAGACATGAGCGTGCTCATTAGCCGCCTCCGTTGCCACGGCAATGCACTAGCGTCGACAGGCAGCGGGTCGGGAAAGGGGGGGGTTTCGAGAACGCCGAGGTGTGATGCTGCAGACAGAACTGGACCGGGGTGACCGGCCAAGTCTCCCGTGTCCCTTGACAACAGCTCTGTTCTGCTCTGTATGACCCTCTGTGGCTCTGTGGCAGTTGGAGTCGTCATGTTCCATGTTTCGTCGGAGTGCGATGTATATATATGCTGCTGAAAAATCTCTAGACGGGTGTGAGATCCGAATGGTGGAAGTTCCTCAGCCCAGCATTGGCTGAGCCACAGACAACCAGACGTGCCTAAGCATTCATTAGTCAAATCTGGGGATGTTCCCTAAGCCATGTGCACACTGTCTGAGGATCATCGACTCACTCTTCCAGGCTGCCTGACTGACAGGGGGAGCTCGTGTGTGTGTGCACGTATGTGTACACGTGCAGACGTGCGTGCGTGTGTGATCGAGACATCAAGCCTGTGCCACAGATTGCCCTGGTTTTCCTTTTTGGCAATCAGAAGTGTTGAGCCGCAAAACAGCATGGGAGGAAATCAGAAGAGCTCTGTCTGATGTTCTGAGTGGCCTCACTGGAGAAGATGTGGGGGGCACACGCACTCACTCACTCACACACACACACACACTCACACACACACACACTACCACACACACACACACACACACACACACACTCACACACACACACACACACACACACACACACACACACACACACACACACACACACACACACACACATACACATGACCAGTGCCAACTTTGCTCACTTTTTGTGACCCAGTCCAGAGTGTGGGCAACTGTTGAGGGCAGTATATTATTTCTAATAGTGTCTGTAGAATACTGTATTCTTAATTTCATTCAGAGTCTGTGTACCAAACAAATAACGATAGCTATTTACAAGACAGTCAAGCATACACACACGTATGCACACACACATGCACGTACACACATGCGCGTACACACACGCGCGTACACACACGCGCGTACACACTCTCCCAGACAGTAGTTCCATTGTGTACGGAGCCTTGTACTCCGTCATGTCGTGTGTGTTTGTGTCCTACAGGCGTGTAGGCTGGAGTCTAACGCAAACATCCCGACTCGTGCACGTCTACCTCATTAGTCACCAGCTATAGTCAGAGCGGTAATTGATCACAGGCAAGACGGTTGATTTGCAATGCAACCAAGCTAATAATTTGTTATTGATCAACCCATTAAAAGAATAACAGTACATGGGAGGCCCCCGACCTCTGCAAGATGCTGATGCAAAAAGACTGGGAAAAAGGTTTTTTTAATCTAATGATATTACAGGTTGCTACACTAACATTGTGCGACGCTGTGCGAGGTCGGTGATGAACTGCCGTTCTCAGCCCAGCGCCACGCTCTCATATGTTATGTCTGCAGGAGATTGCATTTCCTGGGGACGAGTGTGTGGGTATGAGACAGACTAATGCAGCTTGAGTCTAAAGAGGCTAAGGGGCTGCCATACACTGCACATAGCACTGCAGGGCCCGCGGAGATGAGATGTGGGGCTTTTATTTATGTGTGCAGATGTGTCAAGTACTCCAAAGTATTTATTTCAGAAGGTTCTTTGGAGATAAAGCCGTGAAGAAATGGTGGAGGAATGTTTCTTTCATTGAGCAGATTTCTATGAACCCAGAGAACTTAAGTGGATGTGGTACATTGCCTTGTGGAAATGTGTGGCCCATTGAACGGCTACCCTCTCATTCAATTTTCCAATACGAATCAGCCGTTAAATTAACTTTCAGAGATTTAATTGCATATTTTCAAGAACTATCTTAAGGTTAGATGTTAGGTACTTCATGGTTCGGGGTTTCAGTGTTAAAAAAAGGAAGTTGTTTTGTGTCTTAACACTCTCTCTCTCTCTTTTTCCCTCTCTCTCTCTCTCTGTCTCTAAATACAACTCTTCTATACTACTCTCTTTCTCTCTTCCACTCTCTGTCCCGCTGTCTATCCCCCTTTCTCCATCATGCTCTTTCTCTCTGCTCCCTTCTCTCTCACAGTTGTATCCTAGAGGCCCACCTTGGCAGTTGAAGGAGAGGTCCGCCCCCATCACCATGACAGCATCGCCGCGGGCCGCCGCCGTCCCCCCCCTGTCTGTGCCCGGCCTGCTGCTCCTCCTCCTCCTCCACCTCCTCCCTATTGTGCTTACCCAGAATCCCCTGCTCCCGTCGCCCCCGACGCCCACGCCGCTCGCCCCCCTGTTCCCCCCAGTTCCGTCCAGAGTGCAGCCGGAGAGAGCATCCCGTGGTCTCCGTTCAAGGTGAGTGGTCTCCCGTGTTGCGGTACAGCGAATGCCGTTCGTTTCACTGGTTTACTCGTAAATGACCATAACCCCCGTTCGCTTTGCCTCGTGTTGTTATTTGTTGAGAGCGGGATTGTTCGTCTTGTACCTTGTACATTCGAGACATCCCAACAGAGGTGCTTTATGTTGAAGGCAGCGGGAAATGTCCGAGCAAAAACGTACACACACACACTTTGCTCGTACAGGGAGATAAACAGTTTCCGTGAGCGTCCGTGTCTTTGTGCCTGTCTCGGTAACACCAGGTGACGGCACACAGACAAGTCGTGTTGAGGAGAACATTGTGTACAGACATGATGCTCTGCTATCTGTCTGCTATCATCTTGGCAGCAGGGCAGAAAACAAAGTGTTCTTCATGCCGAGAAATGAAAAAGATCTGTTTAGAGCATAGGGGTGATAGATACCCATGCTGAATGAGGGATGAACACTCTGAAATTGCCTTGTTTATTTCAGTGGAGAAGGGTGTGTGGTGTGTGCTTGTGTTGGCTTTTCCAAGGGGCATAGCAGAGATTGGAGAAGTTGGGTGTGGAGGAACCTGAAAGAATGGAAGTGAAAGCCAGAGGGGTTTTCTTATTATTGGAAATATGCCCAGCCGGCCCAACAGTCTGTAGTTCATATGGACATTTCTCCAAGCCCCCTGTCCCAGCACTTTATTGCAGAGCAATCTTGTTTCCTGAGATGGTATTTCTGTGGCCAGGCCATCAATGTTGGAATAAAGGTCTGGCGTACAAAAGAGCGCTGGAGGGCAAAATATGAACTCAATGTCACAAAAAAACATGCACACATATTAGACTCTCTTTCATACATTTGCAAGGACAATATCCAGCAGATTCCCTCCAAAACGTTGAGGAATAAATATCTGGATCCATCCGTCCATCGAGTCCCCCCCAGTAGTTGTGTCATTCAAATCTTCAAAGCTCCACAGAGTTGTCCGGCTTGTCCAGACTCTGCAGTCCCCCGTTTGGACCAAACCTGCCCCACTTCAAAGACACGCGGCACTCTGGAATTGGTCTCACGCTCGGAGCGGACGGCCCATTTGCTGAGCCGAGCAGCCGGGTGTTACCCTTTATGTGGGGGCAGTCGTATAGAAAGGCCCAGCACAATGAAGGTGTCACTTCCAACCTGAGATTAGCCCCTGTGATTGATGGGGGTTATGTGGGGAGGTGTTGAAGCAGACCCAAAGTCACCTGGACGATGGGTGTGTGTGAGCTCGAGCTTGTCTGCGTATGTGCTTGTTTTTAGTGTCGGGTGCTTGCGTGTATGGAGGCGTCGGTACATGTATGTGTGTGTGTGTGTAACAGGGGTATTTTTATTTATCTGGGTGGTGTGGCTGAGAAGGGATCAGGACAGGGGGCGGGGGGCGGGGGGGGTCCTCCTAGATAAGGAGGATCTGAGACTGGTCCACTGGAGCACACTAGCCACATCATGGCTCTGTCCTTCCCACTTCTGAAGTGTTGCTCTGGCGTTACCTGCTCACTGGGACCATCCATCCCGGCGTCAATACAATCACATTGAGTGAGGGGAGCAAGTGTGGCATTGAACTGGAAACTGCCAAGCATACTGTGTTAGCATATTGGTCCAGTGAAGCTGTATAGGCTCGCTCAGGATGCCCACAGTGGCGCGGCGCGTGTCAGCGTTTCTCAGCGGTGTGTGCGGTGCGAGGGGGTGCATAGCAGTCACGTGTCGTGTGCAAACAGCAGCCCCGTGATCTCCTCTCACACTGACAGTGTCAGCTCTCTTCCGTCCAGGACCTGGGTGTAGATATATCCTCCAGCCAGGGACCTGGGTGTAGGTATATCCTCCAGGGACCTGGGTGTAGATATATCCTCCAGGGACCTGGGTGTAGATATATCCTCCAGGGACCTGGGTGTAGATATATCCTCCAGGGACCTGGGTGTAGATATATCCTCCAGGGACCTGGGTGTAGATATATCCTCCAGGGACCTGGGTGTAGATATATCCTCCAGGGACCTGGGTGTAGATATATCCTCCAGGGACCTGGAATCTCCAGGGATCAGCTCCCCACATTCCACAGATCAGAGGAGCAACGAGGCTGCACATATGCCGCGCCACAAACTGGAGATAAGACTGATATACCGTGACTAGCTTTGGCCTCACACACACACACAGAGAGACACGTACACGCGTCTGTTTACCACCCTGAATGTGAGTCGTGCCCCCCTTATGTAGCATCTGGGCCACATCTCCATGGTGGGAGGTAGCTGGGACGACTCTAACGAGACAGCGAGCCCGGGAAAGGAAACATAACAGGCCACTCGAACATTCAAAGGCTCATTTCACAATAGTCGGCCTTTTTTTTGTCCACACTGACGTGACCCGTAAAAGCTTGGTCACTGATTGAGACTTGGCTTTAAGAGTCTGATTGAGGATACACAGATTCAGTCTGATTGAGGTGGTGTGTGAGTGGACGACAGGATTACGAGGGCTACTGTTCAATCATGACAAATATGGGTGTCAGGCTCTTTGAGAGATTCGCAGTCTTGAGATAGGGGGTCTACTCGAGCACAAGTAATCAGAACGGAGCAAAGTTCACGTTAATATGCAGAACGCTTTGCTGTGGAATTATTGCGCTGATTTACCGGTTTTCACGTCTTAACTAAGAGGACAAAATCATGTTATGTTAATTTTAGTAAATAGGTTGAACTTTTGAGATGCTCATCTCTCTGTTCTAGAGGATTTTGATTCAGTTCCTTGCTCTGCACCAGCTCTGCCATTTCTTTCCATCGCAGCCTACTCTCGCTTCTCTCCACTCTTCTCTCTTCTCCATGGCACTTCTCTTCCCTTCTGTCTCCTCATCTCTGCGCCTCTCTCTTCCACTCTCCCTCAAGGTCCCTCTCTCTGTCCTCCAGCTCCCGTCTTCCCCTCCGCAACGGTGGTAATTGTCCACGGGATTGTGGTTTCAGGACGGCAGAGTCGCCTCTCTCGATCTGCCATGTGCCCGGGTAATGGCACGGTCGTTGAGGTAGTCATGTCTCCATCCTCCACGCCGGCAGCTCTTAAGGAAGGCAGAGAGATGTCTGAGTGATGTTCTCAGGGACCCTGATAACAGCACAGCAGAGTGGAGGACGTGGGAGCACCTCAGCCTATAATGGGCCGGTGCTGCGAGGGCGTCGGGTGTATGGTTTCATCAGACACCATGTTGAATGGTACTCCATCACACGAGCTCGGGGAGCTGGGAGCATGCTAAGCAATCATCTGCTGATGGGTGATCAGTCAGGCCCGGGGAGGGTCAGGATAGGATTGTGAGTTTGACTATATTTGCCACTTTGGAGTGAGGCGTGTCGCTGTGTCTCTCTCTGTGTCCCTCTGAGGGAAGTGAGGACTCAACGCTGTCTCTGTTTGGATCCTCAGCCTCCAGCAAGCACCCCCCCCCCTGCACACACACACACACACACACACATGCAGACATTCATATTCACACACACACACAGCAATGACCCAGGTGTGATCGAATCTGCCACGCTGTGGTCCCAGGATGTTTTCTACCTACTGGTTTGTGATAGATGCCCTTTTAAGTTTGTGCCTGAATGACTTGCATGTGGCTGTGTCCCTGTTCCCATTCTTCATTATCAGTTCTCTCTCTAGAGGCAGGGATGGATGGATAAATGGATGAATGGATGGATGGTTGGATGGATGGGCGGAAGGATGGGGCGATGTGCTTCAGTGAGGTACTACAGCCCCTTCTATCCTCAAGCTGTGGGCGAGCCTGCTTCAGCGCAAAACACCGGATTGAATGCAAGTAGGTGAACCGAGAGAGCCAGTGGAGGGAAAGAGAGAGGGAGGGAGAGAAGGGCAGAGGGGAGAAAGGGAGACTAAACAAAACATTTTTTGGTATTTGGGGCAGATAAGCAACATCTGTCAGCTGTGATAAGATCCCTGTAGCTCCAGTTGGAGGAGAGCAGGGGGCGGAGACATGGGTCCTGTGTGGATCAGTCGGTGAGAATGCGGTGTGTCGCGGCAGTGGATTCAACTCGGTAGGCCTTGGTCTATGTGCACACTGTGTACACACATGGTTATGCCATGTTTAACTGCAGTGGTCATGTGGTTGGCATACCTTGTCCTTGAGTTTTTCCAGCTTTTGTGTCCCTGTTTAAGAAGTTAAATGTTTGGAGTATGGGTGTCCCAGAGGACGCTGTTGACGGACAGGTTTCTTTACAGCACCAGGTGTCATTCACTTATTGAACTATTTAGCTCCTGAGGGAAGCAATCCACAAAATGCTCAATTATAAGGGTAATGATAGCCAGATATTTGGATGTTTGTTTTCTTTTCTACTTACGTGCCACTAATGTAATTAAGTCAATGTTATTACTCCCGAAATGGGTGATGTTAAATGCAAGGGTTTACAACAAACTAAACCATGTTCTCTCCATGTACAGTAAGTAAAACAGCATCCAAGGTTATCATCCAACCAGTGGTTGACTGCATTTGCAAGGGGGCAGGGGACTCCAACGTCTGATTAGGATTAGAGAGAAAGCCATGACCATCCCTCGTTCTAATTAGACCCTTTCATCATTTGAATCGGAATCTGAAATGAGAGTGTTTCTCATCTATTATCTGTGTGGACGGTACAGAGCTGGAACAGTGTTGATTGCTTTGCTCAGGCCTAACTGTCTGTAGACCAACACCGGCACATAACCCTGGATTAATGAATGCAAGCCCAAGATTGCCTCGGCTGTTTCCACAAGCTCTCGTCGCAGACCGAGTCTGATGCTATCCCACGATCCCCTATCCACCAGCCCGCATCTCCACCTTCACGGCTTAGATAGAGAAAGGATCGTGGCAGCAGAAAGATGGTGCCTGTGTATGGAGACTAGGGAAGATATCTCAATTCCATCAAGGTGTTACGATGAATATGGATTAAGTGTGCGTGCATGCGTGAGCGTGTGTTTGTTGTTCTGTTTAGTTTCGTTCTCCGAGCTCAGCATTCCGACGGACTGCAGTGGGTTCTGGCAGTCAGAAGCTCCAACCAGGCCTCTCCTCAGATGTATTTTCGGAGCTTTTCAGAGTCATTCGCTAATAAGAGTCAGCCATGGTTTTAATTTGACCACGGGGGCTGACGGGGTATATAAAGGTTATGAAACGCATCCCCCTCCAGTGTCTGTGCTGCCTTCATCTGCCTGATCCGCCGGCTGATGCGTTAATCTGGCACTCCGTCCATCACGGCGGGAAAAAAAGCCAATAATAGTCCATCAGTCTGAGACGGAGCCCAGAGGCCGGGCGCTGGGGAGGAAGTGCGGCTCAAACATTTATCCCTCTTTATTGGCCAGGGACTGTCATTGGCATGCCCACCGCCCGTCACACATTATGAGACGAGAGACTTAGCTGTCTGACTGGCTGGCTGTGACTGACCGACCAGCTGGCTGGCTGGCTGGCTGGCTGACTGGCTGACTTTGGCCATCTTATTAGCTGGCTAGCTGTCCTGCTAGCTTGTGCATACTGTATAAAACCTCTCCTGAGTGGATAAATGTCAGAAAGTTATGAAAGGCCCCCCCACTGTCAGAGAGCCTTTCACGAGCGTAAACAAGCAGAGCTCCCAGCAGCTCGCAAGCTCCTTATGAGCCACAATCAAATAACACTGCTGGCCCCTCTCTGGGAGCTGCTGGAGAGGATACGATGATGTTTGTCCCCTGGTGGTCATTCCATTTCTTATCGTCTATTAGTCTGCATCTCCTTTGAAACATTTTACTGTCCATCTGAAGCTGTGCCTGGCTACCCGCACCAGCTTTAAAAACGGTTCCTCTTGCTCCAGTGGTTCTCGTGGTGGGAAATGCAGTATTAAGTGAGCCTCTGGTCATGTGTTGGACGGGAACTCGTGTGTTCCTATGTGTGTCTCCGCATGACTGGTTAACTCCGTACCGACGACATACAGGTGACCTCGAGGTCTCTCTCATGACTCAGCTTGAACACTACTGTCAGCACGTCCTCTCCATCCTTCCCTTCACACCATGACTCCATCTTTGCCGGTGCCCTCGACGCTTATATCCCTCGAACCTTCTCTGTTTTTTGTGCGAAAACCACCCCCACTCTACCCCCAGCCAGCCAGCCCACACACTGGGTACACATGGTAGCTAGGGCCCCTGGGAAGAACGTCCATAACAACCGATACTCTGTCATGGTTGTTGCTAATGTGTGGCAGTTTGGACAGTGTTTATAGACGGAGGCTGAATAAGAAGGCCCAGAGATATCCCTCCTGCTTGACCATGTTGGGAGTGAGGGCGATGTAGGAGGAGAGGGCCGCACACAGAGCCGCTGGTTGCTCTGTCCAAGAAGTTGTCCTCCTGAACACAATTTACAATCTGTTTATTTAAAAAGCAATGGGTGAGGAATGATCACTCTCTATATCTAAACACATACATGCACACTCGCACACGGACACATGCACACGCGGGATGGAGAGCGTCCTAGCTTGGGCTAAGGCCATACACAATCTATCTCTCTCTCTCTCTCTCCTTTTCAGTCTTTTATAGTCTCTTTCAAAGAAATAAAGCTGAAAAAGGCCAAATAATTAAGAAAACATCACCAATATCTGCCTTTTCACACCATGGCTACATTTGTACTGTGGGACACATTATATTATTGTCTGTGTGAGACATTCACATTCTATTCATATTCTATTGACACAGTTTTCCCATTCACATGTTCACTTTCTCTCTGTAAATGCCAAAGACATTAGGTGCCTATTTGAAAGTATGTAGGCTACATACTGGTCATTGTGGGAATTAAAATAACTCGCACTGTGTAATGGATTATACAAAAATATCCTGCCTATGGTCATTTGACTGGGCATTAAGCGAGCTGAAGTAGTTCGATCCAACAGCCACTGCTGTGATACTGTGTATTACATTGAATAACGACAAATCCCTATTCTCTACCACATCTCCCATGTGGGGAAATCCATTTAGCATCCCACGCTTGGGTCACTGAAGATCAGCTGAGCTTTTTCTGAAGAATAATGTTCTTTTTGTGAGTTTTCTTTGTGTACACTAAAGAGCCCGTCGAAACGCCCTGTGACTGCTGCTGGAAATGGTTTTGATCCGGGAAAGCAAGTGTCAGGCAGGGCGCTGATTGGTGCAGGGCTCGCTGGAGGGAAGAATGTTGACTGGCTGTCATGTTGCATTAGGATCAGTGGGCTTGATGTGACCAGTAGAGCATTGTCCCTCTGTGCTGGCTCCCAACATGTGGCCCAGGGGGTGGGAGTGAGGGGTGCGAGCTGGAGCTAGTCTCCAACTACCTGTCTCCAACACGGAGAAGAACGTGCCACTGCTAACGCCTGAAGACTAGCCAGTAGAACAATCCAATAAATCCATTATGTTGATCCAATAGACAATCGTGATCTCTCTCTGTTTCTTTCTCTATCTTCCCATCTCTACCCGTCCTTATCTTCCTCTGTTAGCTCTCAGTCCGTGGACGTCTCATTTCTCCCACCCCGGAGTAAGAGACTTCTCCCAGCTGACCCTTGACCTCACCAGGAATGAGCTGATCGTGGGCGCCAGGTAAGACCTCACTGGCTCATTCAATTCGCCCACCTTCATAACCCTTATAATGTATGTTAAACCAGATAGTGTATGTGAGATACAGTAGACTAGCTGTCGTCGTTTTCTCTTGGCTGATTTTTGTAGAAATGGCTGCGTAGACTGCCTACAGGTCTTGTTAGGAGTCTGTTGTGGAGTTTGGCTGCAGGAGTACTGTGGATCTGCTGCAGCTATTAAATGTATTGCTTCAGAAAGAACTGTGTGTTCCTGTAATAAGCTTCCTGTGATAACTGTTCGCTCTTGCTCTCTTCTCTACAGAAACTACCTCTTCAGACTCGACCTCAACAACATGTCACTGATACAGGTAGGAAGCAGAATAATGCTCTCTCTCTCTCTCTCCTCTCTCTCTCTCTCTCTTTATATCTCTTTATCTGTCTCTGTCTGTTTATGTGTCTGTGTCTGTCATTCTTCTTCTCTCTCTATTTCTCTCTCTCTCCCTCTCTCTTTCTTGTTCTTGTCATCTACAGTACATTTTCTCTTCCCTTCCTCTTCCCTCCCTCTTTTAAATTACTGGCAGACGGACACTGCTGGGACTGCAATTGAGTCAGAGTTTGGAGAAAGAGAGTATTAGATAAGTGTGTGTGTGTATGTGTGTGTGTGTGTGCCTGTGTGTGTGAGGGTTAAGGTCACTGGAAGCATTTGTAGGACAAAAAGGGAATTGCACCAGATAAATGCTTTAGTTCTCCCGCACTCTCCCTCACACGCACCACATTCATATTTCACCAGTAAACGTAAGTCGGATGGAAGCTGTGACAGGTTGTAAGTAGGCCTCCGTGATAATGACGTCTCTACGGAGGTGCTGCTGAGGGAACACACTGGAGTTTCAGGGCTGTTGCATCAGGTAGATATGATGTCTAACCCTCCCATGCTGGCCTGGGATTAGAATGTGAGTCACACACGCTCACGGGTACACACTGATACAGCCAGATACTAGAGAAAGTCAGAACAAAGTTCCCATTCACAGTTGCAGCAGCATGGCATAATAAGTACACAGCTGCCACCAGAGTGGTAGCAATGACAACAATACAACCTCTGTGTTTGGGGTGTTGTGAATGTGGAAGTTGACTGATGACTGTGATGTGTTTGTGTCGGTTCAGTCTGAGGCACAGTCCTCTGCGCGGCGCGGCGCTGTGTTCGGATTGGATAGCATTCATCCTACGTGCGCTCCCCTCTTAAACACACACGCGAACTCGGCTTATCTCAGGCAGTGCAGTAAACAAGGCTGAACTTTGTGGTTCTGGCGTAAGCGGAGGTGTTGCAAAGCGTGCCAAGACCAAGAAGTGATGAAGCCCTGATAGAGGAGGAGGAGGACAGGGAGAGGGAGGAGGGAGGGAGGGAGAGAGAGAGAGAGAGAGAGAGAGAGAGACGGAGAGAGAGAGAGAGAGAGAGACGTGTTTCCTAGCCGTCTGTTCTCTGCTTGTTCTGTTTGTTTTCCTCTGCAGTGGAATGCACACGGTCCAGATACGCAGATACCGTAGGGAGGAAAATACTTTGAGAGACACCTCTGGTAGTGTTCAGTGGGGAACCAAACTTATGAGGAGAAGCTGACCTCCTCCATGGGGCCAGAGAGCAGTCTGACAGTTCTGACACAGCTGCTGGTCCCTGGTGGACATGAGTCACTGACTCAGGTCCCTGCAGCAGCGCTGGGCTGCGGTCTGTTTACCCACGCCTCTCATTCCTTCTGAGTGACTGGAGAGCTTTTCCAGGCAGTCCATTATCACAGCCCCGGAACTGCATCCCACCATCACCTTTGCCTCTCCCCATCCTCCACCCTCATCCCCCGTTCTCCCACTCTCCTCCCCTAATGATGTCCCCTGTCCTGCCACCCCCCACCCCCTCCTCAGTCCTGCCTCACTGATGCTACGGGAGCCCCCTGTGTATGTTGCCCACATCTCTACCAGAGCCAGGTCAGAGAGCCAGGGGGGGTTACAGGTTTCTATTTTCTCCCTCTATATGGGGGGGGGGATCGTTTTGTTGCCTGGGGATGGATGGCTGCGTGGCTGGGAGTGTGGGATGGGGGGTGGGGTGGTGGTGGTGGTGGGGGGGGGAAGCAGCTGCCTGGCCTTTTGAAGGTGTGCCCAGGCTATTGTACACAGGAACCTGGGAGAACACCTGCTGTGGCCATTACTGTTCAGACAAGCGTGGTGGAGGGACTGAATACAGACTCCAGGAGAGGAGTGGGAAGGAGGAAGCCAGAGCAGAAGGAGAGAGAGAGAGGCTTTCAAAAGGGGAAAGGCTTTCACCTCCAGTCCTACTCAGCACTTTCCATGTGGACCTGCGCCTCAGACAAGCCTTCAGTGTTGACGGCCAGAGAAAGGTTTACTCAGCATGAAATACCTGAGCAGAGCAGGTCCATGGAACACCTTCAAAGGACTGAGAGGGGTTTTTTGTCCAGCTATCAAGTCTTTTATCGAGGAGAAGCTGCAAACTGCCAAGCTACAGAAATCAAAAGAATTCTCCCTGATACCGATGGAGTACGCCCACACACACTGGCAGCTCTGTGCTTAAGATTCCAAGCTGGTAGGTGTGTCGTAGGAGGCGAAGAGGGTGTGAATTAATGATCTCCTTTGTCACTGTAGCACTCTCTACCTCGCACACACCACACAACGCAGACACACAAACGCACGCACGCACAAACAAACACGCGTACACCGACAGACAGACACTCTCCCCGTGCGAGCAGGACCACCTGATGGGATCGACACATCCTCGAGTAAAAGTAGGGCTCTGAGGATCTGACGCAAACGTTTCAATTCGCTATCCATTGATTCTCTCTCTCTCCCACTTTCTCTCTTGCTCTCTCTCTCTCTGGTTTCAGCTTCTCTCTCTCTCCCCCTCCTCTCTCTCTCTGCAGGGGAGCGAGCGAGGGATGTGGTGGTTGGGGGGGGGTGGGTGCATGGGGGGGGGGTTTCTGATTGCGTCCCACCCACGCACTCTGTCCTCTTGGCCCCTGCTGAGAGAACGCCGTGTGATGTGGTCTGCCAGCTCCACGAGTGGGCCTGCACACTGGAACACAAACAACAGTGAGAGAGAGAGAGAGAGAGATGGGAGAGAGGGTGGGGATGGGAGGGGGGAGGCAGGACAGAAGTTGGAGAGACGGAGAGGAAGCGATATATAGAGAGAGAGAGACAGAGAGAGAGAGACAGAGAGAGAGAGAAGAGAGAGAGAGATAGAGAGAGAGAGAGAGAGAGAGCAGAGAGATCGATGAGAGTAGAGAGAGAGAGATATGATAGAGAGAGAGAGATAGAGAGAGAGAGAAGAGTAGAGAGAGAGAGCGTGCATGATGAGCGTGTATGTGCGCTAGGCAGGGTTACGTTCCCCGGCCGTCTGTTCTCTGCTTGTTCTGTTTGTTTTCCTCTGCAGTGGAATGCACACGGTCCAGATGTGCCTCCCCGAGCTGCTCCTCTGCTGTCGAGGCAAAACCGCTTCAGCCAAACCTCGTTTCCCTCAACTGATCCCTGAACGCCACAGTACATAGTGAGGGTTATATCTGCAAAGCATCACGGGTACGCCCGCTGCTTTAAGGTGACAGCAGCTGGACATAACCCTCTCTCCTCTATGACCAGCTTGCCCAGTTAGGACAAGCGAAATCTGTCATGTCCCGAAGACATGCAGGTAGAGACCGCGGGAGTGTTTTTCTTCCTCTCGCTCATGCGGTGTGCCGGAATGTTCTTCTCTGTCTGACCCTGTCGGTTGTCAAGCTTTACACCAGCTCCACTTACTTCTCCTCAGCAGAGTAATACGAGTACTGGGATGTTGTGGGCTGTTTGACCCACGGACTGATGTTGGAGAGGAGTGGGAGAGACGTATTTCTCTGACACGGACAGAGCAGAGCGGAGCAGTGAGAGAAGGTTAGAGTTGAACAGGAGGAGGGGGGTAGAGGCATGTGAAGCCACGACGTCAGACCTGTTCTCTTCAGGGTTGGAATGTAAACAGTGCGTGCCCGTACTTTCATACGCACAAGCAGACTATCTGGAAGGATAATTCATCTATCTGCATCTCCTATCCCTGAATCCCTCCATGCCCCAATTCCTCCGTCCTGCCCTCCCTCCATCCCCCTCTCCCTCCATGCCCACACCAGTTATCTCCTACATCTCTCTCTCTTTGGCTTTGCGATATTCCGACCGTGCGGGACAGGCCATTCCCGATCCTTTTATCTTACTCCTTACTGTCCAATCCTGCTCCTCGGCTAGAATAATGTTTCCTGTTTTCACACGTCTGCGAGTGGGAAAGGAATGGCTGAGAGAGGCTGCTCTCTAACCTGAACCTGCAGGCTTATTACTGGGTAGGATCGGAAGTCTGCCGAGCGGTAAAGTGTTTGGTTCACCTTGCATTTCTGTCTCTTTAAGCTCCAGAGGACACAGATTGAGTCTGACCCCTGTGGCCCTCATGTAAAATGGCCCTTTTGCCGTTTTGTCGAACACAGCAGGCAGTCATTTCTGCTGATTGTCTTGGCAGCCTGAAGATGCAAGGAGCTGTGGACCTCCTGGTGATTTATCAGTCTCCCCTCAGAAATACAGCATCTGGTCATTCTATGTCCGGTTAGCCCAATTGCATCAGCCACTATCCCCGATGTGAAAAGCGGCCTGTGATTAGGTGGAGCGAGTCTCGGTCGTTTGGGTCAATCTGCTTTTCTTTTGTCCTTATTTTCCAAATGAAAGACTTCAAAGGACTCTCTCTCTCCTCCTCTCTCTCTCTCTCTCTCTCTCTCTCTCTCTCTCTCTCTCTCTCTCTCGCGCAGAGAGCTTTCTGCAGCAATTGCAGGGGCTGGTCCAGTTGCAACGTGCTCACACATAGCTTACGTACCTGTCTGCGTCACAGCTTTGACTTTGGACTAAAACGTTGCGAGGCTAAAGACACAGAGTAATGTGGACATGAATGGCCTGCGAGCCAAAGCTGTTGCCAAGCTGTCTTTGAGAAAGGTCTGGTTTGGTTCCACGGTGCAGTTCACGGTCAGGACAAGTGAAGCGACCTCTGTGGTCACAAGGTCGCTGACCTCCCCTGCTTCCCTTGTTGATTCCTCAAACAGGAAGTCTACTATACAAACTCATTTGTCGACAAAGGGAGCTGTGGGAACCTGTCAGTGTTCGAGCAGGAAAACTAATCATTTTCTTCTGCTTACCTAAATGGGCGGCTCGAAATCATTGAAGTAGAGATGCCATTTGGGTGGTTTGAGTAAAGCCTAGTTGTGCATCTTAGAGTTCATGCGTCATTTGCAGCAACGACATCAGCAGTGAACAGGCTTCAGTAGACCAGCCCGTCTGACTGTGCTGGCGTCCATGTGTGTTAGTCTTCTCTCTATTTTTCTTCCTTTTTTGCCGTCTTGTTGTTGATGCCTGTCATGTGCAGCCGTGCTCAGAGCTGAAGGGAAGTGTGAAAAGATAGGGATCCAAATGGAAAGCTTGTGGCCGGCTCACGGCCTGCTGAGATGTTCACACCCTTCACTTCATCCACTGTGGGAGAAAAATACCAAAAACTGGATGACCTGAGGTTTGATGAGTCATGCCTGATTTCATTCGGTCTGTGCATGATTAATTGCCCTGTGCAATTTGCTTGAGATTTAATTATTGATGTGGTCTTCGTAAAGATGGGGTGGGAGGATGGGGGTGGGAGGGTGGCGGAGGGGGGGGCGTCATAGAGACTACTTGTCGACAAGGAGTTTGCTATGCCAGAGCTTGTGTGTGTGTGTGTGTTTGTGAGTGTGTGTGTGTGTTACAAGGTGGAGTTCCTAATGACGAAGACAGCCTCATGAGCTCTCTAAAGTAGAGTAATCACCTGTAAAAGGCCCCCCTGGGGACGGGCCGAGTGCGCACATGAGCGTGTGTGTGCACGTGTGTTTGACTGATGCTCTCGTGCCCGCTGGCAGATTCAAGGCATCACTCACCACCAGATACTAAATACTGCAATACCACTCAGCCACACACACACACACGTACACCACACACACACACACACATGTACACCACATTGCACATATGTTGTCATGGGAGCAGCCACACATGCAGAGAGGTGTCAGTGGAGGGCTGATGGCTGCCTGTGCTGTCTTGTGCACTGGCCCTCTCCTCCCACAGTGTAAACCCTCTGTCGGAACAGCTGGGACACTTCAAAGATACATACGTGCGCACAACTTCAAAGACGCACACATACATTCCCCCCTCGCGATAGTGTGGCAAGGCAGCTCGAGCGCTGCTCTTTCCACGGCGGAGGTGGAGATGAAGCCTTCGCTACGCTGATTCCATTCGGGGATAGACAGACTGGTGTATGGCTACAGCAGGGGTGTGGAGAGGGGAGCTGGAGCTCACAGCTGTGTGTGTGGTGTGTGTGAGCGTTTGTGTGTGTGTGTGTGAGGGGGAGTGTATCTTCGCCCTCTTGTGCAGGGATCAGTGTTCAGGGACAAAGAGGCAGGGCATTGAGAATCCTGTCACATCCGTCCTTGCTCGGAGGGGGGGGGTGTTGGGAGGGTGTTAGGGGGTGTTGGGGATGGGGGGGGAAGGGTAGGGTAGGGAGTGGGGTACCGGCTTGAATAGAAGACTGTGTAAAAGGACGAAGAGGGGCGGTCCCTGAGCCCTGGCGGCCCATTGAAGTGATGGGACCTCGGAGGGGAGGGGAGAGGAGGAGAGAGGAGAGAGGGGGCATACAGAGATGGATGATCTCCCTGTTTCTCTCTCTCTCTCTTTTTGGTCACACTCTCCTAAGCCCGGCTCACAGACGAGTATGTAAATAGTCTCTCCCTTTCGTGCCCGGAGTGAGAGGAGGCCTCGCGGACGGAAGTGAAGGACGGGAGTCCCGCCCACTCAGAGTAGAACCAGCTTCCACCTGGACCACAACGTCCTGGACTGGTTCATTTTCACTGTGAAGTAACCGTTCTGTGGTCAGGAGATCTAACCTTTTACACTATATATCAAACAGAGTTATATCCTCCATAATGTGCTACCCTGTTCTTCTGTCATTTTCATGAGCTATATGTTTCATTAGAGCCTACACATATTGAAAGTGCACACATACTCTGCACATATTCTTGTAGCTGGCCCATACTTCTTGGGAGAACGTGAGTATTGCTCATCAGTCATAATTAGCTGTCAGACACGGTGTTTGTACTGTAGTGTGTCAGGGAGAGAGTGTTATTGACAAGAGACATACTGTCGTTGAAGAAAAGTATTTTCTTATATCTACTCTCTCCATCCATCCCTGCTTATTTCCTCAGCATTTTCTCCCGGTCATAAAAATTGAATTAATTTCCCTCCCAAACATAATTTCTTCGTGGTTAAAGTGATGAATCCTCCATCCGTGTGCTAATTGTATTTCTCTATCTTTTTTATTTGCCCATGAAAAATTCATGGTTTATTTAAATGGTACCAAGGGGCAGAGTTCTTATTGCATCCAGGAGTGTGAATTTCAGAGAAGAATGTCAGAGTTGGAGAGAGAGATACCAGTTTTAGAAACAAACCTGGCAGCACTGCTAATAAATTAAGATCACCCTAAGCGATGCATCCGGAGAAATAACCTTTAGATTTCCACATCATATCGTGCGAAGAAAAGACGGCCCTGTTTAAAGTAGCATTTCATCACTCAATCATTTTGCGATACATTTGTGGAACTTGTTTTAATATAAAGGTGGCTCACTTTCATTCTCATAAGAAGACAGGTCCAATAGTTCTTCTAAGCTATAAAGGATCAAATTAGTACTTCCCTTAGCTCTTTTCATTAGCCAGTCCTGTTGTGAGCCATTATTTCTAAATGAGCACTTGTCGCTGTTTCAAAATGTAGCACTCAGGGGTTCAAGTTCCTTGCTAGCTAAAAGGTGACCTCATCCCCACACTACCCTATAGTGACACATAGAGTTGGTTCAGACAAGCAGCAGCCCCAGTCACCCAGCCCACACATTGTCCGCCCGTCAGCCCCTCTTTCAGCCCAGCAGCAGGGCTGGTGCTGGGGGGCTGAGGGCGGGATCGAGAGGGTTCCTGCCTGGCTCTTTGAGAAAACTGGCTTTGTTCCAGTGTGGTGTCAGAAGAGAGGCTGCCAGGGTAGGGTCAGGGGTTAAGCCAAGCAAGGACCTTGGAGATGGGGCCTCTGCGAAGACATGGTAATGACCTGAGCGATGATTCATCGAATAGGCATCCATCACATACACTGCACCCCCCCCCCTGCCATAGCTCCAAATACAATTACCACAGGGAGGAGAAGGGTGTGTGTGTGTGTCTGTGTGTGTGTGTGTGTGTGTGTGAGTGCATGTCTGGGTGCGTGCGTGTGTGCAGGGGCCCGTGTGTATACGTGCGCGTTTGGGTTTGGGATTACGTCATTATTTCAAAAGTAGGGTATTGAGGGAGGCCAGCATGGTGTGTGAGCTTCAGTGTGTTTGTGAACAGCTGAGAGGAGAGGGCTACAGCTCTGAGAGGAGAGGAGAGCAGAGGAGAGTAACAGCTCTGAGAGGAGAGAGCTACAGCTCTGAGAGGAGGTGTATACACGGGTCAGTGTCACATGACAGGAAGGACAGGTTTTAAAGAGCAATGTCAGTCAAGGTCAATGTCAGTATCCGCATGAGAGTTTCACCATGTTGTCATGGCAGCGTGCAGGGATGATGTCTTTCCCGCTCTTCGTCCTCCCGTCTCTCCCTCCACCTCTTGTCTTTGATTCCCACTTTCCAGTCCTCTCTTCCAATCCTCTCTCCCTCGCTCTTTCCCACTTTCGAGCTATCTCTCTCTCCCTCTGTCTTTCTGTCTCTCCCCTGTGCGGCTCTCTCTGTTAATGGTCACCGCTTTATGAAGGAGGTTAACGGACTGGAGCAGCTCAGTCACGGATGGAGAACACAGAGGCATCGATACAGGTCATCAGACTCTCACTTCCTCCTGCTGATCCTGAATAATATCGGTATTGATCGATGCGAAGATGTATTCCAGTTCATGGATGTGTCTTCCTCTCCACCTCTGGTCTGATGAGGCTCGAGGCTCGTTTCTTCTGGGTTTCCAGTGCTCCCGGGAGTGGGCTGAAGATGGGCGGGGTCAATATCAGAGAGACATGGCGGGAGAGTGATGACAGCCAATAAGATATAAATGAGGGAGAGAGTGGGAGAGAGAGGGAGAGAGGGAGGGAGAAAGAGTTTGGAAGTGGACTTTTTTCCAAGTTCAAAGAGACTTTAGGTTAGAAGAGAGCAGGAGCTTGGGGGGTAGGGGGTAGGGGTACTGGGGGAGGGGGGGGGGCTAAAATATCTCGCAACCATGCCATCTCGCGCCAACCTCTCTCTCTCAGCAGTAGGGTGGGGCAGAGCAGAGAGTATTTCTAGTGATGGAGACCCAAACACAAAGTGATCCCCATGAAAGAGAGTGGGCCATATCACAGGCTTTTACCCCCACCAGCACAGCTCTGAAAACCCAGCATGCTCTGTGCATGCAAGTGCGTCTCTGTACGTGTGTGTGTGTGTGTGTGTGTGTGTGTGTCTGTACGCCTCTGTGTGGGTGTTTAAGTGTGTGTATCTGGGTGCCTCTCTATGCCTCTCTGTATGTATGTGTGTGTATATGCTCACTCTCCAGCACAGAGCGGTGCTGTTTCAGTCTCTTGATGCTGCCTGCATCCATAATTAAACTCAAGACACGCCGATCAAGAGGAATATAATTGGGCAGTGGGAAAAAGTGGGGGGTGAGCGCTGAAAGAAGTAGCAGTGGAGGGCTATTTACATGCAAATGACATCTGCTGCCTGCCTGCCTGCCTGCCTGCTTCTGCAACCACCCGGTTACCTCACCTCCTAAAGCCGCTGGCTCTTTCTCCTTGTTTACACAATAAACAAACAACAATAAGGTTAATGTCCTTTCATGCATCTGCGTGTAGGTCCAATATTGCCATCAACAGTTACGCAATTGTGAGTGTGGAAACGTTGTCACCAAGCAGCCCACTTGGCCTGCCCTGAAAGCACCCGAGTCACCTTCCCGGGTTTTGTTGTGGTTTCCTAGGCGACGGAGTGGGGCCCGGATGAGGAAACCAGGAGGTCCTGTCAGAGCAAAGGGAAGACTGAGGTAACTTTAATCCCGCCCACCAATTACACCACTTCCTGTAAATAGTTTGGGGGGGGGTCTGGAACATAGTGTGAGGGCCGCGTGGAGAGAACAGCGTTTTCCGGGCCCCTCAAACAAAGTGTTTTTCTTGTGACGATGGCCGACGAAAAGAAACAATATTGGCTAGCCAGCCTAAGCCAGTTCTCCTTAAAAGGCTGGTAACACATACAGTGATCATGTTGTTATTAGACTTTCATTGTTTGAATTGATTGCCATGTCATTTCATCTCAAAAGCTACAAACAAAGCCGCAACACAAAAAAAGCAATCACTTTCTCCTGAAACCAAGGCAACCGGCATGACCTCAATTCTGCTTGTTGATGTGGACTGGAGTACCTTTTATTCTTACGGACACCATCCTTCTCAAGACAACTGCATTTCATTACACTATTATTACATTTCTTTCAAGGATCTGACAATGTGATCAATTGGATGTGTACTGCCTGGCAGTTACTAGTATGAAAGGTAGAGGTAAAGACAGAGGGTTCAAATCCAACCCTCTCCGTTCTGCTTCCCCCTACAGGTGGAGTGCCAGAACTACATTCGTGTTCTGCTGGTCAACAAGACTGAGGTCATCACCTGTGGAACCAACGCATTCCAGCCTCTTTGCATCACCCGTGAGGTAAAGGAGGGGACAGGAGGGAGGGGGTGGAGTTGGTGGTCTGGCAGTGTTAACAGAACTGATGACTGTAGAAGTAGGGGTTGGGCAATAGTTGGGTAAGACCTGTGCTCTACATATCTGGAGTGTAAACATCAATCAACCATGACAGACCACAATCCTCTCTCTTTGCCGTCACGACGACGTCATCCCGATCCCCAGGTGGGCAACATGAGCAGTGTTCTGGAGCGGGTGAACGGCGTGGCGCGGTGCCCGTACGACCCCCGCCACAACTCCACCGCCGTGGTGACGGAGAGCGGAGAGCTGTACGCCGCCACCGTCATCGACTTCTCGGGCCGCGACCCCGTCATCTACCGCAGCCTCGGGGGCATGCCCCCTCTCCGCACCGCCCAGTACAACTCCAAGTGGCTCAACGGTAACCACCGCTACCTGCCCGATCAGCCTTTTGATAAGTTGGGCTTGAAGGTTTTAAATTTGCATTAAATGTGTGTCAAAAACGTGTAGGTGTGTGTCTACGGACCATCCCGACACCCCCGTTGACCTACGGTGTTCACTGTGAATCTTGGCCATCTGACGATAGAATATTCTAGAAGATTTCAGCTTGGTAATCCTTATGGTGGTAGGTTGTCCGAGCAGCACAGATCTAGGTGGAGAGCATCTCTGTAGCGCCGCCACGCCAGGAGCTGATCCTGCGTTAGCCCCGGTTAGTCTGGCCCGTCAGTAATCCCACCCGTGCTGACACCGGGGCTTTTCTGTACAGCCCTCGGGAACACTTCCCCGACTCCGGCAGAAAGAAGACAAACCGTCCAGAGACACACTTCATTCTTGACTGTACGGGGGGAAGCGAGAGAGCGAAAAGAGAGAGGGAAGAGGGGCGGTCAGAGATTTCAGAACAGTTCTTTGGCGTGGCGGTATAAATGGCAGGAGGAGATGGAAAGCGTACAGAAGAAAGGCGGTGAAGGGAGAAGGGGAGAGGGGGAGAAGGGAAGAGGGGGAGAGGGGGAGAGAGAAGGGAGGTGTGCTGAGGCTGGGGGAACAGGGTACTGTAGAAGAAGGCAGAGGAGATAGACTCAGGAGCCAGTGAGCAATGTAATTATTCCTCGCGGCAGGGAGAGGGTGAAATTACACAGCGCTGCATGCTTCACGCCGTGCGGGCAGCTCAGCCTGTATCGTGTGAGAGTGTGTGTGTGTGTGAGGGCAAAGTTGTTGTTTTTAATGTTGAAAATGTGTGTCCTACGTGCACAAATGTGTGTGTCTGTGTGTGTGCGCGTGCGTGCGTGAGTGATGTGAACAACTGAATAGAAGAGTGTGTGCTCGTCAGCATAATCACAGCTGGCTACCGACAGACACCTCACATGTTGGCTGAACCTCACTGTTTCCTCTTGAATCATCACACACACACGCACACCTGCTCGGCATACAAGCCCCACAGACTACTTCCTCAAGGGCTGTCAAATCCGTCCCAGTGGAAAGGGGCTGTGAATTAAAATCTCATTTCTAGGCAGAAGCCCCAGTTCAGGGAGATCTAAAGACAAAGGGGCCTGCATAAAATCAATCTCCTGTTATTGGCTTGGTGTCCTGCCAGGCGCTGACCAGACGTTTTATCAGGAATGTGAATGAAGTGGAAAACGCAGAGGCAGAGGATGTGTGTGAGGGAGATGACAGAATACAAACTCCAATAAGCCACCTCCCTCCTACCTGGGCTGTGGATGGCCAATCACATGGCCACGGCTGGCGACCCCACACACACACACACACACACAGGACTCCAGTAGAAGGTTGAACAATCTGTTTACTTTCAGCAGGGAAGTGGAAAAATACAGTTGGTCGGCTTGGCGCCCACACGCACGCAGTCTCTGCGTCGACATACTGGAAGCATCCCCCCCACACACACACACACATACAGACACGCATGGACCCACACACACACACGTACAGACATGCATGGATCCAATACAGACAAATGCACACTCTTGATGAGCAGTGCTAATTTACCGTGAATGGTTGTTTCCAGTCGTGCAATCATCGCTGGCTCTGCAGGTGATATGGCACTACAGTGGAACCGAGCTGGATTCACCAGTCTGATAACTCAGTGAGCTGGAAAACACACTGTCTCAGTTACCCGACAGAGCTACAGGTGAGGGAGGGAGAGATGATTAGACACAGGAAGAGAAGGAGCCTGAGAGGGGGGAGAGCAGCTCCATTGCCTCATCCCAGCTATGCTGTATTTGCATTCAGGCCCGGTGGACGGTGGTGCAGCTGTGCGACGGGAGATAGGTGAACAGGGAACTGGAAGCTGACAATGACTGCACAACGTTCCATTATCAGCACATTCATAGGAAAATGGTCCCGAGTAGAAACGAGACGATGGTCCGTTTCATTCATCTCGCTGCGGGCCATTCCGCCTGGCGTTGGTTGTCATCATATCTCTGAGATCGAATTATGAGGCTGTTATAGGAGCACAACCACAACCCCCCCCGCCCCCCTTCTCTACCCCCCCACCCCCTCCCTCCTCCTCGCCCGCCCAGCGCTCGGCCTATCTCTCTTCCCAGATCTCATTCTCTTAAACGGTGTTGCTGGCCTGCTGGCCACTCTGTGCATCCAAACTGGAGTGTGTGTGTGTATGCGTGCGTGTTTGTGTCTGTCCTTTTGGGTGTACGACTGCATGTGTGCGTGTGTGTGCCGTTCGAGCGAGCGCGTTTGTGTAAGTGTGCGATAACGTTCGGAACGACCGGTCCCTGAGGGAAACAGTACTGACTGTTCCCAGTGTTGTTTTCACTGGGCCTGAACGCTCCTGTAATCAGTGCTAGTACTGCTCTGTACTAACACCACTACTGCAGGGATCAGAGGGCGTGAGGAACCACGGCAACCCAGGGTGTGTGTCCATGGCTCCAACACATTAGCATGTGTGATAAAGTATAACATGTCGTCATGGTCCAGTATCGATCCAAAGTGCATTAGCCCCAGGATTTGTACCATGTACAGGAAGATATGATGTGCCCTTGCCGTGTACAGTTAAAGTTGAGCAATGGACGTGTGTACGTAGACGTGTGAGTTATATCTTTGATATAGAAACCTAGCGCACTTTGACACTGAGGATCATCATCCAGAGAATTTATGGCTCCAGGGACTTCAGCGGTTGACTTAGCTTGACAGTGGAGCTGCTCTCTAAAGGTTTATTTGACCTTGATGGACTGAGATAGAAATACAAATGAAAAAGGGAAACCTCCCGGAAGGAATGCTCTTCTTTTTTTTTCCTTTGCCCTATCCCCTAACTCTTCACTTCTCTCTTCTTTTTTCCTCTCCTTCCTTTGTTGTCCACGCTCTCTCTCTCTCTCTCTCCTCTCTCTCTCTCTCTCTCTCTCTCTCCTCCCTCCTCCCCAGAGCCCCACTTCATCTCGGCCTTCGACATCGGCCTCTTCACCTTCTTCTTCCTGAGGGAGAACGCCGTGGAGCACGACTGCGGCAAGACGGTGTACTCGCGCGTGGCCCGCGTCTGCAAAAACGACATCGGCGGCCGCTTCCTCCTGGAGGACACGTGGACCACCTTCATGAAGGCCCGGCTCAACTGCTCGCGCTCCGGGGAGATCCCCTTCTACTACAACGAGCTGCAGAGCACCTTCTACCTGCCCGAGCAGGACCTCATCTACGGCATCTTCACCACCAACGTGTGAGTGACACGCGCGTGCTCTGTCTCTCCGGTCCTCTCGTCTGGTTTCCCCGTCCCCTTGTCTGGTTTCCCCGCCCCCTTGTCTTCTGTATTTTTTGGGCCGGCGGTCCCCTCTTCAATAGCTCTCTCCGAGTCGTTGTCCCCGGGATGGGGGGCCCCGGTGGAGCGAAATGGTAATGCAATCAGAAGAAACACTGTCTCCATCTGTCTGCGCTAAATTGAACACGGTCCCAGCTGCTCTCCCAGGAGCTGGGGCGGTAAAACAGAGCGGGAGCCCAGAGCAGGAGCGGAGCTTTACGGCTGGTGTCAGAGCCTCCTGGCACCGGAGATCTGGGCCGTGTCTCAACACTCCTAACCCGCTTCCTCTCCTTGTCTTGTTCCCCGTCGGCAGAGGCAGACTTTGGGCTGACGTCCACTTTCTCTCTCGCTTTTCTTTAATTTATGCTCTGTTCTTAGATGTGTGTAAATTAGAAGAGGGAGGCGGTGGAGGAGAGACGTTTTGAGAATTGAGATGCTCCCCCTGGTTCTTAGCACTGACAGGCGAGGGTTAAGTGTTCTCCCAGGGGAACAGGAGTAAAGACACGAGATCACGGTCTGGCCTTTTAATGAAGAGCAGAGGCCTTATTGGCATGTCCCTCCATCAGAGGGGGAAGTGAGGGAGGGAGTCCTGGGGAGGAGGAGAAGAGCTTCTCCCACAGACGTGACCCTCATGACAACGATCAGTCCTCGTCCCTCTATCTCTGTCGTTCGTTCCCGGCTGAGATCGGACTGCATGTCGTTTCACCTGTCCTTCTTGTCACTGTCTGTGAACGAGTGCACCTCTCACCTGGCCTGGGAATGTGTAGCCGTGTTTAAAGCTTAACAGTTATTGCAAATACATTTATCCCATTTGATGTGCATGCAGGTGGGTCTCCAGGAAGGCAGTTATATCCTTTATTGTTCCAGTATAATGGACATTATATTTCCCCCCCCGTTATCTTAACATAATAAATGGAAATGCACCTTGAAATGAGTTATATGCCCCCTGCAGCCAGGTAGATGGTCTAAAACAAAGTACATTGTCTATACACAACCAGTAAGATAATACACTTTAACAAGTTCCTCTTCTACCAGAAATCGTTTTTTTTGGTTGGGATGCACACAACTCTCCTGGTTCCAGTCAAAGTCAAAGAGTCAAAGAGATTTATTTGTCATATGCCCAGTATATCACAGGTCATTCAGGCGACAGCCCTGTGGAGGCAGACACGTCTGGCTCTGTCTGCTCGAGTGGTCAAATTCTCTTGGCTCCTGAATGTGACTGTTTCGGCCCAGAGCTGTGGCTCAGGCTCACACACATTGTTATGCAGTGAAAATATTTGTGGATAATCCAGCTCGGGTTCAATTTCCGGTCCCTGCCGCCCCAGGCTGCTGAGTGAGCTCTTTGTTTCTGCTGCGGCACAGGTATTCACCGAGGGTGAAACACTTCAGACTTAATGTATTTTTACCATTCGAGGTTCGCACTGGTGCGAGAGGCAGGGCCTGCTGTGATAGGAGGCTGCAAAAGAAAATGCAATTCGCATCTGTTCCCGTGCTTTTGTTTTTCGTGCCGTGTGCGTGCGTGCGTACGTGCGTGTCTGTGCGTCTGTGTTGGGAACCACAGCTTGAGAGTACTTCCATGGCGCTCTCACAAGTACATCTAGGACATCTGGTGAGAGCAAACAAACATGTTCGGCTCGCTGTGACTCACCATCGCTGAGGGCTCAACCCCACATCTGCAATGAGATGGACTGGGCATGTGCAGGGCCCCGATTCAGAGGAGGTGGTGAGGTCATCCACCACAGTCCTCTGTGAGCCATGGAGAGGACATCCTGCCTAGCTCTTGCCAGATCACAGAGGAGAAAGATCGAAACTGCACTGTCATCTGGGTGGCTTGCTGATTTGCACACAGGCTGGTTTGCTGACTTGCTGATTTTCAGACTGGCAGGCTTGTTGGATGACTCTTTAGTTAACTGTCTGACTGGCAGGTGTTGGGCCATAGGAGCTGCTGGATCATAGGATGTGTTGTCCCTATCCAACTCTTTGCCACTGCCTGTTCTTGAGGCCCTTTAGTCAGAGAGAGCTCCGTCTCGTCCCTGTAAACCCCTCGACTCCCACTGCTGCTACTGCTGTGTCCCGCTCCCTCCTCCTCCCCTCCCTCACCTTCTCCTCTCCCTGCTCCTCTTCATCCTCCTTTTCCCCATTCTCCTCCTCCTCCTCCTCCTCTTCCTCCACCTGTTTCTCTGCTTCTCCTCTCCCCATCCCCCCTCTCCTCTCCTCCTCCTCATCAACCTCCTCCTCACAGACACTCTGGCTCTGATTAAACACTCCCAGCCCCCGGACCACGGACATGCACTGAGCGTGTGCAGCTCCTGGGAGCTGGAGACAGTCCGATGATGTGAATGAGGTCATTAGTTCCTCAGAAACATGGAGGGAGTGAGGAGTCATGCTGGGACACGGAGGAGTTTCTGGGTGAGACGAAGGATAGTGTAATGAAAGAACTAGACACTGAATGTTCAGATGGCACGGTCATTGGAAACCAAGAGAGAAGAGAGAGAGAGAGAGGAGAGAGAGGAGAGAGAGAGAGAGAGAGAGAGAGAGAGAGAGAGAAGGGGGTGGAGCCCTGCGTGGTTGTGTGGTTGTGGTTGCACAGTGGTTATTTCAGCTCATGTGTATGTGGTTTCCTCAGCTATGGTTTTGGGCCACAGCTGTCTCACTCAGCTCCACAACACCTCACAGACTTCTGTCCCCGTAGGACACCAACACAGACTGAAAAACACGGTTTCTCTGGTCCAATACTGAAAATCAATGCAAGAAAATCTCGGAAGAAAACTTAGCAAGCTGTTCCCTCCCAGCCTTGTCAATGAGCCACCTGTTCTTCGAGCTCAGCTCATTTGGACTGACTGACTGGATGCTTTTCCCCCTGTGGTCCCCGTGAATGGGACCCTCCGCAATGGGAGAGGCACATCCCTCTCCTCGCAGGGATTGAGACAGGGCTGAAAGCCGGTCAGAGCGAAGGTTCTGCGGTAGACTCGGTCCATAAGGTGCCACTGTCTCTCCTATCTGCCCCTGGACACCTAGCAACAGATGCTTTATTAGTGTGTTCATTCAGAAACATGGGGGAATGGCAGGCAGGTTTATTGTTCTGTTAATTCTGTTCGGGGCACAGCGTGTGCATGCGTGCATGTGCGCGTGTGTGTGTGTGTGTGGCACAGAGCAGCAGCAGGCAGTTTAAAAACTCATTACCCAGCCAACGTATAATAGGCCTTAGGAGTGCTAGGATAACAATGTTACTGTACCACCAGCCACAGTACAGTACCAAAGCTGCTATGGTTTGGTTTTTCCCTAAAGCTCAGCTTATTCATACGCTTTAGACACACCTGCATGTGAGTACGTGCCAACGATGTGAATCTCGCCAGCACATGCCTAATGTAATTCCCTAGCTGCCCCGTGGTGATAATAGAGCCCTGTCTCCTGTTGATGTAGGCCTGTGAGATGGTTTGGAAAGAATCCCTAAAAGATGGGATTTTTTTGGAAAGAACACGGCGCTTCACAGTTAGATACTGAGGATCTTTTCTTATCTGCAGCTGTTTAATGTGCAGCAGTTCAGCTTCTCTACAGGTATCTAAAATGACAATGTTTTTTCCATTTCTTTATCGCCGTTTTCCACACTCTCCCTCTAACTTTTGCCGTTTTGTCTGTCTGTATCTCACCCTCTCCCTATTTGCCTTTCTCTCTCTCTCAATCTTTACCTTTCTCATTCTATCCCCCTCTTGTATCTCCCTCCTCTGCCACCGTCTCTCTCTCCCCCTCTCTCTCTTTCTCTCTCTCTCTCTCTCTCTCTCTCTCTCTCTATCTCTCTCCCTCTCTATCTCTCTCTCGTACAGGAACAGCATAGCAGCATCTGCAGTGTGCGCGTTTAACCTGAGCTCCATCACCCAGGCCTTCAACGGTCCCTTCCGTTCCCAGGAGAACCCTCGCTCCACCTGGCTGCCCACCCCCAACCCCCATCCCCAACTTCCAGGTCTGACCCACACCCGCTTAGGAAGGACAGACTGTATTACAATGTCAAGCACGTATTTCGATGCGTAGCACATCGATGTTTGTCTATTAGTTATTTATACATCTTCTGGTCTTCGTTACTAGTATATTATAATCAAAAGCTTACAAAGAACTCTGAAGCAAAGGCGTCAGAGTTTCATTTCCACAGCGGAGAGCTCTCGTCCAGCAACATAATAATCCTTGGACAACTCTATTCATTTGCCAGTGTGAATAGGCTCTGATTATTCAACAATAAAGCGAGATGGAAATGACCCCAGCATGAAGCATTGCATTGATTTAAACAACACAATGACCGCGCACGTCAATAAGTCCATGTGGCTCACTGTGTCCGTGTGCACGCCTCCGCAGTGCGGCACCATCGATGACGAGGGCCCCAACGAGGGTCTGACGGAGAGAAGCCTGCAGGACGCCCAGCGCCTCTACCTGATGAACGACGTGGTCCAGCCCGTCTCCGTGGACCCGCTGGTCATGCAGGACGACGTCCGCTTCTCCAGACTGGTGGTGGACATCGTCCAGGGGCGGGACACGCTCTACCACGTCATGTACATAGGCACAGGTCAGTTGTTTGCATTCACCTCGGCACTTCACTGTAATACTATTAGGACTGTGCACTTCTTTCATTATCTGCTGCACTTACCATGCGCACATTTGTGCATAGCTTTGGATGAAAGCGTCTGCTAAATGATTACGTGTATATGAAAAGGTAGCTTTGGCTGGCAAGTCTACAGTAGATCCTTGAAGTCTCTCTCAGGTGTACCACCCATGACAACAACTCAGTATATAACAAAACTCTTCGTCTTCCTCCCCTCCTGTCCAATCAGAGTACGGCACCATCCTCAAAGCCTTGGCCACCACCAATAAGAGCCTGCAGGGGTGTTACCTGGAGGAGATGCAGCTCCTCCCACCAGGTGTCCAGGAGCCAATCCTAAGCCTACAGATTTTGCACAGTGACCGGTCTCTGTTTGTGGGCCTTAATAACCGAGTTCTGAAGATTCCACTGGAGAGGTGCTCCAACTACAAAACAGAGACGTGAGTTCTGAGGAATACCCTCACTGACTACTAAACACAAGCGTGGTATTATTCCTGCTCTAAAGGGCTGTCTCTCTGCCCGAGGCTAGGTTTAAAGGTCTGGATATACCATGAGACGATACTCTTACTGGTGTGTGTATGTCTGTGTTAGAGAGAGAAGACAGAGTGACAGAGAGGGGTTTTGAGCTTGTTTGTGCGTGAATGAGATATATGTGTGCCGGTATCCACAGTCTAAGCTGCAGGCCCGGTTATTTATCTGAAAGTTCCTGTCTCTGGGCTGAGGAAAAGCTCTCCCTTCGTCAACACTTTCAACCAGTTGCCTCTGTCTGAAAGCGATGGGGCACCACAGTCCCCCCAAAGTCATGCTCATTTTAGCTATGATGCTTCGTCAGCTGTGTGTGTGTGTGTGTGTGTGTGTGCGCGTGTGTGCGTGTGTGTGTGAATGTGCATGAAGGGCAACTGAATGTAAGAGATATTTTCGAGTGGGTGGAGGCCGGATGTGTGGGGGGAGGGTCTTTATGCATATGATGAGTCAGCTTGCTTTTTCTTAACCCTCTCTCACACACACACACACACACACACACACATCATACACACACACACACGCAGGCAGGCAGGCAGGCAGGCAGAGCTCTTTTGCACCAAAGTCGGCGAGTGCTAAGGGAGGTGTGGGTGAGATGTGAGAGAGGGAGTGGGAGCAAGCGGAAGCCTGCGTAGCGGGCCCCTATTTAAAACACGGTGGGGTGGAATAATCATAGCAGACTTCAAGGGCACATCAGAGAAGGAGTGTCCCTAATCCTGCCTTCTGATTCCTGGCAGCCTGGCGGGCTGCCTGGCTCACCGGCATGGCGAACACGCCGGGGGAGCCAAGCTGTCTGTAGATAGGTCAGCTGACCAGCTGTCAATCAAGGTGTGATGTCTGGAACTCAGCTCAGGGCACGACAGCAAACATTTCGAGAGGCCTCATCTGGGAAGCAGGAAAATCCGAGAGTGAACAGTCGATTGCATGTGCATGGACAGCTTATTTCCTATGGACTTGTGGGCGATGGCATACCGTAAGAGGTCGATTTGGGATCTTTTATTCCCTCATGCACGTGGACGCCCGTCGCCATTCACCAGCAGTCCTCTCTGCATGCTATCCACCCAGTCCCTCACCTCTCGCTCCAGTGAAGCGGTGACCTACGCAGGACCCGGTGTAGCCACACAAGGCTGGGATTGTCTTGCCCCGTGTGTGTGGCCCAGCCATCCAGACGTGTTGGGGCTGCGCTCTTTCATGTACACTTCCCTCCAGCTCGTGTGAGAACAATGCTTTGTTTTATGCAGTCCAGTCGTGTGGAGCTGTGGGAGCAGGGGTGGGTCGTGTCATGATTTATTTTTCCAGGCGAGAGTCGTCCGCTTGTGCTTCAGCGACAGGCAGAGCTTCCAGGAGAAATGGACCTCGGTGCCAGGCAGATTGTGAATAGCTCAACTGTACTGCGGCTGTGTGTTTAGCCGGAGATATATCTGACAGCCCCCTGTCCGTCTCCTTTCCTCGTCCACTCCCACGTCGCCCGTCCATCACTGAGAATGCGCACGCGCTGAGGGAACAGCAGGAGCGGACGCCTCATTGGTTTAAGTGCGTCTGACGGCGGTCTCATTCCGCTCGGCTGTGGGGGTCCGCGTTGGCTTCCACGCCACCCGGACACGACGGAACGTGGTTACTGTGGCGACCGGAAATAGTCGCGCCGACATAGTAGCCGCTAATGTGTTCATTAGAAACACAACGCTTTCACATGGTGCTGTACAGACTCAGGATTAGAGCTAAGTGCTGCAGCTACTGTCGGCGTAGCGTAGGTGGTGCGTGTGTGTGTTTGTCCTCTATTTGTGATCATTACAATGGCCTGACCAATAACCACCTCCGACCGACTGCAGCACCCCAACTTCGTCATAAGTGCAGTGATTAATTCAGCTCGGGCTGCAGTGGTTTTGGCTGCAGTAGCTATGCTGGCTAAGCTGCAACATTAGTGTTCCCAAGGCTTTCACCGAGGCAAGAAGCTCCCTGCTGCCAAATGGAGAAATGGGAAATGAGTTGGGAGTGTTTAATCATGGTAGTGCACCTCAAACACTCAGGCTGCCTCGCCACCACTGATTGGCCGGCAGGCCTGACCATCCGAGCAGGTTGCTTTGCCCTTCAAAGGATTTACAATAAGCACTCGATAGTCTGGTAGGTCGCTCCCTGACTGCTGTGTATGGGAGCTACTACCTTTGAGGCCATTCTAAGCAGAGAGAGAGAGAGAGACAGAGAGAGAGAGAGAGAGAGAGAGAGAGAGAGCTATAAAATGAAAAGGAAGAATGCAATCACAAAGTAAAACTGTGTATGACCGGTGAAGAACAGTGGCTTCTGACAGACTCTACTGTATCTTTGGCAAAGCTCCAAGATATCATATCATATATCAAATTAAGTCTTTTTTCTCTCACTCTGTTTGGCAGCCTCAGTCTCAGCATGGCTGAATTTAGCTTAACCCAGCTCTCCCAACCTCCACAGATGCTGACAAACTCAAACTTCTAACCTCTTCTGGCGAGGTTGCGAAATGGACGGGTGTTAATGAGATGACACACACACTCTTTCTCCATCTCCTCCTCTCTCTGTCTCTCTCTCTCTCTCTCTCTCTCTCCCTTTCTTTCTCCCTCTCTCTTGTTCTCTCTCGCGCTCTCCCTCTCTCCTTCCTCAACTCTCATCAGGGTTGTGGAGCTGAGTGGTGCTGAATGCCCCTCCCCTTTTCCTTCCTCCATCTGTAGTCATCAGTTACTAGGAGCGGGGCTAGGAGGCCGTGGCCATGGTTCTAACAGGGCTGGGAGTGCTCAGTGGGCGATCTCCTGGCAGGCTGCCAGTCCACAGCCTCTGGATGCCTCTGAACAGGCCTATCAGCAGGGCTCCTATGGGGCTAATTGGATCGTGAGCCCCGATTAGCGTGTAGCGCCGGAGGGATTTATCTGCACACAGATTTATGATAAGGAACCATCCCAACGAGGGCTGGACAGCCAACCCAGCACGTCTGGAGGGAAGCCCCACGGATGAGTGTCCTCCTGTGGGAGAAGGACGGCTCACGCGAGCCTGTCCCTGGGTGCCTGGAGCCTTCCCTGGGGCGGAGCCTGTCCCTGGGTGCCTGGAGCCAGTGCTCACAAAACAGGCAGGGAGGAGTGGAAACATCCCGAGTGACTGCTGCCTGTGACCCATCTGGGTTTTGCGTCGTACAGCCATTTCGACGTCATCTCACATGTAAACTAGATGTCACTAACACAGGCACGCCGTGACCTCCAGTCCCTATCAAAATATACAGGACTCCAAAGCCTGCCCAGTTTACAATTATTAAGTCATGATTTGCAGTTAAAGAGGGTGATAGCTGTTGTTTTTATGCTCTCTTTTTAAAAGGCCTGTAAATAGGGACACCAGTTTTACTGTGCTCACCATCCCTTTAAACTGTCCATTAAGCCTCCATGGTGACGGCGCTAGATTTATCACACCCTCCCTGTCGCCAGGACCGCTTGTTTTATGGTTGCTGTGTTTTGCCGCTCTGCGCTGTTTAAAATTTAACAGTCCTGGCTTTGCAGCGTCTCTGTTTTGATATAGTGTACCACCAGTGAAGCAGGCTGTTGAATTAAATATCAGACTGCTCTGTGTCAAAGCCCTGCATGCTTACAGACAACACACACATAGACTGACATAAAACCCATCTTCCTCTCTCAAGGCAGGAAAAGCCACCTGCTCCAACCCTCAGATTTATATCTGAGTCACCGGCTCGTCTGTAGCGGCTCCCTCGCCTACTCTGACGACAGTCTGTGTGGAGAAAGTATAGCACAGAGCGGGAAGGGTGGATAGCTTAGAGCTCGTGCTGGCTACTTCTGCAGAGGAGGAGGTGAGAAAGGAGAGGTCAGAGGAGAGCTAAACAGCTACGGCTCTCCCTCTCCCCTGCAGTATAAATCCTCCCCTCTAATGGACTCTGGACTGCAGAGGAGAGAGAGAGAGAGAGAAGAGAGAGAGAGAGATAGAGAGAGAGAGAGAGATAGAGAGGAGAGAGTGAGATAGTGGATGAGATGAGAGTGAGAGAGTGAGAATATGGGATATCGTGCTATCTTTCTCGTACTAGTCCTCTCTTTCTCACTTTCCTCTTTCTCTCTCTCAGGCTCTTTCCTCTTTCTCTCTTCTCTCGCTTTCTCTCTTCTCTCTCCCTCTTTCTCTCTGTTCTCTCTTTTGTTTCTCTTTTTGTCTCTCTTCCTCTGCTCTCTCTCTCCTCTCTCTCTCTCTCTCTCTCGTCCTCTCTCGCTCTCTCTCTCTCGCTCTCTCTCTCTCTCTCGCCTCTCTCTCTCTCTCGCTCTCTCGCTCGCTCTCTCTCTCTCGTCTCTCTCTCTCGATCTCGCAGTGCATATCCGCCCTCCAATCGACCCCTCCTCCATCTAGCTAAGGTGTTCCTGTGAGGGTGGCAGTGCAGCTTTGGGAGCTGGCATGGGTTTCGGAGCAACAGACGGGACTGTTGGCATGCCCTGCAGCAGTGCTTCAGTTCGGGGGTGGGGGGTTTGGGGGGGGGGACTCTCCGGTAATGCCCGTCCTCCGTTACGCCTGCAGACAATCTGACAACTCAGCATTCCCCTCCAAGCTGCTGCATTTTGTTGGTCTTAAGAGCTTACATGGGCGGCCGGCTCCTGGCTGCCCCTCACTTCATGGCATTGGATTTCACCACTGTAATTAATGAGATCTGGACCAATTCAACGTTAAACGGATTTGTCTCCCAGGTCAGCGCTCCAGGGCCCAGCCTCTTGGCCAGTTGTAACTTGGGGTAATTGGGCTTTAGACCTGCTTCACATCTCCCCTTATTCCTTGGTATGCACAACATGCCTGCCTCTAATTGTGTTTGTGTGCGTTAGACTCCACTTGTCATAATCTCTCGGTCAACAGAGATGGGTGTACAGCCCGCGGGGTTGCAGCTGCAGGGAGGCTGGGAACTCAAATCACACAGCGGGGCACCAATCAGAACAAGGCCTGCAGCCAGGCTTCCTAGGGATGCGCTGAGGTCCAGTGAGCGAGCTGGAGGTCGTCGTAAAGCTGTGGGATTTTTCACCCCTCTGCACCAGCTGTTCTCAGCCCCCCCCCTCCGGCGTTCAGCATCCTGGTCTCCCTCTCTCTCTCTCCCCGTCATCCGTCTTTCCTTGCAGACCCCAGCAGCAGCAGTAGGACTTGGCGCCGTCCGCTGGATCAACACAGTGTGTTTCCTCAACCCCGTAGCTGGAAACGCCAGCGGACACACACACAAATAAAGCAGGCTGGCCGCTGCCAGGAAGAAACCCCCCTCCCCTCCTGTCCTCTCTACCTCCCCCTCCGCTGAAGCAACAGGGACGGAGGGAAGCGTCCCGCATTCCAGCCTGCCTGGCCTGCCTCACGTCAGCTTCCCAGCGCTTTGCTTCGTCATTAACCGGCTCTAGATTTAATTACTCCTCATTAAGCCCCTGTTTTACTGGGAGCTCGCAGACATTTAATCGCTGTTTGGTTGCTCTGCCTCGTACGACAGGGGTGGGGTGGGGTGGGGTGGGGGGGGGGCAATGAGTAACTGTGTGTGTGGAAGCGAGGGGGGGTGGGGGGTTGGAGGGGGGGATTATGGGTTGATTTGTTTACCTTTCGTCGGCGCTTTGTAGTTGTGGAGTCGCAGGGGTTTGTGTCTGGAGCGAGCCTGACTTTATTTAAACACGAGTTAAGCCTTCGTGCCTTCTGGCGGGGCACTGCTGTGGGTCTCACACAGGCATGTTTTCCTGTTTACTATTTCAGCTGAGCGGCCGTCGACTCGGCACTCTCTTATCCCTCTCTTCCTCCTTCCCCCTTCTCACGCTCTCCTCCACCTCCCCTCTGTCCTGCCCGCTCCAGGTTATGCTTGGAGGCGCGGGACCCCTACTGTGGCTGGGACGGGCAGCAGAGGCGATGCACCACCCTGGAGGACAGCTCCAACATGAGCCAGTGGAGCCAGAACGTCAGCGTGTGCCCGGTGGGTGACAGCATTGGACCCCGGTCTCATCTACTTGCTTGTCACTGGGACTCAACTTCCCAGAAGCCCCTGGGCCTTGGTCCCCGTGTCACGGCTGGGTGAAACCCTGAGACAGGCTCCTCTAGGTCCTAGATGCTGCAGGCGTCTAGTCAGGGAGAGTGATTAATGATACTCGCTCTGTTTTAGTCTCTTGCTGAAGTCAGATTTTCTACCCTCTTAAACTATATTGGGGTTAGCCTTCCCCCAAAAAAATCTAACTTAGAGACACCTTAAAAAGAAGGGGGAAGTGATGTCATTTAATGCAATGCGATACCTCTGCCTCACTTCTCACCTATTCTGGTTCTCAGTTGCGAAACCAGACCACCAACGGAGGCTTTGGCGCCTGGGCGCCGTGGCAACCATGCAGCAACGACGACGGCGACGGCACCAGCTCGTGCCTCTGCCGCTCGAGGACATGCGACAACCCGCATCCTCGCTGCGGGGGGCGGAGCTGCGACGGAGCCACCATCGAGGTGTCCAACTGCTCCAGGTAACCGTCCAATCCCCAGCCCGGCCAGGGAACGCCACGGAGGGTCGGTGGGATTAGCATTCTGATAAGATAAGTGAGGGGAACAGAGCCGGAGGGGATTGATGAAAGAGTGGAGGCGACTTCCAAGTTCCCCCTCCAAGTTCCTGTCTGTGTCTGGGAGAATTAGCCAATCAGTGTTATGGAGAACGGCTTGAGCACAAAGAACTGAAGCCTTTGCTTTCACGCTCCGGCCGAATAGCTGTGCCAGATTCAATCCAAGGCGCTGAAATTGAATTGTGCTTTTGTTGGAAGTGGCAATTAAAATGATGAGACGTGCGAGCCGGTAGCAAAGCACTTAGCAAAATGAAGGAATGTGTTTCTATGTCAAATTAAGCTCCGTGGAAGTGGTTTCATTCTCAGAATCACAAATGAGAGCTATGATCAGAAAATTATTAAGTTATTAAAGTGGAAAAAAAAAGATTCTTAGTTAAAATCCTACAGAGCCCATGACCAGAATGCAAGCGTTTCAATTCAGACTTATTTGGGCTTGTGCGCATGATCACAAACGTTTGTCTCGGGCTAGAAACGGAGGCTGGACTCCCTGGTCGTCATGGGGACAGTGCAGCACCACCTGTGGGACCGGCTTTGAGATGCGCCAGCGATCGTGCAACAACCCCTCCCCCCGCCACGGGGGCCGCGTGTGCGTGGGCCCCGCCAGGGACGAGCGGTAAGAGCAGACAGGGGAGAGATTACACAGTCGCGTTTTCACAGCAACCCTTTTAAAGGGATATTCCACCCCCGGATTCCATAGAACTCCAGCAGTGTGACTAAACGCCCCTCTGTGCAGGTTCTGTAACGAGGGCGTGGCGTGTCCCCAGCCCATCTTCTGGTCCCCCTGGGGGGTCCTGGACCAAGTGCAGCGCCGAGTGCGGAGGAGGAGTGCACTCCAGGGTCCGCACCTGCGAGAACGGCAACAGCTGCCCAGGCTGTGCACTGGTACAAGACACACACACACACGGATGAAAAAACTAACGCTTTCTTTCCAACCGCTTTGTTGACATGAAGACGATTCAAACCCGTCTCCGTTTGCGTCCGTGCTCTGCAGGAGTACAAGGCCTGTAACCTGGAGGCGTGTCCGGAGGTGAAGAGGAACACGCCCTGGACGCCCTGGATGCCCGTCAACATGACGCAGGGCGGGGCGCGTCAGGAGCAGAGGATGCGCTACATGTGCCGCGCCCAGCTGTCCGACCCCCACGAGCTGCAGATCGGCCGGCGCAAGGTGGAGACGCGCTTCTGCCCCAACGATGGCACCGCCACCTGTGAGACCGACAGTGAGTGTTTGTCTTTCTGTCTGTCTGTCTGTCTGTCTCTTTGTCATGGTAAGATTGGTAGGACTGGAACAACAGTAATTGAATGATTGAATTGTAATTTGATTTATCTCCCGAATTGATTGGGTTAAAACGGATTCCTGCTCGGTCCCTCTACCACCAATCAATAGTCCTTCTGACCATTAGAAACATTGTGGGATATCGGCTCTAAAAAGTGTATGTTTGCATCCTGCTGTGTGCAGACAGACTGTAGCAAACCTGTTAGTCCTGTGGCTATCCCAGCAGGCAGAGCAGGTGGAGTCCAGGTGACAGACCAGGGGTCACGCTCTGAATCGATTACCTGTCGCCCTCTGTCAGCAGACTGGCTGGCTGGAGGCTGGACCACTGGAACATAGAGTCCGTCCTGTTTACACAGTGGGAGGTTTGCAAAAACACATTCATTAACTCTTTCAGCTCTGGTGGAAGACCTCCTGAAGACACCTGTCGTGCGAGCGGCCGGATCAGGCTGGTCGTCGTGGGAGACCTGGTCCACCTGCTCCCAGGACTGCGCCAAGGGGTACCGCACCCGAAAGCGCACCTGTGCCACTCTGGAGGGCAAGAGTGCCCCCATAGCCTGTAGGGGCACCCCCGTAGAGTACCAGGACTGTAACACCCAGGCTTGTAAAGGTGAGGAGAATACACACACAACCGCACACAAACACACACACACCAACATTCCCGTTGACGCACATACACACGCCATGTCTAAAAAAAGAAAAAAACCCTAGTTAGCAGAACACACACACGTTCACCCCTGTCCACCTCGTATGGTGAGCCCGGTGCTGATCCAGTGAAGTTATGCTGAGTGGATCATTAGGTTCATTAGCTAATGGCTACAAGCAGGACCCTGTGAGGCCCGTTACAGGCCCAGTCCAGCATGTCAAGTATCTCCTCGTGCCATCGTCAGCGGGCCTCGCTATGACCAAAGTGCTCAGCAAGCCTCCCGCCTCTTAGGTACACAAGGGGTGGACCAGCAGTCATTCTGAGGTTCATTATTATCTGTGAGTAAGCCTCAGCATGCGTTTGGACCACAGGCGGGCACATACAGTATGTTTTATGACAGAATGATTGTAATTGCATTGACCAGATGCGTACCGGTCGGTCGCTCTGAAGATCGTGCTTTCGATAAAGCTCAGAGGAGCCCCTATACCGGTCTGTCTAAATAACGGCAGGCGGGGACGTCGGTAATTCATATTAACGATAAGCGGGGATACACAGATGAGAGCCGACGTCGTTAATATAAGACAACCCCCGGTGCTGTGTGGCTAGTTTCCCAGCTGGGCCTCCTCTCCCCCATATCAATCGCATCTCTCCCTCACTTCCACACACTTCCCCCTCATTAGTAACACCTAGCGGACTCCGTCGGGTCTCTCTGACATGTTACTTATTCATGGGGTAGACAGAGAGGTAGAGAGAGAGAGAGAGACGGCGTTGGAGTGAGCGAGGGAGCGAGCGTGCGAGGGAGATAGACAGAGTAAGAGGGTGTCAGGGGAGGGAGGACTGTGAGATGCTGTACAGTAATGGATAGCAGTTGATCGGAGGATAAAGTAGTGATTTAGAGATTAAGGCGTAGGGTCATGGAGAGATGATTTCGAAATACGAGAAAAAGGAGAGGGGTGAGACAGAATGCCCACTTCACTGCCAGTCGGACTTTTCCTTTTCCTATCTCTCGTCCCGGTTTCTGTCCACTGCATGTTTTCACCAGTTTCCTGTTTACAATATTCGGTCCATTTATCCATTTCCTCCACACTGTGCCCTTCCTCTTGAAGTCAGAGTCCATTCAGGCAGAGTGGTCTTAGTCAGACCAGAGCCATACAGAGAATTCTCTATATAGCCCGGAGTCCGATGGGCCACAGCAGGCAGTCACAGCCCGAGTTCCCTCAGTTCACGCCAGCCTAATCCAACGCAGTGAAGGCAGTTTGTGAATCAGAGGGACACTGGCAAAAAGCCAGTGAGTCAGTCAACTAGTCAGTCTGCCAATCAGACAGTCACTGAGGCAGTTAATCAGCCAGTCAATCACTCATTCACAGGAGCATGGAGTCACTGTGTGTGTGTGTGTGTGTGTGTGTGTGTTCCAGTGAGTGGGGCCTGGTCCTGCTGGTCATCCTGGTCCCAGTGTTCAGTGGCGTGTGGAGGAGGACACTACCAGAGAACACGCTCCTGTAACAACCCCACTCCCGCCAGCGGGGGAGCAATCTGCATCGGCCTACACACCGAAGAGGCACTGTGTAACACACACACCTGCGACGGTAAGCATCGCATGTGTACGCCCACGCACACTCTCTCCATTCTGTGATGGGTCATGGCTGTGGCATCAGTATCACAGTCTCATTCTTGGCCAGTTAGTTAGGGAGTCAGGTGGCTAAGTGGTTAGGGAATCAGGCTAGTCCCTGTACTTACTGTAAGTCGCTCTGGATAAGAGAGTCTGCTAAATGACTAAATGTAAATGTGATGTAAAGTTTACCAGTTAGGCCTGGGCCTCCCATCTCTGGAGGCAGGGCGTGAGGCTGGGAGTAAAGCCGGGACAAAGGCTGGGCATGACGCTGGAGCCCAGGTTGGGAGTGAGGCTGAGGCCCAGGCTGGGTCTGAGGCCAGGGGCTAGGCTGGGAGTGAGGCCAGGGGCCAAGAGGCTAATAGACAAGCAGGTACCACAGCAACGTCCCCTGTAGCCCAGCGGTGTGTGTTGCTGGGAGGATGATGAGCTGTGATGTGTATAACAAGGACCTCTGTGCGTCCTCGCTATGTCTGGATCCACGCCCTGCAGGACACTGAAATATGGATGAGGCAGCTAATCCTGGGCTGCTTGGAAAATGCCAGCGTTCCCACATAAGCCCTTATTAAACCTTAATGCGTGCCACACTTTCATCCAACATTGGGTTTTTGTTGTATATGATGTGTAATCAATTCTTTGATTCTTAGAACACCATATCCGGGTAAATACTTGCCCCTTTGTTGTGAGGGTGTGTGTGCAGCGATAATGCGTTCCTGAGTGTGTGTAACGGCATAAAAAAACCAAATCATTGTCAGGGAGGTTTGCAGGTTTCTCAACTGTCATTCATTGTGAATGAAATAAGCTGTCTTTCACGGGGAGAGGAGGAGTTTGCCCCATCGGTAATTACAAGCCTGAGAAAATGGAATTCTGTCTTCTACCTCCATAGAAAGGAGGCTAATCAGCCCGTTTCATCAGGTTAATGTTTTCCTTATTTGACATTGGCTAACAAATCCTGCGTGTATGAGGATGGAACGCCTGCCATGCTAATGACTTGGCCCTCCTTTCTGTCTCCTGCTGATGGGATTATTGACAGGCAGGGCACTGGCCATCTATTTGGGACCTCCACCTACCCACTACATCAGTAATTAGACCAAGGCCTCCTCTCTGTCACTCATTCAGGCCTACACAGCATCAGATGGCCCTGTCAGAAAGTCAGTTTGATTAAAGAGTCCTCTGTAAAACTCCTGTAATACAGGAGAGCATAAAGGAACATTCAGGCTGCATACTAATCGAGATGCCTCAGGTTGGGGTCATGTAGCTGGGGAAGAAAGTCCTTAGAACAGTTGGACTGAAGGTCAGAGCGATAGTGTTTGAATGATGGAAACACAAATGAATCAATAATTGAAATTCGCAATTTCTTAAACAGTAGTGATTTCACACAGTGGGAGTGTGTCATGTGTGTGCTTGCATGTGTGTGTGTGTGCATGCGTGTGTGTGTGTGTGTGTGGTTTCTAGATGTCCACAGGGAAGGGGAGCACATGGAACAGGGGCAGCAGCCAGTATTTGAAAGGCTGACAGATAGGAAAGGTAAATACATGCAGGGCTTCCGAGTTCTCTACCCTTTTTCCCCGACCCTTTTACTCAAAGACCGGCACGTTACCACGATTGCCTTCAAGGAATCCAAAGGGGAAGTAATGGCATTAGAACCAGTGTCTTTGAAGGCAGCCGACAGAGTGCTCACTTTGGAAAGTAAATGTGGAGACCACTGGGAAGAGGGCTTTTCTGTTTACAGCTCAGACGCCTGCAGGTAAACATGGCTAATGCTTCGCTCTGGAGACAAACATCTACACTATGTGCTAAACAAACTGAGGGCCTTTGTTTTGCTGTTTATCTCACAAACATGTTGGTGTGTTTTTTTCGCCCGGCTATGATTGTTTGTGGCTGCCGGCTTGGTTTAGTAGATGCGCTTGGGTGGGCAAGCTAGGCTCCGGGGCAGTCCTGATTGCTCGGTTACTCCGATCGAGGGCAAGAACTTGGTTGTCTGGCCCCACGCTAACCCAACTCTGTTTTTTTTCCCTCTCTGTTTGTTTGTCTGTGTGTGCGGGCATGTGCGTGTCCCTGTATTTACGTTGGGGGTGTCTGTGTATATACGTGCGTGCGTGTGTATATGTGTACGTGTGTGTGTTTGTGTGTGTGTGTGTGTGTAGGCGGCTGGATGGCCTGGTCTCTGTGGTCTGCCTGCGACGACGCCGGGCTGCAGATGCGTAGCCGGCTCTGTGGCGCTCAAGGTTCCACCCCGTGCGTGGGCAACAGCACCGAGCACAGGGACTGCAATGAGATCCCAGGTGAGTTAGCGAGATGCACACAGATGCACTTCATCCTCTGCGGCATCAACACCATCATCAGTTTTTTGGTTTAAACACATGATTAGGATCTACGCTCACGCATTAGCCACCTCCCCAGACTCTCTGTGACCAGTCCATGTATCTTCATTAATGATAGTGAGATCTCAGCCAGGTACTAGCCTGCCTACCACTTGACTGTTTGTCAAAGCAGGACTTTGCACTTGTTCCTGGATGGATCACCCAGAGCCTGCCAGGCCTTCCGTAGCCACACCTGAATACCAAGTGGATCAAGGCGGCGCAATTAATATTAATGCGATGCCACCAAATCTACTTTCGGTCTCATTTTGAGCGAGGTGATAGGAATCTTGAGGGTCGCTGGTATGGTGATGGGGTTGTGGTGAAAAAAGTCCAGCTAAATTAATCAGTGGATGGTTTCGTCTCAATTCAAACCTGTCTCGTACCCCTACCCCCCCCTGCCCTCCTTCTGAATTAGCAGAGAACAGACGTGTTTCAACTTCCAATGATAGTCCTCTCTTGTAATTGCTTGTTGAGTGTCTTAACTTCTCTTGCGATGGCTCGGTAAGAAATAATGGAAAAATAAGTACACATAGGCCTAATTGTGAAATTCTGAAAGGAACATAATTTTCTTTTCTTAAGAGGCGTCTTATTAACGTTCTCATACAACTTTTATATTCATGATTTGTTTTTTCATCATGCAGTTCAGGCCACAGCTTGAAGACCATTGATTGTTGATAGGTGCTATGTGTTTGACTTGTTGCTAGGTGTTTGTGGAGAGAGACTGTATTGGTTCGGGGGTGTTTGATGGCATGTTTCTCTGTGTGTTCTTTTCCTGTGCAGTAATTCTCCCTGCGTCTGGCTTTGATAAGGACCAGCACTGCGGAGGTAAGTGGATTAACTACCGCCTATGCCCACCCACTCCCAATGTGTGTGTGTGTGTGTGATCAAATGCATGTGTGTGTTTGCTCACTCAATAGCATCCTTTCATCCGAAAGGCATCAGTTTGTAACAGAGATACAGAGTGTCTCTTTTTCATCGCACTGGGGAGTCGAGCATAAAGGGGATGAGCTCATTGGGAAGGGTGCCATCATGTCCAGGCTGGAGTCATGCCATAGAAAATCTGTCTAGCACAGCCCTGTGAATCCATCATCACATATGAAAGAGAATATGTATGAGAGGCCCTGGTGATTGAGCAGGGTGTTGAAGCTACCTTTGGGGCTGAAACATCCAGTTGGTTTTCATTTGACTGCAGTTGATGCGGTAACACGGCATTCGAAATGAAACTCGCTTCAGAGTGCTAGACAGCCGCTGGACTGTGACGACTGACTGCGGTCCTGACCTGTTTTCCCAGCATTCACCTCTCTCCACTTGATCGCCACTGGGGTGTCCTGTTTCCTGGGGGCGGGCCTACTGTCCTTCCTGGTGTACGTGTACTGCCAGCGCGTCCACAAGCCCTCGCAGGAGTCTGCCGTGATCCACCCCACCACCCCCAACCACCTCAACTACAAGGGGAACACCACACCAAAGAATGAGAAGTACACCCCCATGGAGTTCAAGGTACACAGCCAATGGCCACACATGCACACCCATGCTGTAAAACACATCAAGATTCAAACAGCCTTTTTTCTAAAACGGGTGTTTCCTCACAGAAGGAAGCCCGATTAGACTGAGAGGCTGTCAGCCTCCAGCTGAGTGACTGATGGGCTGTTGTAACTGGATGGAAAGGGCATGGAGACTGGGAGGCTGCAGGCTGGAAAGCAGGGGCTGGGGCTCGTGACAAACCACAACAGATAGCAATGCTTGACTTGGGCCGGAACTGGCTGGAATGGCGTTTCGGTACTTCTAAATGTAGGCGAACAGCGTTCCGTTTCCTAGTTGTTGTTTTTTACACTAAAGAGCATTTGTTTTATGTGATTTTTCCATTAAGGTACTCTATCTTTATGAACACATACATATGGATGAAACTGGTCGAATGTGCGATTTGTTGGTCCCTGCACTTATTTGATCCCAAGTCAAGGGCCGATATACAGTGTGCAGGAAAGAGGGAGGAAGCTAGGGAGGGAGGAGAAATGAAGGCAGGTGGGGAGTGATGAAGTGGCGGTGAAGGAAAGAGGAAAGGAAGAGGCGACGTAAAGACGAGAGCCAGTGCTGTGCAGTGTTATTGTTCCCGTTGCCGTTTGAAGAGGCTGAGGAGTTGCCGAGCCGAGGCTGTGACAGAGTTTACTCAGCGCTGCTTAAGTGGCTCGGCTCCACAGCTGCTCCTAATAGGCCTTGTGCATTTCATTCATCCTGAAACCTGATTACGGAGCTCCTTCTGGGCTTCGGAAGCTCCTCAATAAATGACATGCCTCCCATGAAGTGTAGCATCGCACCCATGGCTTGCACATGCATGAAATTGAATGTGTTTTTATTTAAGGGGCGCTCTGTAAACGCCTGCATCTCACTTTTGTTCATTGATTGTTTTTGAAATGCACTAAATCAATTTGTTGCTCCACTTTATCTTGTTTATTGCTCTGTGTCTGAGGCTCATGGTGGAACAGGTTCTTTTTCTCCTAAGTTGCTCATATTAACTGTACACTCTCCCGTCCTTCAGACCTTGAACAAGAACAATCTCCTGCCAGACGAGAGGTCCAACTTCTATCCATCTCCTCTTCAGCAGACCAACGTCTACACCACCACCTACTACCCCACAGCCCTGGGGAAATACGACTACCGGCCGGACTCCTCCCCCTCCCCCTGCAGGACCTATAACAACAGCAACAACAGCTGAGACACACCCACAGCCTAGCCCTCCCGCCCCACCCCAGCAGACAACCCATACTCCATCCTCCTGGTGGCCCTCTTGTGACAGAACTGAGCTGAACCCTCGATATGGACTCCTCTCCAGTCCACCCCCTCTCCTTTCCCCCATGAACTCCTCTGCATGGCAGAATGTGTGTTCAAGGGGTCTACCTGGAACATTCCCTTCTCCCTCAGTATGGGTGGGTTTGGACAACAATGCCTCCAGTCATTTACAAACAGAGCCAGGAACTTGTTTTTTGAGGGTGTGGGGGGGGGGAGTCTGGGCAGTGGGATGGTTATGGACATCGTAGTGTCAGTACACGGTTTGCACTGTAGATATCTGATGGGAAACCTTGACACTATAAACGGAGAGACTGGCTTTAGGCGCAGACTTCCAGAGTGAAGGTGAACTTCAGGAACACTCTGATGGAGGCCTGTCTCTGGTCTGCTTCCCTCTGTGTGTGTCCTCCCACACCAAGTCTCCCTCTGCATCCCCCTGACAAACACCAATCCCCTCATCAACAAAAGCAGTTACCAAGAACTACCAGCGCATATCATTGTGTCCTTGCTTCAGTGCGACAAAAAGAGAACCCAATTATGTCAGGAGATCAATATCACTTCTATTGTGCTTTGCCGTGGTGGAACAATGGATGCCCTCCCAGCTTGATTTCTGACAGGAGGAATTTCACCTCCAGCACCACCATCATGACTTGGCTGTTTTTGATGACATGGACAGACAGTGGACCAGGTGACAAAGGGCCATGGATAATAGTGTGGATGTGTGTTTCTGTGTGTGTGTTTATGATTATGTGTGTATGTGTGTGTATGTGTGTGTATGTGTGTGTATGTGTGTGCGTACCTTAAGCTTGCAAGTGTTGCTTCTCTATCCACCCTTGGGGTCCCACACAAAGCATGGGGAAAGCCTCAGGCAGTGTTGCTGCTGAGGGCCTCCCCTCCAGAGCCTGCACAGGCCTGGGAGAGCTGGGCTGTCTGGGGTGAACCACACACACTGCTCTGCTGGTGGACCACACTCTATATACTGTACAGCCTTGGGACTGCTGGCGTCGTCTGCATGCATGCAGCAGAGAGGGAGGACTGGGGCTCACATGCTTGTCTTGTTAAGGACCATAAAGACTTGTGGAAAGGATCTTGCCGTGAAACTCCAATGGATGCATTCTGCTGGAACACTGTTCCACTTAGCGGTCATATCAGATATGGTCAGTGGCAGAAATGAACTGCGTTTTATATATGATTACAAGGTAGAATATACTCGTAGTGTGAAATTTGCTTTTGTAATGTTCTTTTTATAAAAAGGGAGGTCGTTTGTTGTAACGCTCAACCGAGCGGTAGCGTAGCAAAGGTTTTGTTTCCGAAATAAAGGTTAGCCGATTAACTTTCTCTGACAGTTTCATATTACAAAATGTATTCTTTGTTTTTTCTTTCAGCAGTTTAGTAGCCAATAAAATTTGTTTTTAGATACGGAAGGAAAAAATCTACAAAATCAGAGAGTAGCGAAAAAATCAATTGTCCCTCTCTTTAACCATGCTAAATCATGCTTCGAATTACAGATCAATTCTGTGTGTGAGAGCGGGCTTGTGTAACTGTCTGTACAGGTTTATGTACTGCGGGTTTGTATGTGTGACTGCTTGGTTGGCTTGCTTGTCAGTGAGTGCCTGTGTGCTTGAACGGGGAGGGGTATTTTGTACAATGTAAATGCTTTCTTACATATAAGAGGTCATGTAAAGGGGTATGTGCATTTTTTTTCTCCACATTATGACGGCCCTACTGTTGGTTCCACTGGTTTTCTATGTTCCATGTATGAGATGTTAATCAATGTAAGCTAATGGGGGCCTTCGACCCTCATGGGAAAAACACTATTTATAGTAAAGCTTGGTTTATAAAAGGGCATTTCACATCTGAGCTACAGTCTATTTTATTATGCCTGTTCAATGAATGCTAATCCAGCAAACGCTTTTTTCAGTTCAGCAACGCACGAGAGCTCGACCTGTACATAGGAGAAAGCCTTCCGCGACTCATTAACCACGATAGTTAAAGGTTAGTATAATGTAAATGTTCATGTATATTGTATAGCTAACACTGTTTGTTTTAAAAGCCTTATAGTTGTAAGAGAAAAGCGCAGCAGCTAAGTACACACCAACCACGGGGTTTGTGACGGGACAGAGCTAGTCCATGTGACTGGATGACTACTGAGAAACATCAGGCCTCAACACTCCTCCAGTGTTCTGCTTTACTGCAGTCTGTACAGCATTAAAACTGCACATGCGATATGTAATTTTTAGATAATGTTGCACTTGTATTTCAAAGGACAAATCAGCCGCCAGCTGTAATTGAAATTGTGGCTCGAAACCAGAACCCTGACAAAATCTTTAAGAAGCACTTCTGCAAATGTACATTAATCTCTCCTACTTTCTCATGTCCTTTGTGCCTGGCCTGGTCAGACTCTTGATTGGTTGCCCCTGAGTTGTCATGGTGTCGTATTGGACTCACCACGTCCTTGAGTCTTTTATGATTGGTCAGGCGTGCCGTCACATTGAGGAGCTCTGTCCCTTGTGAGGCTCGATGCCCCTCTATGCAACTTACCTGGTGGTACTGTTAGATCTGTCATGTAGACTGTAATCACTGCCTTTTAGACACTGTGAATTTTTTGGTACTCTATATTTTTGTATATTGTACATTATAAAGGATAATAAACCTTGATGCCAACACAAAGTCGCCGTGTGATTGTATTCCATTTACCGTTTCATTCTTTCTTGTTCAAGGTGGCCCGCCTCTCTACGGGCAGGTTGTACTGTAGTGTAGTCCCCTGTGTGTTCACTGTAGCTGAGTTCAGCTCGCAGGATCAAATCCTGCTGATACAGCGTTTCATGAAAAACGGTCACAAACCTGTACACGCATGAAAGAGAAAGGGTGGCTTCGTCGGACCGCTGGTGTGTGTTTCTCTATCCCTCTGCGAAGATTCGAAAGAGTCCAGAACCAGCTGGTATGTTTCAATTGGATGAGGTCAAGACGAATGGGGAGTCCCAGCCAAGTAGTCAGGGCATGTTCACTTGAGTGCCCCATGGATCACTGGCAGTGCCAATGGCTCAGACACTCATGCTTCATCATCTCATTTCAAGGAGAGAGGATGTTCCCTCCCACACCCCAGCGAACCGCAGCCACTTTGAATAAATGAAAGTGACCAGACAGTTCCTGCCATAACCGCAAAAGCAATCTGTCCTTTTTTTGGGGTTCAATTGTATTAGACAAACTGAAATGAGTGGGGACTGAAGAGGAGGGAGAGCAGAGAGGGCATTCACTTGCTGGAAATGCAGGCCTGGACTGGACTGTATGTTAGTGTGAGCCTGACACCACCGTAACCCCACGTCAAAATAAACATGGACGGTTGTGCAATAGGGTAAACCTCTGTTCCCTGAACACTTGAACATATTTCATGGCTGGGTTCGAGTACTGCCCTGACTTCACTGTACCTTTCAATTATGGAGAGCGGCTCAGAGTGGCTGTATTGATGAACGCAGGGGAAGGCATCCATCACCGGGCGTGCAGATGGACACACTGGCACCGTGAGCTGGCAAGGAGCCATGAGGGAGAGGGGAGGAGAGGAGGGAAGGGGAGGAGAGGAAAAAGGAGTGGAGGAGAGGAAAGAGGAGGGGAGGGAGGGGAGGGGAGAAAGTGACCCATCCGGTTCTTCCCTGTCTGAGGCTGCCCAGACTGGTCCAGTTGAGCGGGCCCCACCAGACCTGTCCAGTTGAGCGGGCCCCACCAGACATGTCATTGCATGCCAAAGAGCAGCCTTCTCTCTCCCGGATTTGTTCTAGACAGAGCAAAGACTGTTAAGAAAATCATGATGAGTTGCTGCAAATGAAATCAACATATTCTATGTTCTGGATCCATAAGATTCCCATTAAGGCCTATTTAGTTTTGAAAGCACTGTGATCTGATTGCCAATCAACACAAACGATTCCCAGGTGTGGTTCACAAATGAGTGAGTGATTATGACAAAGTGTGACTGTCCACATGCAACTTTTGTGGTTATAAGGTTGGCTAAATGGTTAGAGAGTATGACTACAGATCAGGAGGTTGGGTGTTCACATCCCCCAAGGTGCTTTTAGATGAAAGCTTTCAATTGAACATTGAACTTATGTCTTCAAGTGGAATTCATAAAGACATAATTAGATTCCGAAGGAAAAAATTCAGCAAGACCCTGGTGGCCTAGTGGATATGCATGGGATCTTGAGTCCTTACCCCCTCCGGTTCAAATCTGGCTGGAGGCAGTCTACCCCATGCTTAGTTTCTGGCATGCAAAACATGATACTATCTCTTTAAGCAGAGCACCTTTTAAAAGATAAATACTACCTTCACATGCCACGGATATGGGGCCCCAGTGGCCTAATGGATAAGCAGGCAGACAAGCAAATCCCAACAGCATGGGATCAAATCCACCCAAAACCTTGAACCCAGAGAAATCCTTTGACTGAGCTTGCTCTAAGGTCGCCCCCAAGGTGTCGGGGGCTGGTGTCGTGGGCTGCTCAATGAGCTGGGTTCAGATGAAGCACAGGGCGTGGTGCCAATCAGATCTGTGACCGCAGCGAACTCCCCGACTGTCCAGACTCCCCGACTGCCAGCCGGGATCTTCCAACTGTCTTTGTCAGTACCCGACGGTCCCAACAGGAAAGACAGTTGGGAGAGAGGATCTCGGGAGCCCGGGAGTCCCGCAGCCGAGAAAATAAATTTACCTTTTATCAGTTTTATATATAAGTCCAGCTTTTTTTCCAAGTCCAAAAGCAACAATTGAGTTGTAGGAAGATCCTTCAGCCAGATTTGAACACAAGTGTGAGGTCATTAAAGAGACCTTTTCTGCAAGGAAAGACCAGTGCAGCCTTCCATGGGGTTCAATCCCACAACCCTTATCTGTCAGGGTACACGTGCTTATCCACTGAGCCATCAGGGACACAAGGAAACATGAACTCGTTGACAATACATCCTTAAGGTGAAGTGTGAGGTCACTAAAGAGACAGTTTCTGCAAGGAAAGACCAACGCAGCCTTCCATGGGATTTGAACCCAAGACCCTTAACGCTCATGGTACACATGCTTATCCACTGAGCCATCAGGGACACAAGGAAACATGAACTTGTTGAAAATACATCCTTAAGGTGAAGTCATTAAAGAGACAGTTTATACAAGGAAAGACCAATGCAGCCTTCCATGGGATATGAACCCCAGACTCTTAACCCTCATGGTACACATGCTTATCCACTGAGCCATCAGGGAAACAAGCATATATGAACTCGTTGACAATACATCCTTAAGGTGAAGTGTGAGGTCATTAAAGAGACAGTTTATGCAAGGAAAGACCAGTGCAGCCTTCCATGGGGTTTGAACCCACAACCCTTACCTGTCAGGGTACACATGCTTATCCACTAAGCCAACAGAGACACAAGGAAACATGAACTTGTAAAAAAAACATCCTCAAGGTGAAGTGTGAGGTCATTAAAGAGACAGTTTCTGCAAGGAAAGACCAACGCAGCCTTCCATGGGGTTTGAACCCAAGACCCTTAACGCTCATGGTACACATGCTTATCCACTGAGCCATCAGGGACACAAGCATATATCAACTCGTTGAAAATACATCCTAAGGTGAAGTGTGAGGTCATTAAAGAGACAGTGTGGTTGGGATGAATTCAGGATAAACATCGAAGGAAATGTGGTGTATAATTATATGGAATGTATGACGCCAACAAATACCAAGAAATAGGTTGCAGCAGTTTGTCTTTCGACTACACTTGCAAAAAATTAAATTGAATATTACAAATGAGTGTCGGTGTATTTTGATCTTCAGAATGTCATTTTACTCTATGTGCCTATATGGGTGGGCCAGGGATGTCAGGGGGTTTGTGGCAATGTAAGTATATGGATATTTGCCGCAGGGCGAGGGCTTCAATTACCTCTCTCTTTTTTAACCATACATGTGTTTGCATCCCTGTGTCCAGTTGAGCGGGCCCCACCAGACCTGTCCAGTTGAGCGGGCCCCACCAGAAGATGCAGAAGTTGCCCTTGACCGACCCCTCATTGGTTTCCTTTATTTCATGGGCTAATAAACTCCTATAGGAACTCCTCTGCCTCCTGTGTCAGCCTGGTCCTCCAGGCCTTGTCACCATATGTTAATCACTCCACCTGAGTTTGCAGTGCAATCAGTGTTTCCAGAAAACTGTTGCTTGAAATCAGCCGATTCTATTGATGTCGACTGATCGGCAATCTCTCAGAGGACCGTGCATGTTTACACTGTGTTTTGATGTCTGAAAGCAAGGCGGCTGTTGATTGTTTTGATGCGCTGGTCCCAGAAGGGCGGCACAGAGACTGCGTGTTTCTACAGACAGGCAGATCACACACTTGATCACTGATGTCTGAGCCAGACTTGTTTGTCCCTGTCTGGAGCTCTGCGGGAAGTGGCGTTCTCTCTTCCTCTCTCTCTCTCTTTCTTTCTTCTCTCCTCTCTTTCTTTTTCTTTCTTTCTCTCGGTAGCAGATTTCTGAAAAGATGAAACTGGAATAGATTTATGTTCATGCAATTAATTCACTGGCTGACTTTTATTTGTACAGTTGAGCTTTGCCTGACAAACAGGGATTTGCTTTTGTGTCAGAAATGCAATCAAATGTAAGAGTCTCACCTGATCCACTGATCTACTTCCTGTTCCTCCTCAGCTGACTCCTGATTATTCATTGGAAAGATACATCAAGTACATCATCACGACTCATCAGGAATGCCACTGCAGATGGAAACAGCCATCCCAATCACAACTACAGCGCTGTGTACATCTCCAGTCCTCTCAGACCACCCAAGACCTATGTCTTTATCCTGGTGTGTGTCATTCCAGCAGAGCTGAAGACCAGAGGTCACAGTCCACAGACAAGGTTCTCCTCCCCCAGGTTGGCACGGTAACAGAAGGGGGAGGGTTAATACTGCTTGTTGTTAACGGGGGCTGACAGTGAGGGATGGCGGGGAGGGGGAGAGGGGGCAGTGATGAAGGGGTCCACTCCTCTACAGCCTTCTCTTTGACACAGGAGAAAGACCACACAGCACATGATGCTAAATCACCACCTTCTGTACATTCCAAACCTACATAGCAGATCAGACCCGGGCCCAGTTTACACACTAAATATACGCACACCCGAATATTACAGACGCATTTTAGTAACTTGGGTTCCTGCCTTGTTTGTTTTGGCGGTGATTGAATGCATTTGTGTTTTTATTTAATCTACTTAACCAGCTGACAGTGGCTATAAATGCTGACGTGCATTTAGCCGGCCAACCCACTATATTGATGACAGGGGCTATCAACCAAACTGCTGATAAGACGGAATTGTTGATGGGACACACACCTCAGAGAGGATGAGGACAGTTTGCTATCGTCTTGGTCCCTATTCTTCCCTTGTGCCTCTCTCTTCCTCCTTATTGTCCCCTACTGCCATATAGATGTCAAAGGATGGACTCCATTGTTGTTTTATCTATTTTTTGGACCTATAATGGGCTTACCTAAAACCCAGAACATTAAGGTCTCATTGCACATGTGCTATTAAGATGAAGTGGTGGAGTACTGTTCTAGCTGACCGATAATAAATGAACACTATCCATCCCCTTCTTCAGCTGATAAGGAGTGGGGGGGGGTTGTATGTTTGCACACGTCTTCCTAATCAAATCCAGCTGTTTGGAACCATGGAGAGTCTTCAGCTCTACATAGACGAGTCACCACGGTGTACTCCAGTAAACACACCTCAACACATTTTCAATTCAATCTCCGGGCTTGTTTGAGTGAAAATCAGTTTCTGGTCGCTTTTCTTCCAGTGGGAGTTTAAAAGCGCCCAAAACAAGATGGCAGAGTCATTTGCTGGCTTACTAGCATTGCAAAATGTGATGAAACTAAATCATTCATACGAAGCTGCGAGGCCCGTGTTTTGGAATATGCACCGCAAGCCATTTTAGGCCTCCACGTATACATCTGAAAGTTGTAGATTTAAAAGAGAATGGGTTGCTTAAACTACATTAAAGACATCGGGGCATTAAAGTTTCAGAACCAAGAAGTCACAAAGTAACCGAAAGTATTCTGTATGCTCCAGAAAGCTTTATAAGCACTTCTACATCCTGAAACTGAAAAGCATTTACACACACACACACACACACGCCTTCCTTAGAGATTTGATGATAAAGAATAAAGTATATTGTATTGGGAAGTCTAAAGAATCACACATTCAATTAGGTCAAGGGCCCACAAACAAACACGACTGGAACCATTGCTAAAACTCTGAGATAGCGAGGAACATTTTAATGTTTGGAATTACACAAGCGTTCAAGGACACATTCACCTCTTGCTGCCAATCAACCACATAACTGTCAAACACGTATTTTCCCCAACAAATGCTCCAGCACCCACCTGCATACATAGATGATCCCTTTCATGACTCAAAGCAGATCCTGTTTAGAAGGTAATAGATGGACGGTGAGGTAGCTGTGAAGCCATTTCTTCCCAGCTGGAGTGCACCATGTCTGAGAGAACAAGGCACTCTGTGCACACCAATCTCCGGTGTTCCTAACTGTCATCTTTTAGTGACTCACAGTCGGTTCTGCTTCTCCGCTAGGTATTTTTGTCCCAGTGAAAGCTTTGCTGTTTCCTGATAATGACTCTGAGTCAGCAAATTTGGTGTGGAAGCACAGCCCTAGCCAACTGATTTTAGCAGCACAGTGACTTTTCTGTTATCTTCCAGTCAGTCTCTGGAACCAAAGCCCCCTGGTGGTCAACTTCCAATTCAGAAGGGAGAGGTGAGAGCTCAGGATGTGCCGCCTCTCCCTCTTCATCCTTGTTAAACCCTGTAGGATCCCTCCATAATCCCAGATGGGTTACGTTGTGGACAAAGCTGCACCGTTTTATCAAGAGATGACACAGGTTCATTGGTGCCAAATCTCTGTTGTTACCTCTCCGGTATTATCGCTTCTTCCCCTGTGCTGATCCGACAGGGACAAGGAGGGCAAGCTGCTGATCTGGCCTCAGTCGAGCTTGGAGGAGATGCTTAACAACTCACTCATCCCAGAGGGGATGAGTTAAGTATTGCTGAGTGTGAGCCTGTATTTAATAAATCATGTACAGCAGAAAGAGTACACTCATGAAAGAGTCCATACGTGTGAATTTAGATATGGGAATATTATGGAAACATTTCATCATAAAGCTCACAATGCTTCACAATTCTTTTTATGGAGTGTTGGGGTTGACCTGTCGTACTAACTTCTATTACTACTATTACAACTACTCTTAACTCACACCCACGAGAAGCAGTATGTTTAATTCCCAGTGATCTGGCTGCACTTGCCCACCACAGGAAACATAATGCACCAACCCATTTCATCTGGTGTCGATCAGAGATTTATTTTACGGGAGGGTTATAAAGGTAGATTACCTGGCTCAGTGCTACCTCAATCTTTCAGTGCTCTGCGACAATATTCATCACATACGCACATACACACACATACACACACTTGGACAAACAAACCCCAATCTCTTCCTGTCCCTCGCGCCTCCCCCTCTCTCTCCTCCTTGCCTCATCCCTCAGGTGTAGGACAGGTTCTTGGCGTAGGATTGCGAGTGTTTGACGTCACGGCAGGCCGTTGATGGCTTGCAGCAGCTGTTGTGACAGGCGCCGGTGACAGCGAGCGCCGCTCCAGCGAGCCATAGGGACGAGCACAGGTTAATGAAGCAGGTGACCCGGTGTGGACGCCCAATCACACCTCTTCAACAGCCGGCCCACGGCTCTGACTCAATATTCTGAAAACATCTGCTTCTTTCCTTTTTTTCTACTCTCTTCCTCCCATTTTCCTCTGGGATGTCTTCAAAATCAAATCAAATCTTGTGTTGACCAATTATTCAATCCTTCTCCACCACCACAAAAAACTAAACAACAACAAAAACAATAGCAAAAAGAAAAGCTTTGTCTTTAATTTCCATAATTATTTCATGGTAGGTTTGTGTCCTTCCCCATCCCTACCCCCCAATGACACACACCTAATTTCCCTGTTGATGAGAAGGCGGGGAGGTTAGTGTGTAGGGAGGGAGGAGTGTGTGGTGAGGGGAGGTTAGGCTGATGTTGATGGATGCATTGAGAGAAGGTGGTAAGGATGTTATAGGGAAATACTCTGCCAGGCATCTATAGGGCTGGTGGTCTGACTGGGGCATCTACAGGGCTGGTGCTCTGACTGGGGCATCTACAGGGCTGGTGCTCTGACTGGGGCTTCTACAGGGCTGGTGCTCTGACTGGGGCATCTACAGGGATGGTGCTCTGACTGGGGCATCTACAGGGCTGGTGCTCTGACTGGGGCATCTACAGGGCTGGTGCTCTGACTGGGGCATCTACAGGGCTGGTGCTCTGACTGGGGCATCTACAGGGCTGGTGCTCTGACTGGGGCATCTACAGGGCTGGGGCATCTACAGGGCTGGTGCTCTGACTGGGGCATCTACAGGGCTGGGGCATCTACAGGGCTGGTGCTCTGACTGGGGCATCTACAGGGCTGGTGCTCTGACTGGGGCATCCACTCAAACTGAGCTGATCTGGGATTTGAAGGCGAACCTGGGAGATCAAAGGCTCTGGCGTTCTGTCGGACACAGCCTTTCCGCTCGTCTGGTTAGCATAATTGCTTAAACTCAGAGGACATGCTGCTTCCGTTAGGCCAAGTTGCTTTGAATTACAGCCAGCATCCTGGAGACAGAACTCATGTTTCCCTTCCAGACCCACAGTTAGACATTCAAATGCTACAATCTATTTCTGAACATGGACAAAAACATATATTGGTGCCTTTTTTTAAACAATATTCCTGAGTACCGGGTCTAACTTGACCTTTTCAACGTTCTTCTCTCTGACCCAAACATACCGTACACGATAGGTTGATAGGACCCTTTGAGAATGCCCTTTGAGTCCAGGATACAACTCACTCACTACAACTCACAACTCACTCACTGTCCGGGATAGCTTCCTCTACACCGTAATCCATCTGTGTTGAGAACATCAGACACATTATGTTAGGATGAAATTAGAAGAAATTAGAGTATTTCCCCCTACATCTCAAAAATATGTCTGGTACACACCCCAGTAAACATAGAATTAGTGGCAGGCTGTCACATGCTTCTAGATTGAGGTCCCTCACCCATTACTCCTCATCAACAGGACTTTTAATATGTTGAAGATAAGCAACAGGCTGTGTGATAGCATGTCTGCTAAATGATCCATTTGAAAGTGAAAGCCATTTTTCATAATCCAAGATTCAGTTAAGACTCCCATGCTTCCTCAGGGACACAAGCCCATGCTGCCAAGACAGGCTGGCTCATTCATAAAAGCACATCTCGATTCATGAAAAAAAACATCATGGAAGTGTGAAGAGTAGAGGCAGAAAAGGGAAAACAAATGAAGGGGTATCAAAATGTCACCCCGAATGACAGCTGGGGCCTATTTCCACCTGAGAGCCATTCAAGAAGTCAATGACAGGAACAGCAGCAACAAAAAGAGAGATAAAAAGAAATGTGCGTCAAGCTGGAGAACACAAAACAGCCAGAATAGATATTGCCAAATTGCTTGTCGGTGAATGAAAACTATTGTTTTCAACATGGGCTCGTACTACCCTGGAGACCTGGCAGCCTGTCACCGACAAAGAGGCGCTTTGCAGTGGCACGCATTGACATCGAGTCACAGGAATCGTTCTGTTTACAGCCAGGAAAGGCTGCTGTCACCGGTTGAGACACACTTAAAACAACACAGGCCAATTTCTCTTTTGTCCCTGTGAATGGTTGAAAACATATACATGATTGCTCCATCTGTGCATTCGACAGGCGTACAAGGATCTCTCCCCCTTGGCCCCTTTTCCGCCGTCAGAAACATGAAGAAAGATGTCTGTACTTTCACATCTGCATGCGGAATCGGATGTGAGCGCGCCTGCTCCGGTTATGGATTCCTGGCAGTCTGCAGCTTCCTATGCAGCATACCTCTGGGTATGACGGAGCCGTTCGGTGAACTCCGTGGAGAAATCCGAGGAGTTGGATTCCATTCGAGTACACCCACGGGTCTGTAATGTTGTACATGGCGTGCCGAGACGTCGACACACCCAGAACTGAAGCGTCTCCAAACCACAAAGCGTGGCTCGGCACACGAGGCCCAAACGTTTTTCGGCGACTCTTATCTTAAAGAGCATCGTCCGTGTCGTGAGGTCGACGTCTGGCAGACCGATGGCCGGGAGAAAGGTCAGACGAACAGAGAGCAGATGGGAGGTCAGACTTAACGGTTCTTCGAGAGAGAATCCATCAGTTCCTGCGTGTTTACCAGGAGAGACAGGGAGGCTGAGGAGTCAGAACCAGAACCAGACGGTCCATCACAGCAGGCATGCATGCGAGCCTCATAGGTCAGCTCGGCTCAGAAGGATGAGCTCATCCACAGCTGGGGGATGAGGGAGTGTGTGTGTGTGTGTGTGTAGGGGCAAGGGACTGGAGTAAGAGAGGGGGAGGTACATTTTTGCAGAGGTTTTGCACAGGGCTTCACAACCGTGAGGTCACTTGTGTTGACTTTGTTTCACTAACCAGAAAATTTGGGGGAATGTGACATCCTGTTGGAAGAGAGGCAGAGGAGAAAGTGGACTCTGTGGGAGTGCTGATCCGTTCTAAGAATGATGTAAGAATGTAATTGTGCTGCCGATAGCACTCTACTCGGGGAGAAAAGCTCTGCATTCTTCTTCCTAGAAAGACCTCGTAGCATTGGTTCGACGAGACGACAAGCGGTAGCAAATGTTTATATCTTTAATAAGGTGCTGAAAATTATCTTTGACTTGACAAATTCCTTTCCACAGAGCAAGTACATATATACCCCCCAAACCCAAGAGAGACTGATTTGAAACATACAAGACAAATGTGAGCACAAAACAGGCCCTTGGAATTAAACACACTAACACACACGGGAATTACATCGTCACAGTGTAAACTGGGGCTGATGATCAGGTCATTAGAGTTATTAAGGCAACGTGTCACAAAGTTAAAAGAACCCTTTTCTGTACAAGGGGTACACAATTAAAACCAGAGGAAGGAGACGAGGATCACAATATTCTAGACAGTATTTCCACAGGAAAACAATTCCCCCACGTGTCCCACAGTCCTGAGGCACAGCTGAGGGATGGAGCGACAGTGACACTTACGTCACTCATGGTGTCGAGTCTGTACGAGAGGAATCTCAGACGAGTGACGGGGATGTGTGTGTGCGTGTGTGTGTGTGTGTTTTGTCACTCTTAAGCTGTTCCAACTGTATTCCACCTTCTCCAAACCCCCGCTCGACTGCTTCTTCCCAACTCCAAGCTTGGCATTCGAAGTGGCTGCGCATTAAGCACAGCACTCCCTGCTGGTGGACGATGTGCATTACAGGCAGAATAGCCTTTTGTCTCCTCCATGGCTAACTCCATGTCCATAGGAGTACTAGATGGCACCAGTACGACAGAAGTCTTCTTCCGAGTCTCTGTGTTCGTCCCCAGCGTGGCCTGCGTTAGTGTTTCCGATCCCTTCAATAAATATATTTAAGAACCGACACGTCTAACAGATGAAAAACTTCACGTTAAAAGCCCAATGTTCCATCTCCCGCATCTCAGTATAAATATCCTTATTATAATAGCGACAAAAAAAAAGGAGCACTTGGAGAACATCTAAAATGTCAGTTTGCTCGCTCTTCAAACCGAAACGTCAAAAGGTGTCACGACTCGGGAAAACGTCTGCTACTCCCTCATTATCGACAGCTAGTAATACAAAAAGGAAAGCGAATCTCTTTGCTCTGTGAGATCTGGCCCGTAGAGACTCCCCACACAGAGGAGAACTCTGCAAGCCGACTTTACATGATCACATTTGACTAGGCTTATCCAATAACAGGCCTGGACACAGACAAGCACCAGCTTGGCGTCCAATCAGTTTGATCCCACGGGAGAGAAGAAGACATAAAAGGCTGGGGGAGTATTTATCGGTCTTGCATAATCAGTTTTGATGGGAGGGGGGATAAAAATGCAGGAGACCACATGCCATTAAACGACAGGCAATATTAAAGGTCACCTATTCACAGTAAGCACCCACACCGCCCCCACCCTCCCGCCGCCCCCCACCCTCCCGCCGCCCCCACCTGCTATTCACAAACCTACAGTTACTAGTGACACTATAAACGCTATGAGGTCCCTTGTTATCTCTCAACAGCACTAAAGGGGCTGCTTATTGGCTAGTACTGTCGCTGCCTACTTCCTCGTTTGGAGGTTCCAGGTTTGCGCTGATCCAGAATCAGCTGTCCGACGCTCGTCCGAACCCCTTAACCGTGAAAGAGAGAGCAGCTACACCCAGCCTCTGAGGAGCTCGGACGTCCACTGTCGGGACGCCGATGAGAACGAGATCATTTGTAAACAAATCCCTCATGCCAAGATCGGGTATAAAAAAACAAAAAAACAGCGGTATAAATGTTGTTCGCGTTATGAAAAGACAATACGATACACACGGAGAGAGAGGCCGGCGACCCTCCAGTCACGAAGAGTCGACGTCGACGCGACCGACGCCTCGGCTCTCCCGCTCGACTCTCGCACCACGAGACGTACGACGCATAACCGTCGTCGTAGTCCCGTACACACACACACACATAGCTACACGACACTTGAGAATAAAAACCGAATGGGGCAAAAGACAGGCTGGCCTTCCTGTCTTGCCACTTTCCCTCCGCCGCCTCCTTTGTGCAATGTTTTTGAAGAGCGGAACATGTTCTGGGCTCGTCGTCAGACCGACACGAACACGTCCAGGTAGAGGCGGTCGTAGGATTCCCTGAAGAAGACGATCATCACCAGGCTGAAGACGCAGGAGCCCGTGAGACACCAGTTCAGCCACGACAGCTCTGAAGAGAGAGGAGAGGGGAAGACACCGTCAGAGACAAACACAAACAGTTAGTTCAGAAAGGCCTCGCACAGAGCCGTCGGTCTCTTTTCGATGGACAGGAGAACTTTTCCTCGCTCTGTGCCCGGTTAACAGTTGCCCCCCCCCCACCCGACTTTAACAAAAAGCGAGCACGCGCCACACCGAAAGACACGCACAAACCAAGACGCTGCACACCAACGCACGCCGCATCGATCGCAGGCGCGTCGCCAACAGCACCAGTCTCAAAAAGGCCAACATCTAACCATAAACGCTCTCCAAACGTAGTGTAGGTGTGTGTGTGGAGTGGGAGGGAAGGAGGGAGACATGGAGTGGAGCTATAGCCCGGCACCAGTAAACACATCCAGCGGAGGAGGAGACAGCAGCCCCCCTCCCCAGCAGCTGCCCTGGCCCTGATAACAGGCCAGACTAAATATAGAAAATCAGGTCATAACACGCAGAGCCCAGGGAGTCCTCGGCACATGCATCTTAATTCAGAGAGCGGGCAGTTCCATTTCGGCAGCCGGGCTCCTATCGTGCCGCTGATCAATTGCCCCTGAAGTGAGCTCCGAATCGATGAGGGACTGGTGCACCCGGGCCGGGTCAGCTGTTTGGCTTGGTTGGGAAAATGATTTGATATGGCTGCTTGGCACAGCTCTGGGAGTGGGCTCCAACACACTGAGAACCTTCATCTGAGGGGGCGCAGATGGAGGTGATGGGAGGGGAAGATGGAAGTGCCTGCCGGGGGAGGGGGTGAGTGAGAAGAGAGGGATGGATGGAGAAGGGTGGAAGGCAGGACGAAAGGGGGCAAGGAGATAATATAATTGGGAAAAAGTCAAAGGGAAAGAGGGAGAGAGATGAAGAGAGGGGGGGGGTGAAAGGTGAGCGAGAGAGAGGGAGAGGAAGCCGCGGGTAGAGGCAGGCTCATTAATCAGGTGTGAATGTGCTGGACAGCGGCTGGGCCGGTGCTGAGGCAGGTTAATGGACTGCTGTTTATCTGACCGCTCTTGCACTGCCGAACAACGTGTGTGTGTGTATGTGTGTGTGCATGTGTGAGTGTGTGTATGTATGACGGAGACAGAACAGGCCAGTGGCGTCCAATGAATGCTAATGTGGGCCCACAGGACCCCTCAGGTAATCTAATCAAGCACTTTGATGAAGAAAAAAAAAGGAAAGAATAACAGGCGGCTAGGGTGTCGTCCAGCCCTCTCCACTCCAGGGGGTCAGTGGTGGGGCCTCAACCTGCACATCTGATCCGACAGAAGGAGACACCAAAGAAGAAGATCTCACCCTATCCGTCTACACAGTATGCATGTGACAAACGAAGCCTCGGTGGACAGTTACAAGCAACAAGTATTCAGACTCTTTGGCGTTAGAGGCATCACTGTTAAATGGAGAGCCGTCCATGTGGCCTTTGGTCAGGTGTGCTGTGTCTGGTTCTGCTATTTGGCTGGGCTTTATTTCCTCTTAATCTTAGTCAATGAAGGGCTGTAATGACAAATTCATTACAGCCCCCCCCTCAGTGCCAGCTCTGTCCTGAGTACCAGAGGCCAAAAGAGACAGAACCAAGCTCACACCGAGCAGCGAGACCATAAATCACCACACGGTACAAAAATGAAGATAACTACATCCTATTTGCTATGCATGCGAGACTTTCCTGTTGATGGAGTGAGATGGGGAGAACAGGAGTCTCCTCCATTATTCAAGATGACTGTGTGCGTGTGTGTGTATCTCTAATGGACTGTTCTTGATTGTAATGTCAACTGTGCACCTCTCTCATAACTCATAAAAGCGACCCTAAAAATAAAAATGCTAAACAGAAAGTGTTATTTCCTCCGTCTGGGCGGATCAGAAGATCGCTGCCTCGGCGAGGCTCTCTGACACCCCCACGTCGTTCACCAAAGATCTCACTTGACAAGTCAGTCACAGCTGCAGCACCTTCTCGGAGTTTGACGAGCGTGCGATCCGTTGACAAGAACCAAAAAAAAAGTGAACCGGGGAACAGAAGGGAGCCAATTATTTCAACCTGGTGCTTTACTTCCATATTTGGGCTTCCACGAGATGACATGAGGATGACAGACTCTCCTCCACCGCCTCGTCCTCCTGCCTCACCCACGCCCTCTTCCTCGTCCACCCCCTATTCATCCCTCTCTTACCCCCATAACACCCCCCCCCCACCCACTCCCTCCTCTCGCTCTCCCCACTCTCTCTTCCTCCCTCCCTAATCGTTTTTTCTCAACCAATCCTCCACCTCACCCTCATCTTCTTCCCTTCACCCACCCACCCACCCCCTCCCTCTTCCTCCCCTCACCCAATCCATCCTCCTCTTCTTCCTCCTCCTCCTCCTCCTCCTCCCTAGTAGCCAGGAGCGTTTCTCTGACACAGTCGACAACTCTGCTGCTCTCTCCCTGTTTCTACGGCTCCCCACCTCCCGTGTGTTAAATCATCTCAACACAGAGCAGAGGGAGTGTAGAGAAGCAAAAAGCGTTTGCAGCAAGGCTGCAGTCTCTCTGGTGTTCAGTCAGCCGTGGTGTTGAATGACACTGGCGCTTCTTAACTACCTGCTGGGAACCTGTCAGCTGTGATCCAGACAGAGAGCAAACATTTAAATAGACAAGACATCTTTTGTTTCGTCATTGACGAACGCCGCACCTAAAAGGAGGGCGCGTACGCGGCTCCGAATGAATTTAGCAGCATGTGGCCAATCGGAACTTCAAAATCGACCATAACCAGAGAAAGAAATGTTTGAGACCGGGATTGTCAATTTTAGATGTGGGAGGATGTGGGGTTTGAAAACGGGGGACTTGAATAGAAACTGTCAGCTTTCAAGTCCACATATCTGTCCTCTATAGAAATGTTGATGATAGGGATAAATTGGGGAAAAAATTGTACTGCTCCTCTACCATACAGCCTATCATGTCAGATCCTTATGGAACAAGACATAAGAGAGAGGAAGAGAGAGAGAGAGAGAGAGAGAGAGAGAGGGAGAGAGAGAGGGGGAGAGAGAGACAGAGGGGAAGAGGGAGGGGGAGAGAGAGAAGGGGAGAGAGGGAGAGAATTTCCTCAATCTATGTCAGCAGCCACTTATCCACTCCTCCAACATCTCATTCAGTCGAACATCTTTCCGTCCTGACAGTCACAGAGCGTACCTGCCTGTCTACGACTACAGAGTCATTTATGATTAATCACTGACGCGCTCAAGGCTGGGGAAACTCAACACGTATCACGAGTGATTAGGACAGCAGTTTAACACGTTCAAGGTCCCTATGATGATCATCCATATTCATCAGCACCTGCCTGCTGCCAGCTGTCCAGGTTGGGTGAGGAGGACTCGTCGGTGCCTGGCTGTCTGTTGGTTAGTGGACACGAAGCATCGGGGCTGGTGGCTAATCAGTCTAATGGGAAATGATCCGCCCATCCTGTCCACTCCCATGCTCACTCCCGCCCTGTCTCCCTTCCTACTCAGAACCCAGTTGTTATTCCAATTATTGTTCTAGAACCCAAAGAGTTGTCACTGGAGCAGCAGTCGGTTCTCCTTTCCTGCGCCCGGAGGCAGGCAAGGAGGACCTCGTGAATGTCAACGAGCAGTTAGCATATCTGTACATTCCTATCTCCTTATTTACCGAGGATGCTAAAGAGAGGGAGGATTGGGGGGGCACCTACACAAGCATGGTTCCTCCCTTCACGCTGATTGGTTTTGTGATGTGCCTGGCCTGAGAGTGAGGGTTACTAGAGGAGGTGTGAGGCTCTGGGCAAACAGACTGAAGCCACGCCGGGCTACGCTAACAGGAACATGCTAACGCAGCCGTGATAGTTGTGCTCGGATGGGCCCCCGAGTCTCTGGTTTCCAACCACGCAGGGAAGACAAGAGATAGGCGGCCCGCCCTGCTGTGTGCACGCCGTTTGTCTGTCGGGCTCCACTAGCCCGGAGAGTGAAAGATGAAACCATGGGTAAATTACAATCAAAGAAGTTCCCACGTTGCTTGTCTCAACTTTCAAGACATGATATATATATGTTATGTTATGCCAGGTTGCTTTGCATTGTCTTGTCCTAAGAATTTCAGTGCCCAGTCTGACCCTGTGTTGTTCTGTGCATCTGACAATAAAATACTTGAAACTTGATCAACTCTGCCTAGCCTAGCCTAGCCTAGCTCGGATCAGCTCTGCTCAGCCTAGCCTAGCTCAGCACAGTCCAGCGTACCTGTGCAGTAGAACGTGAGGAAGACGAGGAGCAGACCGGTGACCAGGTTGCCGAGGAAGGTCACCACTCCACAGGTGATGCCCTCGGGCACCGGGTACACAGTCTCGATGAAGAGCTCGAAGAAGATGGGCACACTGCTGTTGATGAAGATGCCCACCAGGATGCAGGAGGTGTAGAGCGTGGCTGGGAGAGAGAGAGAGAGAGGGAGAGAGAGAGATAGAGAGGCACAGGAGAAAGAACAAGGTCAAAACACGCAAGAAACCACCGCACAACTCAGAAAGTTGAATTTGGAGTAAACACAATTTTTTTATCAGAAGTGTTTCAAAACATAAGACCAGAGTGGTAAACAGGGTCTACGGATGCCAGACAATGTGGGTCAGACAGTAGGTGGTGGATGCAGAGCAGCAGGAACCTGCCGTGTTTGCTTCCCCGTGCCGTTTCTAAGAATAACCTCAACCGGTTCCTCTCGAGGGACGAGCAGATTCTGTTTACGACGACAAAGTCAGTCGTCGCCGCTTGATGACTTATTCCGCCGTTGGCGTGATTGCCTGTGCATGCGAATGCTCGTGTATGCGTGTTTGAGTCTGCGCGTCTTGGCCACAGCCTGAGGTAAATGGGGTCTCCTTTGCGGCGGTGTGGGGGCGGCGGTGGAGAGCATTAAGCAGTCACCACGGAGCACCACACGTTCCCTCACTCTTCTTTATCACTCCAGATTGGGCCAAATCAACTTCCCATTAGGCAGCCCCCTCTGTAAATCACACGGCCCCGGAGGACTCGGCCTGCCTCACTGGCCGGCTTATTGACTGCTTGGCTAGCTGCTTAACTGTGTTCCTGCCTGCCTGCGTTCTGATTGGCCGCGGAGACGGAGACGGTCGTCAAAGCTTTTCTTTCGTCCACCGCCCCCGCATCCCCCCCCCTCTTCTCTAAAGACTGACATCAGGCGCTCCCCTGTCCCGCCCCTGGCCTCCCTCCAATTACAACAATTACAAAAAAACATGACTACAAACCCCATCCGACTACATCTCCCATCAGCAGGAGATCTCTGAAGAGGAGGTGATACTTTTTCACGACAAACGTGCGTTTACAGAGCGGCCTCCATTGAATCCCAGACCTCAAATGGACCGCACATGTATAAGATCTACTAAAGGGGACATATCCAGTGCACATGTTGAGGAAAGTCTCATTTGGGATAAGAAGGTGGCGAGGCAAAGCACTTGGCAGAGGCCACCACAGGATGCACACATGCCACGCTGGCGTCTGCCAGGTGGCTGGCCTGTGCCCGGGCTGCACTGGCACAGTTTTACAGCATCTGCCAAGGGATCGATTTATGTCTCCTGGTGCCAGCGTGTGTGATAATGATGATGGATGAGAGTGATGGAGCTGGTGGATATGGAGCACATATGTCGGTTGGTTTGGTCGAAGCACATATGTTGGTTGGGAGAGGCTGTTTCTGTGCTTCCCGGCGTTTTCCTTTATTAATCGGACAAGAAAGGTCTGCGTTGACAGTGCATCTTACCCCTCGCTGTGATAGGACAGCTCAATGACAAGAAAACCATTGATCATTTCCCCATGTAATCCATTGGTGTGCTGCAGGCTTACCTGCGGTGGAGGGGAGGTGGGTGAGCCTGGTCCAGCAGGTGAGGGTGAACCACGTGGCGGATAAGGAGGCTCCAGCCATCGTCAGGACCAGGATCAGCTTCAGCATCCCCCGGATGGAGTCTGCAAACCTGGGTCACCGACAGGAGGGAGAGCAGTACCAAAGCGTTAGCTCGGAGAACCGACGACCACAGAACGGCAGAGGAGGGCATGGGGTATGGGGAATTGGATAGAGGCGCCCAAAAAAGTCTAAATGAAATGTCAGCAAACCAGAAAGTTAAATATAGAAAAGGAGACTGTGCAGTGTCAGAAGTAAAAACAGCACCAAGGTAAGATCGGGGATACAATTAGAGGAGACAGATCTTCGGGAGGCGGTGTGCACACCTTTGCACTGGGCTGTTTCTGGTTTCCCCATGGGGACAGACACCATGAGAGGAGTCCATTTCATTGGGCTTGCCAGCAAAGCGGCAAAAAAACTTGACGCGTTAATGACTCGATTGGTCTAGACAAAGTCCCTGGTTGATCTAAAGCCCCATCGTGGTTTGGTGTTCCCATCAGCCCATACTGATGAGGGATTCAGGTGGCTGAGCTGTTAGGGAATCGGGATAGTAATCAGAAGGTTGCCGGTTTGATTCCAGGCCGTGTCAAATTATGTTGTGTCCTTGGGCAAGGCACTTCACCCTACTTGCCTCTGGGGAATGTCCGAGTACATACTGTAAGTCGCTCTGGATAAGAGCGTCTGCTAAATGACTAAATGTAATGTACTGAACCATCACCCCTCGCTGAGTTTACACACGTCCTCTGGGTGGGTTCCCCTCTACGCGCCACAAGCACAAGCTCTTCGCCGAGAGACACAAATTGCCTTGTTTTGCTCTTCTCCGACAACATGCTTGAAAGAGAGCGAGTTCAACCAGACAGTGAACCATTTGTAAGAAATATCCTCGGGGGAGATGTTTAATAAGATATCCCCGGGGGAGATGTTTCATTAGTGTGACTGTTTCACAGGGTTCAGCAACACTGTAAGGGTGGCAGAAGGCGACGCATCACAACTAACTAAGAAGCTGTTGAGAGAAGGTATTACGATGGTAGGTCAAGATACGCTGTTATCTGTCAGTTTCGAGCTACATGATAAGCTGATCCAGGACATGTACAACATTTGAAAGCTACATCTCGTATGCATGAATGGACAGCCTGAGGTCTGCATAACTAAGGCAACTTTTGCAGTCAGCCAGCCAAATCTTTCTCTGACATCGGCGCAAAGTCTGTCAGGAAGTTATTCGGAGTCACACGCTGATATTTGGTTAGGATTCAGAACTAAGTGCTTACAGGGATCAATTTCAGTCGCTTTCAGTGGAGGTGGCTGTTTTGGCAGTGGGCGGCCAAGCTCCGGTAGCCACCCCAGTCTGCTCTCTCTCTCCTCAGCCAAATCCCCTTAGAACCCCGCCATCTGCCACTGGCACCCCTCTCCAGCTCCAGCCCCTCCATGTGCCAGGTACTGCACCCAGCCGCTTTACCCAGCCAATACCTACTCTCTCTGGGCAGATGACCACGGCTCAACCCCTCTCCTCCACCAGCACAATTCCCAACAGAGCTCTACATTACCAGCTGTGTCACGATCTCCAGGGGGGAGAAATAGTGGGTTAGCACTGGGCCTGGATATATATTTCACTGTGAAACCTGCAGGTGCCATAAATCTGCTTGTGAGTCTTCGGAGGCATGATTCAAGCCTTTTGTTATACCCGACTCACATGACAGGGTCGTTGTTGTGAGGTAATGTCTGAATTAAAAGCCCATCACTTATGCCTGTGTCAGATTTATTAGGCACCAAGATAGTAACGCTTAAATCTTGTAGCGTCAGATTTCATTATTGAGCATTGTCCTCTGCATGACTGCAGGGGATCATTTAAGCCCTTCAATCAGATCTGATCATCACAGGGCTTTCCATCAGGCCATGTGCAGAATTACTAAAGTTGTCAGGATAATAGCACTAATGATATCCCAGAACCAGGTCTTGATTGCCAAAACAAATTAGGCCATGACTGAATTAAGTCACAGCAATATTTTCATTTGCTCTATTGGATTCCGTCATTCATTTCCTGTCTAAAAACGTGCCTCTCTTACAAAGACAATAAATAGATATAAACGTCCAATTACAGGTTGAACATACACAAACACACCCGACTCTGGGTGCCGGAAGGATAACGAGCTGAACTTCTAGACTGTTCCGTGCTCTAGCCTGGCCCATTAGCCTGCCTGAAGCTCAGCCTGCTGGGCACAATTAAAAGCTGCGACGTCGTTTGTCAGGCGTCCACGACACGCGCCCCACCTAGGAACGCCCGTCGCAAACTCACCCCACAGGGACGAGCTCTCTCCTCCATCCATCTATTGACGTGTCCCGTACAGGAAAACAAATGATATATGGCAGCCAGTGTTTTGGCAAGGACAAGTGCTGTGTGAAATGTCCCTCCAGGAGTTTAAACCACTTAAAGATGTGCCACAACACCACCTGCAGCACAAACATATTTTATTAGAAGCCAATTTTTACGTGCATGTGGCAAGCTGTGCCGAGACATGGCATTTGGTAGGGTACTGGGGGGGGAGGGGCTGGTGTGTCATAAGATTTAGGGGCACAGAGACAGGAAGGGCTTCACAGACATGGCATCACAATCCCGCCCCGGAAGAGAGAGAGAGAGAGAGAGAGAGAGAGAGAGAGATAGAGAGAGAGAGAGAGAGAGAGAGGAGAGAGAGAGAGAGAGAGAGAGAGAGAGAGAGGGAAGAAGAGAGAGAAAGAGAGAAACAAAAGAGGAGCCAGGGCCTCTGTTGCATCCCCAACACATCATCACCACCCATCAAACCAGCCCAACCAGGTCACTGCCAGCCCCTAACAGCCACACAAGAGAGCTAATCAGAGCTAATGATGTTGGTTAGCCTAATGTTGGTTAGCCTCCCTGTTGGAGCTCTGCTGGGGAAAGGGCCCTCCGCCGGGGGGCAAAGTTTGCTGGCTAACTCCCCACCAGCCCTGGGGTTACAGTAAACAACCCATTAGTCTAGGTATCCAAACGCCAGCAGCCTATACAGAGAACTGCCTCATTGATCAACAGTGGAGAGTTATGGACTCATTCTCCTAATTACAACTTTTGGAAACATTGGGACTGTGGCAGGAAGTGCTGATTGGGCCTGGAGATAAACATATATCCGTCGGCACGCCACTAATTCCTGCTTTCTGCAGACTCCACAGTTTGGTCCCCGCGGCAACACCGTCTATCCATCAACAGGGCCGACGTAGCACTGCATTAGCATTCACTCTCCTCCCTCTTTCCCTCTCTCCCCCTGCCTCATTCCATCACAACAACAAATTTAATAAATTAGCAGAGAGGAGATGAGGTAAGGGATTTCAGTCACCTGCCCCACCCCCAACACCCCTGCCCACTCCACACGGGGAAATAAATCGGTTCTGCTGTCCTTAAAACAATTCCAAGGGTTGTATTTTCCCAGTATTAATATCCCTAAGGCGGGATAGGGCTATGTGTGATCTGGGCTGTTTATTACAAGAGACATGCTTAGCACCTGTTTTCTAGTTGCTAATCTTTTTGGCCGAGATCACAAAGGCCAGGCCAAAGCTATTACACAAAAGCACAGACGGCATATTATTCCATGCATATTGAATCGAAAAAACATAGGACGAGACTGTAGAATTTTCACAGTAAAAGCTACACCTAATTTGACGGCCGACCAAGCCTAAGGAGACCGCTTAACAGTAATTTATGAGGGAGACCATTAAAGTGACAGTCTCTTCCACTCCACTGGACTCTGCTGGACAGCGGTGGTTCTTAGTGTGTCCGGCCCTGGCCTTACCGGAGCCTGGTTCTGTCTGGGAAGGCCCTACGCACCCTCATACAGGAGGAGGCGCTGGCTAGCATAGCTCCCTCAACCTGCTATCCAGGGTGCTGGGAGTAAACGGGAGAGCAAACGACACAGAAATAGTCTCAGAGTGCCAAATTCTGTGTCTCATAGATCCCTAAAGAATCAAACTGCAGCCCGCGGAACAAAAGACGTCACGGAGAGGCGACAGCGGCGTCGCGATTTGGCCGTCGACAGGCCGTCTGAGAAGGAGAGGAAGTTGGCACGGACGCAGCCAGAGAACTGGCACATCTCTAACAGCCTGGAGGAGTCAGTCACAAGACGGAGGAACACAGGCAGGGTTTACTGTTGTTTACCTGGCCACGGCAACTCCAAACACACAGCCGCCGAGCGTGGACCAGAACCCGATCCAACCAGCATCCACCTGAGAGAGAGATACAGGGAGTTGTGAGGGCGAGAGAAAGAGAGAAAAACAGAGAAAGAATGATTCTTTGTTCAGTATTCTATACACGGCTCGGAACAGGCAGTGAGTGTCTGAAGTCTGGCGAAACCTGTCAATCAACGAGACGGTAAATTGTAGGGCAGTATTCAGTTGGTGGTGTGAGACAATGGAACTGGCTGGTGTGTGTGTGTCCGCAGACATGTTTTTGTCTCTGTGTGTGGGGGTGTTTACACGGGCACAAACGAGGATGTGGATGTCTAGATGGGGAGTAAATGCGACGATTTATCACAGGCGCCCACACACACACACACACACCCACACACACACACCCAAACCCACACACACACACGCGAGGAGCCTGACAGATGGGGGATAGGACTCATGACCAGGGTCTAGAGTGGCATCAGCATAGGAACAGCCTGGCAGTAGCAGCACTATGTGTCACCCCTCCTCCGGGATGCGGGGATATGAAGCACCCCACCAATCATTGGCTGACACCAGGGAGGGGACGTCTCTCTGAGTGCCAATGAAGGCGTGCCCTCATCGTCAATCTGCTGACGCAATCATTCGGATACGCCTACGACGACCCAAACTATGCAGCACCTGGCCCGCATCTCGGGCGCGGCGGCGCTGCGAAGAACTCGCCTGACTTTTTCTGACAGCAGCCACGTCATCGAAGGTGACACCTATTTCACGCCGACGTTCGCGCCAATAAGCAACGCAAAACTGTTGCAGTTATTTCGATCTCGGGAAGCTGTTGTTTTGGTTTCGAGCTCTCAGGGGTGTTAGGTTGAATCATCCTTGTGTTTAGCTACACTGCTAAACAGACAAACCTTCTTTTTGCTCTAAAGACACAACAAGAATTTCAGGCGCCATGAATAATTTGTTTCCTAAATTCACTTGTCTTTGTATTTTAAAACCCATAATCAAAGCTGACATTTTGTGAATGAAAATGCCAGAACAAGAACAGTTACCACATAGGGACCTGAACTTCATTGATATTTTCAAGTTAAAAAGGTTTAAAAAAAGGTTTAAAGTTCACAAATGACTTTTCGGTACACAAACCCCTCTCCGTAATCAAAAAAACCTTCTCTGTAATCAGAAAAATCAGAAGGCCACTCTCTCTCAAGTAGCAACCTTCCAGCTCTTTGCATTCTTAATGGCCACTCTCCATTAGCCAAGCAATTACATATGACTGATTAACACAGCATGGGCGCTCCACAGCAACGCTAATCATGGCGTCATGGAGCTACGTGCTTAATCCCACCGTCTCGTCTGGAGCTGGAAGTCAGCCTCAGTTTCCCCACAGAGGCAGGGGACATCCAGTCCCAATACCCAGGCCCAACACCCAGGCCCATTCCTGGACCCGTGCTCAGCCTTAGAGCAGTGAGTCCCACCAAATCCCTGCCCAAATCCCCAGGATCGGTTTCAACCCCAGTCCCCCCAGTCCCGACCCTCGCTCCATCCTCTCTCCAGTCCCCTGCCCTTGGCTACGCCAGTCACAAAACACTCTCCCATGACGAATCACCATCGCCTGCTCTCTGCTCCTGTTCTTGTCAGCGCGGCCATACTTGTCTCTTATTTATGGGAGCCCCGTGCCGCAGGAGGCAGGCTGGGAAGCGTCCTGCCAGGGGGAGGAGAGGTCACCTCGCGCGCGCACGGCCACTACTCATCAGGAAGCTGGCCTGGCAGGCCAGTCTGCGGCTGTCATCAGGGGCCCTGCCACTTAACTGCCGACAGCGACACCAGAAACAACCACCGACAGCTTCTCTCCCTGAGCCCTGAGGCGCTGCGGGAGGGACGGGGTGCGGGAGGATAGAGGGGCAGGAGGGGCAGGGGGGGTTCTGGAAAAGAGAGTCACAGAAGGCCAGAGAGAGAGAGAGAGAGAGAGAGAGAGAGAGAGAGAGAGAGAGAGAAAGAGAGAGAACACGGAATTGTGCACAGGAGAAGGGGGGGGGATACTGTTCTGAGCACTCTGTTGATTGAAAACAGCGTTTGACGCGCAGTACAGAGGTTGATAATGTGGAGTTGGGGGCGCGAGGCGGGCGCAGAGCTCAGGGCCAAGGCCCGGGCGACATGGCAGGAGGAGGATTGGCAGGTGGCATTTGAGCGGAGAGCCGCTGGGGGGGCCGATAGGGAGGCAGGGGGGGGGGAGGAGGTGAGGGCTGGAGGCAGGCCTCGCTATCGATCGACCACACAGCACGGAGGAGGAGGAGGAGGGAGGAGGGAGAGGGGGAGCGAGCAGAGCACGTTGATTGGGAGAAGGCAAGCTAGCTGGGGTAAGGAAATGACAGAGCGTTTTAGGACTCAACAGGATATCAAGCCCGGACATTTTCCACGCTGACGCTTTGCACTCCTACAGACACGTCTCAACCACCTCGATTGAATGTGTTTATATTGTGCAAACACTGTATGTATGTTTTTTTACATATATATACACAATAGGGTCCAAAGGTCTGATTTTCCACTAAACATTATATAGGGAATGAATGCAATCCATGGTGCGGCAACCTCTTCATCTCCATGGCGACGATGCATTGTGCTAGTTTGTTTACATTTAGGATGTCACGTTTGTTTTGGGTTACTTCTTGTCTACAAGGAGTTTCATAAGCTTTCATCTCAACCATAATCTGTCCTTTACAGCTCGAAATCCTTAGCACAACTGAAGTTTGGGCCTGCCTTGGGAACTCTGTTGAAACAAAGTTTAGACATCCATCTTTGAGACATCCTTAGATAAAGACAACTGGGAAGAGCTACAAACGTTTTTGAGACAAATTAAACTGGAGGAGGAACATTAATAATTGATGGTGCACCCTAGGGTTGCGACAGACGGAGACGATAGAGGTGAATACAACGAGGCTTTGACTGCCCTGCCACCTGTCTGGGAGATAACCTTGAACATACACCCCCTCATCTCTACTGTTAAACAGAGAAGGAGGCACTCAGAGAAGAGAGAGAGAAAGAGAAGAGAAAAGAGAGAGAAAGAGAAGAGAAACGAGAAAGAGAGAGAAAGAGAAGAGAAAGAGAAAGAGAAGAGAAAGAGAGAGAAAGAGAAGAGAGAGAAAGAGAGAGAAAGAGAAGAGAAGAGGAAAGAGAAGAGGAAGAGAAAGAGGAACAGAGAAGAGAAAGAGCGAGGAAACGAGAGAAAGAGAGAGACAGAGAAGGATGCCCTCTAGCTCCCTATCCTCTCTCCTCTACTCTCCTCTCCTCTCTCTCCCTCTCTCTCCCTCTCTTTCCCTATCCTCTCTCCTCTCTCTCCCTCTCCCTCTCCTCCTCCCTGATGTTAATACTCTGGGTCTGAAGTGTCTACAGGACTTTCCACATCTCATTAGGGAGAGTGGGATGTGCAGTAAGTGCCCACACAGTATCCGCGTGCTTCACATTTCTGGGCATGTGAATAAAAGGCTGCAAACTTCCCATGACATGTTTGATTAAGCCCTTAAGTTACTGTGAGAGAAGATGGTCCATCAGAGAGGCAGAGTGACAGGGGAGGGGAGGGGAGGGAGCGACTTGCATGGGGTGGTAGTTGGCTCCCTTTATACTCACAGCTGTAATTAGGGCCTTTTGAGGCAGGTCTTGGGTTGATTATAAGTCAACAGCCGGGGAAAATGACATTCTGTGTGTGTGTGTTTGTCTCTGCCGTAATTAGGCCGATCACAGGCCTTTTCGTTCAGCTGAAAGGGAGGCTTTTAGTTTGTCGTTTCGCTACTTAGGTGAAAAACAGACAAGCGTTGATGGCTTGTGAATCGAACGTAGCACATCGGCAGAAGCTACTAGGTCACAAACACACCCGTTTTACAACCGCGTGAGGAACGTTGTTATTTAATGTACCAATTGTATTTTGTACTGTGTGTACTGTATAATTGTAACTTGTCTAACTACATGCTCTTATTGTTCTTCCCTTTGGGACTTATTTGGTTATCACAATGTATGCTTCATGTTTGGCTACCCGCAATGTTTGGGGTTATTTCGTTGTTATGATCAGTGACCTATGCACTTTTGTAAAACTGTCTCTTGGAAGTCGCTTTGGATAAAAGTGTCTGCTAAATGCATACATGTAAATGTATATGTGTGTGTCGGTGTGTGTACTGTATGAGTGTGTGTGTACTGTATGAGTGTGTGTGTACTGTACGAGTGTGTGTTGTATATGTGTGTGTGTGTGTGTGTGTGTGTATTACCTGGTTGACTTTGGCCGGCGTGAGGATCATGTCCAGGACTCCTGACCAGCCTGCGATCACCCCAGTAGGAACACTGTAGGCCAGGGCGATCATCAGGAACCGCCCATTACTGCAGGGAGCAACACACACACCACACACACACACACACACACACACACACACACACACACACACACACAACACACACAACACACAGGACACACACAGGACACACACAGGACAAGAAAAGTTCGAGTTTAATATCAAACAGAGTGACATGCCCCTCACTGAGACTGGCCCTGCCTGTCAAGAGCGAGCACGCACGCACACACATACACACACCCACAAACACACCCACACAAACACACAAACAACCACAAACACAAAGAGGCGTCTTGCCGAGACAGCCTGTCGTCCTGTCATTGAGGATCTCTTCCAGGCCACCGTATGGTGACAGAGAGATAAGTGCCTGGGTAGAGATGGCACAGCAGCGGGCAGGGTCGCTAGCAGCAGCCCCAGGTGCCTCCGAGGTGGAAGACAGAACAGCGGAGAAAATTGGGTCGACACTCACACTTGGGATCCTCTGATTAAAAGTCACTCAATTGTTCGTAGTGATGGATGTCGGGCCCGGGACAATCTTTTTGGGGTATTTACGTGGGCAAACTGCTCTTCATGCATTTCAGCCCAGAGGGAAAACACCACTACAGATAGTTCCCTCCAGCACCCTCAGGGTACACCAACAAGAGCACTAACTACGTAGTTCCTCTTTGGCCCGACCCCGGGTTTGTCTCTAATGATCCCCGTCTGATCGTCGCAGCTGTGAGTGGAGTGAACTAATCAACAGAAAGGACGGCGTGAGCTCAGCCAGACGACGCCGCTTTATTAGCATTTATATGAGAATCGCTCCAATCACGGAGGTCCGCGCGTCGTCTAATGACACGCAAACACCCACCTTTGCTCGCCCGGGGGGGGGGCCTCTGCTAACATCCCGGTTTACATACGGCGGGATCTGGCGTCCCTCCAATCACTCTCCACCCAATTACAATCACCCGTAACACGGGCGTTCATCACCTCCACCCAAAAAAGCCGCCGAGCGGATTTAATTCCCCTCCATCACTTCACCTTTTACGGCACCATTAAATCAAAAGCGCCTGACAGTCGGAGCCAGACAGGCACTCAAAGGATTATTTCCAGCCCTTTTTTTCCTCTCCTAAAACAACTTGTGTTTACCCATGCATCTGTTAGCTTTGTTAAGGCCATTGTTATTCAGGTGGTGTTATGTGCATCTCCCACGGACATCTGAAGAATATGTAAGGCTTCTCTCTCTCATCCCCCTAGACTGGAAAACCACAAGGGGGAGGAGGGGGGGGTGGTGGGGGGGGAACTGTTTATACACGAAAATTGAAAGTGTGTCAAGTATAAAACCTTCACAAACACATCCCCCCCCCTCCGCATCTCGCCCCCTGGTGATGACTGTTTCCTTGGGTGTGGCGGAGTGTCCCTAAAGACACCCAGGGACACAGACCCGTGTCCAGTCAGCTGGGTCTGACCGGAGCTGCTGGACCTTGGAGGGCTAGCGGAGGACTAGCGACGGAGAAGCCTCAATGTCACTCGCTCCATCTCTCTCTTCATCTCTCATCCTCTTTCATCCCCCTATCAACCTCCCTCCCTCCCTCCCTCCAGTTGACTCATTCTTCCTCATTCTCTCACTCCCTTCCAACCAAAATCTCTCTCCTTCTCCATCTCACTTTCCTCTATCTCACTCACTCACTGTCTCTCTCTCACTTGCATCTTAACTCCTTTTCATTAACCTTGCCGCGGAAGCAGGAAATCAATATCCATGCACATTTTTCTGGGCCAGAGCTTATTTAGATCGCCTGGTGGGAGTAAGCAGAGGGCTTTATTTTACGCCAGGTGAAATATTTAGGGGGGGGGTGGGGGGGCACAAAGCCAGTCACATCATCAGCTAAGTGCCGTTTGTCCTTGGTGGGTCCCACCAGAGCCACACGCATCAGAATGAGAGACCTTCTCACGCAGAATAACTGTGATCCTGGTGCATCATCAATACTAATGCCGCTACGTTATAACAATTCCCCACTGTGGTCAGGTATACTGATAACCTTTCAAAGTGTGTAGAGAGAGAGAGAGAGAGAGAGAGAGAGAGAGAGAGAGAGAGAGAGAGAGAGAGAGAGAGAGAGACGAGAGAGAGCGAGAGAGACAGAGCGAGAGCGGAGAGAGAGAGAGCGAGAGAGAGAGAGAGAGAGAGAGCGGGCGAGAGAGAGCGAGAGAGAGCGAGCGAGAGGGAGCGAGAGAGAGCGAGCGAGAGGGAGAGAGCGAGAGAGAGCGACAGAGAGAGAAGACAGTACAGTGGGCTGTAATTATACCAAGCAGCAGAAGCAGATGTGAACAGCTGGTGCTAACTAATCAAGCTCAAGATAATTAATGACAGTTGAAACTTCAAACTGGCTGACTGGCAACATCGGAGACACAGAAGGGGAAAAGCTGTGACACAAACTGAGAGTCCACTCATGCATCCGAACCCAGACAAGAGAAACTTCCCCTCTCACTTCCTCTGTTCCCCTTTGCGGCTCTGAGGCCTCTGATGCTGCTGGACTGGGATAGAGTTCACACTGGTCACTGGAAAGCTGCCTGGCGGTGGGAGTCCAGATAGCATTACACTCCCAGCGGGCGCAACCCAGACCGGAGTGTGTGTGTGTGTGTTTCAGTACTATGTGAATGTGTGTAGTGTGTGCTTAACACGTGATTCAGCCAGCGCGTGCATGCGCGTGTGTGTCTATGTATGACTGACCAAGTTTGCCAAGCTTATGCCAGCTCTAACTGGTATTATCTATCCCCTGGAGCTGTAAACTTCATAGGGAGTTGGTGTGAAAGGGTCTCGGATTCAGGATTCAGGCTTTCAGTCTGTGCCGGCGCCCACTGGGCCCGGTCTCAACGAGCTGCCTGGCCAACCCCTTCAAGCTCCCTCCAATCCCTGGCCGGCAAAGCCCAGCCCTGCGCTTCATCCCCGGGCCACCGACACAGCCCTCGGTCTAATCTTTCCTCCAACACCAGCAGACCGAACGCATGCTGGGGGGCGGAAGTACCAGGAGGGGGAGAGGCGAGAGGAGAGGCGAGAGGAGGAGAGTAGAAGAGAGGAGAAAACATTGTTGTTTTTCCCCATCTACACTTGACAATGCCCCCCCTACGTCCCATTCCAAATGCACGAGTCGAATAAATCAGCCTGTGGAGAGGACGGAGGATGATCTATTTATTAGGCAGGGACAGCAAGTGGCTTCTAATGGTCTTCGTAATTAATCTTGGGGGAGACTGGTACTTCTTTGATGCCCATTAGATAATAACCAGAACAGCTGGTGAGTGGCAGACACACCAAGGCCGCTTCATTAAGATTCCCAACGCCTCCAAAGTCAGCCCTTGACTGTGATCCAGTGCTTCCACAACTATCACAGCCCTTCGAAAACTTTGCCAACTCAAGGACAAGTATGTAGAATGTGGGTAGGCCAGTCGCGTTCTTCAGTAGGCCGAGCCGCGTCGACGCCACGGCTCGGACGGAGACGGTGTTGTCTGGCGTGCGAGTGTGTTCGCCGTACCTGAGGAGTCTGCAGATGCTGCTCCGGTAGCTGAGTCGCTGGCTGGCCGCGGCCACGCTGGGGGGCAGGGGGGGGCCGGGAAGGGAAGTACAGCAGTACTGCGGCGAAGAGCACCGCGATGGCACCAAACTCTGCCACGGTAGAAGGACGCGTGTACACAGGCACACACACAAAGAAGAGGGTTATTTTGATAAGCAATTATCGGACTCAATCATCATTGTGAAAAGTCAACAGCACACTTCAGACACGGCTCCTCTTCCCCTCCGCCCACTTCCCCACTCAGAACGGATCAGAAAACCAAAGTCATAGAAGTCGATACTGTTTGGCAAGTCAATTAAAGGTGCCACTGCCTGCTTTAGTTTACACTTCAGTTTAATTTAAGACACATTTTTATGTTTTGTCATTTGTTATTTTTCTGAAAATTAATTGGAATACCCCTCAGGTTAAAGAAAGCCACATCCTCAATATGCTAGCTTGTTTTCCTGTAAATGCTTTTATTTTCTGAATCAGTTAAGCAGAACAGTCTCAAGAGTATTTTTTACATATTGCTGAACATCCTGGGAATATGGTATTTGCTTTAGGCATTCACATCACCTTTACCAGCTCTTATTTCCCTCTGTTGACAGGATGAACATGATACAGAAATGATCTGGTATTGATTAGTGCTGCCTGTGGAGGCGGGGTTGCAGTCCGTACCTGAATACAGAACCAGCTGGATGCGGTCTCTGATGACGTTTTCAGTGGGGCTCACCGCTTTGGTCACCACCAGAGTGTTGTTAGGGGTTGGCACAAAAAGTGGGCCGACCACGAATGACGTTGCTGCACCGAGGTAACTGACCAATGAGGCCACAGCAGTGGCAGTGGCTCTTTGGTCCGGAGCGAACCATGTAGTCGAGAGCAGGGGCCCGGCACTCATTATGGTTGGACCGGCTAAACCATTCAGCAGCTGTCCCCCATGGAGCAACCTGCAGACACAAACATGAAAACACTACATGATATATATATTATCCATGTCAGACTGACTTGTCACAAACTAGAAACAGTTCAGTGTCTCTTGGGTCTGTTGGCTACTGTAGGGGTTGGAGAATGTTCAGCTGTTTGGGTAAAGGATGGCATTATCCTCATGTAAGGAGCAAGGATCTGAGATCAGGGCTTCTAGTCAAAGTGAGGGCTAATGATCCAGGCAGTCCACACCATCCAAATCCTGCCCAGTCCACTTTGACACATCCCATCCCTGCCCAATCCGGTCAGGTCTAGTCCAGACCGGCCAAGCACAGTTTAGTCTACAACACGCAAGAACAAAGAACGAAAGAACAAAGAAAAGTTGCTGCCGCTAAAGATAGCCTATCAGAGAAACGTAATCACCCACCATCTTAATCACGACCTGCTTTATCTGAACTGATCCTGGTATCATTAATTCAAACATTGGCATCAGCTCCGTTGGCCCTATCTAGGTAAACGACACTGCAGTCCAGGACCTCTCCCTGTCTTCCTATGCATCACAGCCGGTCTGTCTCTCCCCCTAGTCTCTGAGGGCAAAACACACTGCAGGCCAGGAGACAAAAAGCTGTCATTACTGACAAGCAGCAGATCGATGGAAGTGTCACTATTCCGCATCTCCTTCCTCCGAAGTGCCTGTTAACACTCCCACCTCCCACACATAGCCCCGCGCCTCTTCCTCCCATGCCTCCATCACTCCCTCGCTTTTTTCCAGCCCTTTTCCCTCCCGCCCTCTCGACGCTCTCCCTGCCGGGGGCACGTTTCTCCCCATCACATTCTCTCCCAATGGGTCTTTTTTTCTCTCTCACTCTCACTCACTCTCTTTTCTTCTTTCTCAGCGATTTAAATCCCATTTAGTTAAAGCCAGGGAGGGAGAGAGAGAGAGAGAGAGAGAGAGAGAGAGAGAGAGAGAGACAGAGAGACAGAGAGAGAGAGAGTGGATACTGTTGAAGATCTCACTGGTACAGAGAGCCTACCACAGACATGTCCGCCATACTCAACCTTCTTGTCTGGGGAACAGACGAGATGATATTCCGACTTTCGATTCCATACCATCAGTAAAGGGGCTAAGCGTCTAGGTTAATGAGGTCCCGGGAGTCTCAGCTCCAATGGCATGTGAGCTCGTCATCGTCACTGACTACGGGGATTGTAACTTGACACCATGGAGGCTATTTATAGATGAGAGACTGGTAACTGAATGAAATAATCAGCCGCGATACGGAGAAACAGATCCATTTACGTTTGATCATTCAAGGGTCTTGGGAAGGCAGAGAAGGGAAGAGCGGGAGGAGAGGGAGAGAGAAGTCAGTTAGACGGGAGATGATTAACTTAATGGGTATTGATGAACCCTGTCGGGGAGAATCTCAATGTGGCTGAGACTTAGCCAGCTTCCTAGAGAGATAATACAGGGAGCTCACACTGCACCAAGCCAGGCATCGCCAACAGACTGGCAAAGTGTGAAAGCACCGTATCACTCTGCCAGCAAGTCCAGATCCTATCTGAAGAGTGTCTGACAATGGGACACAATATTCATAGTGAATGCCAATGGCATGGGGGCCTGGCTGGCACAGTGGCTGTGAGCAGCCAATCAGAGATAGAGAGAGAGAGATGAGGAAATCTGACATGTTTTAATCAAAGAGATATCTCCATCCATCTGAATCACTGAGCAGTGCCTTGCTTTGATTGAAAAGTCTTTATCATCATGGCTATGCCTAATCAGTGGCAGTAATAATGGCTTTGCTCTTCCAAAACAAACACACACACACACTAAGCAGCCGTTTCCTCGCTTCCCTGAAAACAACAGGAAGGTGTTTCAACCTCCCAAATTTCCCCATGATACCAATAAACGAGCTCAAACCTAAAAGTAGAAGTTCCCCCTCAGGAGGAGAGGATGGAAGAAAACGACGCCTGGCGGACATGAAACGATTGTTTCCCCTCGTTCTCCATGAAACACCTCCCGGTCTGATCTCCAACAGCCTGCCAGGGGAGCCGTACGCTTTCCGAATCAAGACTAACCGCAGCCGCTCTCCCCCCAGCAGGCCAGTCCAGAGCAGGGGAGGGGAGGGAATCAAAGGCAGGGTGCGTTTGATCGCTCCCTACGATGCCCTTGGGAGTACTCGCCAGGGCTCCTGTAACTGTGCAGCTCTGGAGCCAGTCAGGACAAGACGGCAGCAGCAGGATATCTCTGTGAGTACGGAATCGAGAGCGCAGCATCTGAAGCCGCTCACTCAACCCCTCCACTTGTGCCGTTGATGTTTCGTCACAGTGGGCAACAGGGGGACGTATTGATGAAGAACCCCCGAGACGTAGCCGAGGTCAAAACACCCAGCTCTCCTCTTCCGAGGACGCACTGTGACGGCGTTGGGTCGCTGGCTCTGCGAGGACGAGTCCTTGCACACACAATGCAGAGAGGGACACCTGCTGGCCACTGTAGAAACAAGCTTTCTCAAACAAATACGTGGTCTATACTCTGATGATGAAGCTCTTTTGTTTAACGACGGAGGTCAATAGGACCCATAAACAATGTAGTGTAATTGGGGTTGGTCCAATGGGTCCAGACCCAGGTGTCGTGATCTTATGACCACCGGCAGGTGCATTAACAGCTCGCTCGTTTGGAGTGTACTGTAAACACCTGCTGGCTCAGGATCTTTAAACCTCTGAGAACAGTCTGTTTTCTGAGCGACTGCTGTTGAGTCAGCCAACAAGCATCCCTGTGGTCCTACCTTATCTACCGTCGAGTTTAGAATGCACATCCACAACGTGATGACGCAGCAAACTCATGTATTTTAATAACCCTGGATAGCCTTTCGCATCCTGCACACAAAACAGCATGAGGACTACCATTTAAACTCTACTTTCAGGTCAATACTGACCAGCCAAACTAGAAAAACCAACTCTGTTGGTCAGTCTGTTCTAACTTTTCCTTGCTACTGCTATGCTGTAAGCTGTGTGTACTGGCTTGCCATAAAGTAGTAGAGATTAATGGAGTGGGCCAGCAAGACAGCAGTATTATAGTGCTTACACTCAATATTGCAGTGTGCGACTTTTAGGCGTCCACACTTTATGACAAACCTAGCAAATCACAGATGCTGAAATCGGATATTACATGAGTGGTGGAAAAACTTGGAGGGGATCTATACTGCCTCTAATATATCTTTGTCTCCAATAAAAAGCTCTCCGATACAAAGACCGCTCTTGTTAAAGGCTCGATGCCGGCGTTTGACTGAGGACTTCTCACATGATGTTGGTTATAAAAGAATACACCCGTAACAATCTTGTCACGGTAAAAGACCCCGCAAGCCACTGACATAACGGTTGTGTCATGTGTACCACTGACTCCTGCTCGGTCAACCTGTTCAACATGCACTGTGTCTGTTCCGCCCTAAACAGGTCGTCTATGGTCTCCACTTAGCATAACAGAAGGTAGAGAAGCAGCCTAATACCTTTCATCTTGCCTCTGAGATCTTCTATCTGAGTTAATAGGTAGTAGCGAACAATTGAGTGTCATTAGTTTGAAATACTTTGCAGTAAACATTATCACTGTTGCCATTTCACAGCACATTCCGGGGTGGATCCAACTAGGAGAAAATGATTTCTGTAGCAGTGGAAATATGATTGCCTCGCTCTGCAAATTAAAGCAGTCTCTTTAGTATGAATATTATATTAGTTAGCTATGAACATAACTGACTCACTCTGGGTGAATGAGCTCTTACCTGCTCTTGGCAAACAGGGAGCCCAACATAACACAGTTCTCATTAGTGAGGTCTATGACTTGCTTCCTCAAAATAAATCCCACAATACATTACCTGAATCAAGCTCATTCTGGGGTTGAGGATATAGTCTATGCGCTAAATTTACAATTGAAAAATAAGGAAATGACCTTTTATGCCCACATTATTGTTTTGATGACCTCGCTTCAGCCTCTGTACATTTGACAAAGCTGAAGGAACATTCACTTTCTTCTAAACTGGAAGACAGACCTAAGACAAGCTTCAATATGCTGTTTTTCAGTGCTCTGAAACTCTGCAGATAAGACAGTAAAAGAAAAAGAAAATCCTTACAATTCATCATTTTAAATTGAATTCTAGCCGGTATCTCTGGTCGCAAACATTGCACCTCAGTCCTTTTGAATGATTCAGTCATTGGGAATCTGGGAAAGTATGAATAGGAGCTGGGGCTAGGTCTACTTCAATTTAATTGTTCAATAGAGACTTTACAGAAAAAATTACTATAAGATAACTATATTTAAATACAAAATATATATTCAAATATGTATGCAGTTTCTTATGCTCCTTAAAAACGTGGACCTCTGCGGTGGTATTCATGTTCAGATTGCACAGAGCCTATTAGCCATAAGAATTATGAATCCCAACACTGTCCACCATTAAATTGGCCACATATAGTGTGAAATAGATTTAAGTTTTGTCTGTGGCATTAGACAACACCACACATGAATTGGCTTTTAGTGTTCATGGTGCGGGCGGTTGGATGAGATTGATGGCTTGGGCCTTACCATCGTCGTAGTGACTGGTCTCCCAGGGGGACACTTCGTAGAGCCGCCCCCAGCAGCATGAAGAAGGCTGAGAGGAGCAGGGAGGCCCGCAGACCTAAGGGAGAGGAGGAGAGAGGTGGAGGAGGAGAGAAGTGGAGAAGAGATGTGGAGGAGAGGAGAAGTGGAGGAGAGAAGGAGAGAAGTGGAGGAGAGGAGGAGAGAAGTGGAGGAGAGGAGAGGAGGAGGAGAGGTGGAGGAGAGAAGTTGGGACAGAGGAGATAGATTTGGTAATAAGGTAATAGCAGAAACATGGTGTAATGGGGATAGAGAAGTAGAGAAAGGGGGGGGATATAAGACGTGGCACAGAGAGGTGGAACAAGACAGACAATTCAGTTTAGAGGTCAAATTTAAAGTATGAAATCCCTACCCCCAACTGAATACATATGCACAATACACACACGCATGCCAGCACACCTCTTCCTCATTTAGCAGAGCGAGGGGTCCAAAGAGAGACAGTACTTACCACCAACACAGTACTTGTTCAGTTTCAAACACATGATAGGCATTTATGGGAACTCTGTAGACTTCCTTGTTCTCCTAACTCGAGACTTATTTTTCATACAACATAATGACTTAACATGCCCTTGGTTAAGAAAAAAACGAAATAAAAATAAAAACAACAAGCTTTATATAGGCTATTTGTTTGAGCCTCTGTCAAAGACTAATTTTCACCCCTTTGGGAGTGGACAATAACGTTTTTTTAATTGATTTAAAGTGAATTTGTGGATAGGGGGAGGGTAAATGTGTGGAGGGGAGGGGCTCTTTCTGAAGAGGTGACTGGCATGTTTTGGCATGAAGTCTTTGTATGTAAAATACCTTTTTCTCTATAAGTGATACATCAAGATGTCAGTTTACGCCTTTTTCTCTACATAAAACGAAAACGATGACAGTAGTGAGAAAGTGTCAATAAAAGAAGTATACACATTTGGGGAAGTAACAAAACTAAAAACGCCACTTCCATTATTTGAAGGCTAGATGTTCCCAACCTCAAAGGGCTCTTGAACAGTTTCAACATCACATTCCATGACTTCAAGTGCTAAACTTTCCCATGCCGACACAATCCAGAGAGTAAGAAAAGCTTCTCATTTAGACATTAACTGTACACTTTTTTCAATAGATTGAAACTTTTAAACCACACATAAAAGTTTTCATCTAATAACTTAATCTCTGTGCATGGAAACTGGCCACATACCTGACATCTTTAAGAATCCACTGATACAAGAGGCCAGTTCAAGCTAAGGATCCTTATTTCTATACCTATTTTAAAGGCATGGTATCTGAATGTAGATATAGCTCTAGACTCTAAAAGTCAGATAGTAAAAAGGTTGAATGAGAATACGCAGAAAACAAAAGCTCTGTTTTGCGAGAGAGAAAGAAAATAGCTAAAAAACATTAAAAACAATCAAGCAATTATGTGCATATGGAAACGTTAAAATAATTACTGGAACATGGCAATCTGTGGATTTGAGCTAAACAGAACCAGCAGCCAACAGTGCTTTGTTAAGCCCAAACGTTTAGCCTACTACTACGAGGCTACTACAACTAGGTGTCATGGGGCCCATTGAACAAATCATGCCACACCTTAACATCATTAGTGGAGACTTTCTAATTATAATGTCCTTACCAGGCTAAGACTGTCACTCTCCAGCTGGAATTCCACTACTTGTTAAGAAGTAGAAACTCCACTAAAGCAACCATCATTCAATACAGTACTTTAGCCATAGGCCTACTTCACATAAAGATGTGTTCCATTCATTGTTGAATTACATTAGATTATAATGACTCTGTGTATGGAAAGGACACAAAACACTAGTTTCACATGACCTTATAGCTGTCTGAGTGGTTTGATTTAATTGGTAAACCCTTATCATTTATGGTTGCAGCTCATGGTGATGTTATGTCAGTCATCTGATTATCTAGTCTAAGTGTTAGCTGCTTCAGTCAGGTGACAAAGAGGAACAGGTTTGGTGCTCTGAGATACGCACTTGTAAGTGGTTTGTGGAACTCCCTTACATGCAGGCTTATTTTTACTGCCCAAAACATTGACTTTTCATAAGACTATGCTGCTATGTAGCTTGATGGTTTAAACACTTCACAAGGACTGGCCTCTAGAAAAATTCCACCAAGGTAGACAAAATGTATTTAGTGCGGTAACACGCTATTCTGTACCTCTCTATTTTAGTAGCCATGTAAAAGACAAAACTATGATGGCACACACCTGAAATAAACTGGGCAGACAGAGCAAAATAGGCTATTTGCTGTATCATGTAGGCTATGCAGCTTTCTTGTGGGCCAAAAGACTGAACATCTGTCTGTACTGTAAACCTACTTTTGTCAGTTGTTAAGGCCTACTTTGATCCAGTCTGTTAAAAACTACGCCCTTCTGATCCTTAAATCCCTGCTGTACTTTGTAAATGCAATTATTTGTAACTCCCTTTGGATAGAAGCTATTAATAAAATGTTTAATGTAAAACGTTTTCGGTAAGAGACTACCAGGTCATTTAAATCGAGCACTCATCAATCCCAAAATAAATTCAAAGTTATGTTATGATATGAGACCATCTGAAACTAAGCAGTAAGTGTACCTGCCCTACTGTTGGCAATGTTTATTATACAAGTGTCAGTGTGTAATACAAATATTGCGGATGGCCCCAACCACTCTCCTGACAGCAACAAAACAAACTGTCACAAACTGAAAACACAGGTAATAACACATTTCTCACCTTTTTTATCCATCAGCCACATAAAGAGCAGCCATGGAGCGAATCCCACTGGACCCCACAGAACCAAGAGTGCAATATCAGATTTCGTGAAGTCGTATGCCTGCATGGCAGAAATCTGAATTGGGCCCCAAGTGTTCCATACCATCCCTTGCATAAACGCCAACAACGAAAACAGAGTCAGAACCAGCCATCTTCTCCTATATACTCTGCTAAATACAGCAGGCTCTGTGTTCGTTTCGGGGTGTGTAGGAACGAGAAGTGGTTCCCTTTCGGCCTCGTTGCTCGGTCCAGCACCCATCGCATTTATGTCAATGTATCGAGAGCTTCGCTGTGATTTATTCCGTATCTCAGATCTTCGGATTGCACAATGGCTTACTTGCTACTTGTTAGCCTACACTGATATCAGTTGCCGAGAAACAATAACAACCGACTGCTACAAATGACAAGACTGCGCATGAGCGGATGCTGTCACAATTTAGAAAGCGATACCGTTCGTTCTCCATTTTGGTTCTTATATGAAATCATTCGTCTGCTGGTTTTCTCCTGTATTTGAGCCACCATGGCCTCAGTTTCATCTTGAAAAATACAATCAGTCTACCACGTGAGCTTTGTTTACTCCCGTAAAAGCGTTCTGTGCGGGTCAGTGCACGTGTTCGGAGCCGCCTAAATGTCCGAGGAGAGAGCACACTGAGTTCTTTGAATCCCATCTGGCTTGGTGAGCATAGTTGCCTGGTATCTGGTTTCCCTCGCTGACGGATGAAGCACGATATTCGAATCTGACTGTTAAAGCAAGCTGATTTCATAAAGGCTACTTTCAGTTTCATGGATGTTTCTGTATAATACCGAAAGATTGTAGTCTAGTCTTTTATAATTGGTAGGGATCTTAAATGTGCATTCTTAGGCAGTAGATTTACTTTAGTTTAGGTAACGGTCTCTGCTTTCTACACTCCAAAGAGTGAGACCGTTTTTTAATCGGTATTGAAGTGGTAACAACCATTGCTTGGGTAATGTGTCATAAGCACATTATATTTTTTGGTCGGTCTCATCAGTTGGTTAGTTGACGCATGCAGGAAGTAACTGGAAATAACAAATTGATTGATCTCTCAATGGGCTCAAGCATTTCCCCATATTATGTCACTCAGGTCATGGCTGCCAAGCCCTTCAACCCAAAGGAGGTGAGGAGGATCCTGGATTCTCTGTCAAGGCCTGCTGTCTTTCTCCACATGACTCATGATTGGCCAGTTCTCCACTGGACAGCAAACCACCTGTCAGACTTGCTTGGCCAGACGAACATTCGATTCAGACTGGGGGAAAAACAAGCAACACTGAGTGAGTGAGTGAGGGAGAAGTAGCTCTCAGCTCTGCATCTTAGAGTAAAAGCCGCAATCTATTGAACATGAGGGGGTAATGATCCCATCCACTCTCCACTTCAGTAACCGGAAGTAGAATTCACTCCATTTTGCCATTTTGTATCTTACTGTTCATCTTCCATGGTTACAATTTTCATTGTTCCTCTTGCTGAAATGTATTATTAGTAGTCTTCTATCTGCAACAGTTACCGTAATGGAAATCAGCAACTATGAACACACACCCATTCCCATTAATTGAGTTTGTTTCGATCAATAAGCAAAAAAATAGGATGCCGTCAAAAAAGATCTTAAACTGTCCGTTTTCAAGGGGTTAGCCATTGTGAGCTATTTAGCTTTTGTTCTGGGTCAATGTAACTACCTGTTCTACAGCGAACAAGAGAGGTTGTCTATAAGACTGCAAAATAAATGTTCACATCTGCAACATCATTTTATAGGATTGATAACAGAGGGTATAATTGAACACATTTCAAATATGTTTGTCAATTGTACTGGCAATGTTTCTCTTAAGTGATATTGATTTCATGTCATGCGCATTTTGAATGACTTTCTGTCTCCCTGATCCCTCTGTCTTCCTCTCTCTCACCCTCCTTATGTGTCTGTGTCTCTCTTATATAGCTCCTCTATTTGAAACCCAGTGCTCATATGTGGAGGCCAGTCTCGACCAGTTCCTGTGCTGGACCAGTAAAGGGACTGGGGCAGAGGTGGGGCTTTTCTCCGGCTTCCCTCTCTCAGAGTACTGGGCCTATGCAGACTACAAATACATCGCTATGCTATTCCAAGACCAGCCGTCCATGTTCCAGGTAATGAATCTTTGATGTCTGAAAATGGACACTGATGTATGACACCTCTAATCAACAATGAGAACACAATCGAGATGTCGTCGTTTTCCTCAGAGTAGTGATTGGGCTCGGGCTTTCTTTGAACTCGTGTGAGATTATAAGTCTTTGATTATTTCCAAATGAGATGTGATGGCAAACCTCTAAGGTTTGGTTAGTCGTACCCAATTTGTAAAGTTTCTGGCGTAGTGTCGACCCTCTCTCACTCAGCACAACACTTCTCTGATGTGTGTGCGTGGCCTTGTCACAGCCAATAGGCCGCCTCCAGATCTCTACTAAATCAGAGCCCCTGTGGCATGTTATGTTCCACGCACCCCGACGTGGCTTCAGAAAAGTTTAGGCCACCGTATCATATTTAATTGGAGTTCATCAACAAAACTAATTTGACCAGAATACAATTTGTGAACGCAATGAGTCGATGCCAAACAGGTGCTCTAGAATTCTCCATCATTTCTTTTTATCTCGTGGCAGGTGGAGACACATACAGAAATGTAACAAATCAAAAGCTACCTACATTTTGCTAACAGCAGACATTCTCCAACTTTTAATGATTTCCTGGCAGACACTTTTGATCAAAGTGTTTTTCTTTTTTGAGTGTTTTGCCTTTTGTCCCCCTGGGCGGTCAGTACTCGAGAGTTCATTCTTGTTTGGCCCACCCCGAGATTCTTTCGGTTTCCTTAAATGATAATAAATGCTTACAGGCGACCTGCGTTTTTGACAGGCCTGACGAAATTCATACCTTAGAGACAGGCAGACAGAGGCCTTTTAAATGATGAATAGTGCCATTTAAAAGTAGCTGAAAGCCAAGATTGTGCAGTCTATCATTTTCAGTCGCCTGAATATGGTAATGGATTCATTATCCAGTGTGCTGGGCAGAATCCCTGGAGGCCTTCTCCTCACCATCTTGACAGGAAGTGATTGACAGCCTAAATAGTTTGACGGAGCGTGTTCAGACAGTATTTTGGTCTCCTCACACAGAGCATGGCTAGCCAACAATGTAACAGTCAAGTACGCAGCAGATAAAAGCAGATTCACGTGCACCCGTGTCACCTATGAGTTTTAATGTATTGTCATACCTTTTCATGTTTGCTCAGGTAGATATGATACTTCCAGCTCTAGTATTGTCTTGTGTTTCTCAAGTTCCTTCCAAACCGATATGCGATGAGATCCACGGCTGTCTGACGGAGCGTCTGGATGTGTCCTTTCAGGACGTGGTGTGGTCCGATTTTGGTTACCCGGGCCGGGCCGGTCGAGAGAGCACCCTGTGGGTCGGCACAGAGGGAGCCAACACCCCCTGCCACCAGGACACCTACGGATGCAACCTCGTGTTGCAGGTGCAGGGAAGGTGAATACAGTCCAGTCCAAACCCCCCCCCAAACACACACACACAAACACACCTCACAACACCATGCGTTGCTCAACCTTCGAAGCAGCCCATGGTGTCAATGGATTTCTCCCCTCGGTGAGGGAATTGCTCTATGAATTAGATTGAAGCAATTCCAGTAGCATCAGAGCTGAAGAGAAGGGGTTAGGTGACAATGGAGGCTACAGATCACCGCCATATCTCTGGTTGTCAGCCATCCGGCTGAAGGGAGAGGACTTTAAAATCCTTGGTGATTGAGGAAGCCTTCTCTTTTTTTTTCCTTTTCCCTGGGATGCTGATGGGACTGTGTCATTTGGGGACCAATTCAGAGCAGTCCTATGGCCTCAGAAAGCAAAAGTCATTTTCTGTCTTGTGGCAGTTGGAGATATGAGGTGATGCTGTTTTGAACTGAGGTGAAGGTTTTCTGTGAAGCACTAACACTGCTCAAGGGGTAAAGGCTGTCTTTGTGTCTTATCTCTGCCTGGCTTTCACAGAAGAACATCTTTCCCATCTCGCTCCTTGTAATTGGCGGTTGAAATCTCAATGGGTGAGGTACTCAGAATTAAAAAAATCAATTTAGATGATATCGGGAATCTATTCATTTTGACAAATTGACGTCAACTGTACAGCACAGCGACCATGTTAGTTTTTCTGATAACACCTTTCAAATGAACTGTAAAATGAACTGGTCAAGCCATACCCACAAGGTTACCAAAGAAACAAAGAGACACTCTCAGATTTCATGCTTGATTTTGCATCAGTAGAAATGTGTGACCCGGCCGTTTCATTGCCTGCCCACGGCTGTGTGTGTTCAGGAAGCGCTGGACCCTGTTCCCCCCGGAGGACACGGCTCGTCTGTACCCCAGCAGGATCCCCTACGAGGAGTCCAGCGTCTTCAGCCTGGTGGACGTCCTCCAGCCAGACCTGAGGAGGTTCCCTGCCTTCAGCCAGGCCAGGGCCCACACTGTTACCCTGCAGCCTGGACAGGTAGCACCATTACACAGACAGGCCACATTACTGGGGATAGGTATAGCTCAGTGGTAGAGCATATGACAGACAGATCAAGAGGTTGCAGGTTCAAATCTCTCCCCGTACATCGCTGTGGAGAAAAGTGTCTGCTTAAGGAATACATGATGATTATTATTATGACTGGCTTTAGGAAGGGATCGTCTCAACAGAGCGGAAGGGTTAAGAAGAAGAAAAGAATCGTCTATCTATGCACTGAGTTTACAACGGGACGAGGTTAATCGATCCGTTCAGAGACTGGGCCCTCTGTGTAGGCTCTATTCAACCTCTGCCTATTCAGACTCTGTCTGTGTAGTACGAAGCCAGGGCAGCGAGTCACAAAGCCACCGCAGCAGACCCATGAAGACACTTAGCAATATTTCACCTGTCAGCTCTGATGAGATACCGCTATGGTACGCCGCTATCTCCAAACCAGATATTGATAAGACTGTCTTTGCAAATCAAACAAACCTTGCAGTGTGCCTCTCCTCTTGTCAGGTCAGAGAGCCCCGAAATGAATTAAGAGCCAGAGGATCAATAAGGCCTGCCCAGTTTAATAAAGACTAGAGCCACTTTGTTAATGGCTCATCAGTTTACCTCTGATGGACAGGCGTGATGGTGAAGTCATGCACTGCCCCCTAGTGGATACAACCCACCACTGGTATTGACTTGTACATGTCTGTCATGTTGTTGGCCTGGCTTGAATACATTCGTCCAATACATTCTCTTGGCTCCGCTATTGACTGGCTTCACTCCCCTGTCCCCTGAACTGTGTGCTGTTCCGCTTGTCAGGCAGCACAGAGTAATTCAAGACTTACAGGCACTGCAAACTCCCCCTGGGCTCCAGGAACATTTAGCTATATTTCCTCCATGTTGTCATCCTACATTGGTTCTGTTAGATTCACCTTTTGACCTTAGTTCGCCTCATGTCCTTCCCCCCAGGTCCTGTATGTGCCCAGGCATTGGTGGCACTATGTGGAGTCTGTGGATCCTGTAACAGTTAGTGTCAACTCCTGGATTGAGCTGGTAAGCTAATGTACACACCGTGCCCCTCGGCACCTGCGGTAACTACAAGGCATTAAGTACGTTTTAGAGAAAATTGTTTTTTTTTAAGGGTGAGACAAATTTACAGCTCCTTTCTCTCCGCTCCGGAGTTTTCCGTGGGCCTCGTGATTGATGTTAAGAGTGTTTTAGGTTCCCCCGATGATGTGTGCTGTGCGCTTTGAGTAATGAACAGGCCTTCGAGTAAAGATACCCCTGTCATAATGATTTGTGAGTGTGCATGGGCACAAGTGTGTGCTGCATAAACGTGTAACCACGGCTGGAGTGAGTGTGTGTTTGGGAACGTGTGACGCCCCGATGCCACCCGGATAACGGGCGTCTTCCACAAGGTCACAGACACCCATCGATTATGCTCAGCCTGTCCCTCTGTGTCTTTATCGCTGAGTTTTGTTCCCTGGAAAGCAATCCTGTTCACTTCCTCTGCAACAGGAAGTGGATGACGAAGCGCGTGTGAACGAAGCCGTCACCAAGGCCGTGGTTTGTGCCCTGAAGACCACGCCCAGTGAGGACAACGCTGACGACTGGCTCAACCCCACTGAGGTAACGCTCCACATGCCCCGCAGACGACGTCCCAGTGGGAAAAGTGCATTAGATTAACCTCCATTCGCACTGCGGTATGGACAATTTCAGTGTCGAGCAGTGCGATTTATAAGATTATCCATCAGTTTGATGGATAATCCTACCTCAAATTTAGGAAGGATTGCGGCCAGCGTTTGGGCCTGAAACCTGAACCTGACTTGGCAGAGCCCAGATGGCTTCACCTTGCGGGTGTCACATTTGTTCTGCTGCCATTTTCACTCGGGGCAGAATTTGTGGTCTTTCGCAATCGCTCAGATCACAGGGAGACATTTCTCACGGTTGGCATGGGTCCAGAAAAAAGCTCAACCCATAGAAAGGCAGTTTAAAAATACTTGAGAGGGAGAGGGGTGGGGCTGTCGAGATGAAATACTTGTTTTGGCCTTCCTACATCGATCACAAAGAGGCTTTGACACCTATTGCAGGAAGGAGTGTCATCGCATGGAGAGAACCTGCAGTGTCTGAACCTGGCGGTGCAGACCTGCCTGCAGAGGAGAGAGAGGAGCCAGGGTGCTGAGCAGGAGCGCCCGGAGCAGCCAGGAGGGGGCAGAGGGGCCAAGCGGGACTCCAGCGGACACACCTGCAGCAGCAGCAGCGGCACCACACCCCTCACCATCCCCTTCGGACCTCACCTCGTCCCTGTGCCATCTAACCAGGACAGTCTACCGAAATCAAAGGGACTCAACTCGAACGACTGGGAAGACGGATCCCTTAAGAGCTCCAAAGGCCAGAGACCCAGAGTCTTGTCTGATAGTGGTGAATGTGGTTCTGGTTCGGATGACTATAGAAGCCCGGGCAGAGACTGTGACTCCGGAGACGCTGCAGAGGCCTTAGGACACGCCCCCATCACCACCAACGACCTATTAGAATGCCTGGTGCACCCTGATGTCATCGCTCATGTCACTGAGCTCCTGTTGGAGAGACAGAACAGGCACAAGCTGCCTGATGCCTGAACATCTCAACCTTGTCTTCTTGTTATGTAAATGGTCAGTTAAATATATAGTCGGTATCTTTAAAATGACATTATTGTTTTTTTGGGATGCTCAGGTAAAGAAATAAGGTCTTCTAAAAATTCGATTGAATTCGTTGTTGAGTCACCTGAACCGCTGAAGTGCCTTATCTTCTTAACTCCTAAGAGGCTTTGACGGAGTAATACTGGGAGTCTCTTTGGAATTAGAGTCTTTGACAGGGAAATACTAGAACTATCTGTGGATCAAGGGATTCAGAGATAAACTGTGAGAATCTTTACTGGCTATATGTATCCTTCATGTGAGGAGGAAAGAGACAGAGCTTAGCGTGTGTTAGCAAACCCTCTCCCATGGAGCATTCCGTTCAGAACAGCTCCAAAAGCACAGACAAGAACCACTCTCAAGGTTATGAATTAGTAAGAATCTGTTAGCATTTGTACTGATTACATTGTTTTATCAAATGTAAGCACGTAAGGTCTTTCTTTTTGTATACCATCTCATATGTAATATATACATAAAACTAGGGCTGCTCGATTATGGCAAAAATAATAACCACGATTATTTTGATTGATATTGTAATCACGGTTATTAAAGACGATTATTCATTGATTTGAGAACAAGCATTTATTGAACTTTTAACACTGGTATTTCTTTTAACACGATAAGTTTGAACTGAAAAACAAGAAAAATGCAAATAAATAAGAGAAATATATTAATAAAATGAATTAAATAATATGCAAAAATACAAAATAAACACTCTCCCAGACTTAACAGAACACTGATCAGTATTACTTCTCTTTACCATAAAACAAACCCAACTCAAACTATGGTGTAATCACCTCCTTACCTAGTCCTGCAAAAAACACAGTTGTAATCATCAGTATATCAATGACATAACAGTTAACATGTTGAGGTAGAGGCACACCCTTTTGGGCAAAATTAGAATGAACAAGAATAAACTGACTGACACACTGACAAGAACAATCAGCTGCCAAGACTTCTTTTTAAATGTTAGAAAAAAAAAGTAGTTGCCACCCAGTCCCATACTCCCTCATCCAGGCTCCCTGCAATCTGCCACCTAACCCTCTTAAAGGTTTTTAGCCAAGAACACCAGTCTGTTCACTTGGTCTGGTTTCAGGGATGAGCGCAGGCAGGTGACAACATTACCGCCTGTACTGAAAACCCTCTCTGACGAGGAGCTTGTGGCCGGGATACAAAGATATCTCCTTGCCAGGTTTGAGAGCCGTGGGTAAAACTGCTGTGATACCTTCCACCACTCCAGTGGGTCCGCCTCAGTGTCCAGTGTCCCTGCCTGGAGGTAGGACTGTAGCTCCAAAGCTATGGCTTTGTCCTGGTCCGGTTGCAGAGCAGTGGATGTTGAAGCTGTGCCTTCAGTGACCGGCTTGAAGAAGCTGCCCAGGGCTTTCTTCTTCTTTGGTGCAGTAGCAGCAGCGGCATCAGTGTCATCAGCAGGCGTCACTGCTCTCTCAGAGGCCTTCTCCTGGGAATAGGAGAGGGAGAATATTGTGAAGAGAAATGATTGACTTGTTTAAGCTGACTAAATGGTTATTGGTATTCAACTAGAAATAATAAAATATAACTTATACAACTTTTGTTTACATTTAATTACAGTGTATTACTGTTATTATTAGTACAATAGTATTGTTATTAATATTATCATTATTATAATTACCATGACAGTCTTCATCTCAGATGAAAGTCTTTTTTCAATTGACCCGCGCATGTCTTCGCTCACATATGTAAGCTTGAACCTTGGGTCCAGGGCTGAGGCCATGTCCAGCAGCTCTTGTGTTGGTGCATCATTGTATTTCTCATTGAGATAGCCCACTATCTTCTGCTTGATGGACTTTGCAAGGTCTGTGTCGTCCTCCTGCACGGCCAATATGGATGTGTTGAACAGGTGGAGAGTTGGTTTGACAAAAGACACACTCACATATTGCTCCCCAGAAAGTGCATCGGTGAATTCAACGAGAGGGCTTAGTGATTTGTTGATGGCCTCCAGTACATCGATGTCCTGCCATGAGGGGGTGAGGTGTCTGTTTTTGGTATCATTGTAGAGGACATCTGCAATGGCCTTCTGCTGCTCTAGGACCCTGCTAATCATAGCCTGCCGAGACCCCCACCTGGTTGGACACTCTGTCTTAAGAGAATGCTCAGGCAGATTCATCCTCTTCTGAACATCTTTCAGCTCCCTCTTTTTTTCCAACTGTAGGAGAAGGCGCTGACCACTTTCTTGCAGACCCCCATCGCACGGCCAATCCTTTGGTCCTTCATTGCATTCTCTAAAATTACAATAAATATAAACATTTATCATAATTATAATCTTCATCAGTGTATTAATGGAAATAGGAATTATTATTATTAGGAATTAAATACATTGCTCACATGATATATTCTACATTATTTGTTATTAATAAATTGCATTACACAATCAGGAGAAGGAAACCTACTACTCACCTATGGCCAAGTGGAGTCTGTGCCCAAAGCACTGCAGCCTCATCTAGCCATTGAGTTCAGCTGCCAGCTTCATGTTTGATGCATTGTCTGTGGTGATACAGACGAGGTTCTCTTCTTTTAAGTCCCAAGCAGCCATCGCTTGCCTAAGGCCCTCGGCTATATTGAGCCCCGTGTGGTCTTCGGGGAAAAAAGCCGTTTGGAGACAATTCGTCTTTATGGAGAAATCTGCGTCGATGTAATGAAGCGTGAGGCTTATATACGGCTCCATGGTGCGGCTTGACCATAGGTCCGTTGTGGTGGCAAAATATAATGCTGTTGACACTTCTCTTGCAACTTTTCCGCGACATTCTTCATACAGGGCAGGCAGTGCAATCCTGCTAAAATGGTGACGTGATGGTAACACATACCGCTTGTCCAATGTGTGTATTAGTTTATTGAACCCCGGGGCGCTAACGGTGTTTATAGGGCACATGTCTTTCCCAATCATGAATGTGACGGCATCCGTTATTTCTTTATGCCTGCGGGAGCTGGTTGGATATGCGGTGGCATTGTGAAGTGTGTCCTTAATTGAGGACTGTGTGGCGGTGGCAGGAGTCGAGGAGCTTTTCATTTTCGAGTCTTTTTGTTCCTTTAATGCTTGGTCATGTATTACTCTGTGTTTAGATTTTAAATGATTAAATAAATTGGTCGTGTTTCCATACGATGAAGACACGGTCGCGTGACATATCTTGCACAATACTTTTGTTTGTTCCGAGTCAGACTCCTCGAAACCGAAGTGTTTCCACACCACAGAATTAGTTTTACCTTTCCTCCCGACCAAAGGCTGCCTTTCTGCCATCTTCACTCTCCTTCTTCTACACGTTTTTTTTCCAAACACACACAGGCAATACGCACCGGCGTGCCTGAAAGCGAAAGTTTTCAGGCGGGGGCGGGGCGGGGTGGAGAGGAGAGGAGCGGAGTGCACAGGTGGAGATGGAAGGGCTCGCTGCATTTACAACATAAAACACGGCGTGTGGCAGAATAATCGTTTTATTACGGTTATTTTGTTTTTATGACCGTTGGAAGCCAACATTGTAACCGAAATTGAAATTCAATTAATCGCCCAGCCCTACATAAAACCAACCAGTGTTTCGGTAAATAAAGTAGCAATGTAGTTAACAAGGGTGCCAAGGGGACTATGAGACTTTGATGTGCACTTCCTGTCTAACATTCCACAGTTTTACGACTGATGCCGGCAGACCAGGGTGTAGTGGTTTGTTTCTTGGGGCTGTTTGAGACTGATGGAGACGATTTAAACTCCCTAGAAACCTGTGTGTTTTGCATTGCTGTCATCTTATATGTATTCGAAAAGTAATGATCAATAGAAAGTTTAGAAGCTCATGGGACATAGAAAATAAACATACAGGACATATTAATAGAGAATTTGTCTGCTCAACTGAAACCACACCTGCTAGTAGCTGATTTGTAGGTGTAGTCCTCATGTAATCAATAACATCAGAATAATAGCAGACATGTACACAATTTATTTACAGAATAGAAAAATATGTTTCTCTGTAAACTTCAATCCCTCATAGTGGGGTCTTAGTTGTCGTATTGTGATCTCTTGGGTCCATTGTAAGGTTTTTAAAACGGCCCCTAAAATATAGGATGGTACATTACTAAGTTTAAGTTTACATTAAAATATTTATGTGGATACTCAGGTTAACCGAACTCATTCTTTCTGGAGAAGATTTGTGATTTGAGACTTCCTTGTTTGGATTTAAGGGGTAGATTGGATTTTAAGCTTGGTTAGTTACAGTAGGACACACACAGACACACTCAGACACTTAATATGCTAATGTTATACTCAGCATTGAAGATATCCAGTTGCCAAATTTCTGGTTCATTAAGTTCTAAAAAGGGTTCCCCAAATCACTACATCTTTTGTAAGGTGATCCACTGTATGGTGTCACCATGCTACATTTTTGTGCTTTGCTGTATTTGGAGGTTTTCCTTTTCATTGTCCTTCAAGTCACCATCATCATGGTTGTACCCTTTGTCTTCATAGAACAGCTTGTCCAGCTGATCCGGGTCTACGTAGGTGTAGAAATAGGCCATGATAGAGAAGATTATACAGACTGCCACCAGGAGGCAACCAAATAGCAGGAACTCCATCCACTGGAACAGACAACAACATCCATGTGAATACAACACAGTGTCAAAGTCACACGTTTCTTGAATTCTTATGTCTTGTGATTTCTTGCGTAATATTTAACCTCGTCAGACAACATAATGTTTCAGAATAGACAAGATCTTGGGAGAGCTTGATGTCCGTGTGTGACACATCCAGATGGATGTTTTATTTAATTTGTTATTGTTTATCAAAAACTAAGGATTACATGAACATTGTGAGGAAATATTATAGGTTATGAAAGCACTAAGTGAATGTTGTATTTTGACCCCAAACAAAGTTGTTAGGCTAATCAGTGCCAACTTGGCTTGGTCTTCCCTCACTCTGCATCTGTAAAAAAAGCTAGCCTTGATAGTGAGGTTTCCTTCCCCTGTTGAAGAATATCACTAGTGTAACAGAGGTGTAACAGACGTGGTCTTGCTCCGTCAGAAGGCTTTATGGGCAATTTGTTTGTCCCTGCCTGGTCTCAAACACGCCACCTCTGACTGCCAAGCGCAACCACTACCAGCTACCAGTGGCATATCTGGTCAGCGCTCTCAAAACCTTGATATGTTTATCTCACTTTTATTTACTGGGGCAAAAAAGGCTGCAATGTCCCTTCCTCGTTTCATGATGACTACTAGAAGAAGAAAAACTTGTTAAAAAAAGGGACATTTTTACAGGGGCACTGTGGGCACTTGGGTAGAAACGCCCATGCCAGCTACGCCAAAGAAAAGCTATTCGTTGACACGGGTGGCATGTTACATACCTGAGGAGTGAGTTTCAACGATTCAAACCGGTTACACTAGCATCTGTCAGAACTTTTATTTCCCCTTTCAAATGACAAGTATTTGGACATAGATAAGACGAAGAACTCTTTGCCAGCATGGGACTTACCTGTTCAAGGCCTGCTCCTTCTGCCACAATCAGCACAATGACATTCCCAAAAGCCACAGTCATCAGCCAACCAGCCTGCAGTACAGACTTCATATTGGCTGGAGCCTGGAGGGATAAGGCAGCGTTAGGCTAAGGCCATCAGACAACCAGCAGCCCAAGGGCTGGATCTTGTTAACACACACATTTCAGGTGTTAGTTGAAGTGGTGGCTACAGTTATTGAGTTTCAATTGCTTGTGGTGTTTGTCCAACTGGCTTCCACAAACTACCGTCCACTTGTATAAATGACTCTTCTAGAACATCCAGCTCTGCTCTCATTGATCCATTGTTTCCAAAGTTGAGCATTTTAACCATGAAAGTCTTAGCTACTGACCTGTGAGTAGGAGAACTCCAGACCTGTGATGGAGAACATGACCTCTCCAGCTGTGATAAGAACATACTGGGGGATCTGCCAAGCGATGTGGACATTGTTAGCCTGGATGTCCTCCATCTTCTGGGTCACTATTTCGTCCACACCCTGGAGGGAAGGAGGTGGTAAATGATTGTTACTTTTGCTTCCTGCTGGTACAGCCACTGAGGTTCGCCTAGGAATGCTGTCACTCAGTAATGAGCTGGCTTCTTGCCAAGAACCAGTGTCGGAAGACGGAGGTCAGAATTATACATTTAAAAAATGACTTACCTCTTTCAGAATGACAGTGTAGGAGGCACCAAAGTCCAGCAGCCCCAGATTGATGGTGAACTCCTTGGAGCCAGATTTACACTTGACATCAGTGTACCTGGGAGAGGAAAGCGAGCAGGTGATGGTTGGACGAGAGAGAATAGAGAAAGCAGAAGGAAAATTCTCAGAAAAAAAATGGGTTGGTCTACTGATATACTGACTGTATGCTATACTGTATATTCTCACCATTTCAGGACCGAGTGCTTTGCTCAGAGACTAGTAAACAACTAAACCTGTACTGACGAACAACATACAAGAAATAGACTCACTCCTTTCTGTCCACAGTCTTGTTAGCGGATATGCTGTAGTCAGAGGCAACGTAGAAGTCATGGTCTCCCACCGTTAAGTTCACATCTTCAGACCGAGTGTTGATGAACCTGTGAGACAGAGACAGTCCATATCCAACATCCACCGATCTGAGTGACACTATTAACGGCAAAAGAGGAGGCATATTCCTTTGTTTTACAAGGTGAGAGGAAGTAAATGGTATAAACACAGGCTTACCTCACAAAGGCATTTCCATTTTCGTTTTTATCAATGTGATCCGTCACCTAAATGGTGGTAAAAACAAAATGAGCCTGTTTATTAATTTCATCAACCAGTTAAAGTTAAGTTATCAGTTTGGTTAGGGGATCCAACATAACTCACTAGTTTGCACTCCAATCCAGAGGGTTTGCTGTGCAGGACCAGACTGTAAGCCTTCTCCTCTGTAAAGGCCTTTGTACACTCATGCGTGTTGTTGTTTTGCTTGATTTGTATAGTGAGATTCTTACTGTGCTCCCCCAGAGGAACCCTCTGGTATCCTGCAGGGTCCTGAAACACACACACACAAGGTTGTAAGACTTTTTAACGTTAATCTTTCCATTGGTAAACATTTGGTGAGCATACACGTTTGACCATGTTTTCAAACATACATTCAAGTAACAACCATAGCTACATCCTGCAACTAATAACTACATGTGATCATTGTGCTACTTCGGACACGAGACCTGTCATTGACTTATCATCGATTTATCATTGAATGATTACCTCATAGAATGGGAGTGGTTGGAATAGTTCATTCCCTGGCATTTGAATGCTGACCTCCCCCTCTGCCAGGTTATAGACCTGCAGGAGACACTCCCCTGGAGGCGCAGGCTCCACCACGGTTTTCTATCAGAGTCAGGAAGGTGAAGGACACTCGTAAACATGTTATGGAGGTGTTATGTCTCTCCAGGTCTCACACGCGTCACACAAATGTGACTTACCACAACGTTCACCTCCACGAGAGTAGCTGCCCCAAAGGCCAGGGCTGCAAAGATCATACCAACTGCCATCTTTCTTAGAGGTCTAAGGTGACAAGAGAAACCGTTTTAGACCCTCTCTGACACACTAACCCGAGTGCTCCGAATCAGGGGTTAATTCAGTCGCTTCTCTCTCAAGGAGGAGCCGAGGTGTCCACATCGATGTATGATGATACGTGAGGGGATGATGCATTGCACATCATCTGATATCTCAGATTAATCTGCGTGATATGATAAGGCAGAGTCATGAACTGGTGGTGTGGTGTCGTAACCGTTTTCTTAAAAGTGTCTCTTACCAAGAACTGGGTTTGTCACAGAGGGTGGAACATCCACCATAAATGTATTTCTCGGCGCCGGTGTCCACTCACGTGAGTTTGATTCTGCAGAGACCTATCAGAGGGTAGACCATGAAGTCGAAGACTGGGATGAACACCAGGATGAGCAGGGCGTTTAACATCTTTAGGACGTGGAGAGATGGGGGAAAAACACACCCTTAATGACTCCATAAAAAGTCATGAAAAACATATCATAAAATCATAAAGGCAAGTGCAATATGAAAAGACACTAGTAAACTTTCTTGCTCAATTTTGCCCGTAGAGCAATAACAAGAAGTTGGTTACTTATAAAAGGGCTTGGGCTGGATGAAGAAGAGGCATGATGTCCTCTAAGAGAAGAAGAATCCGTTATTTATCTCCTAATCTGGACACACGTGCAAGGAGTGGCAGAACACACACAAGGCAAGGGCATGAGTCTCTGCCCTGTGTCCCATCCTGCTTTATTTATTTATTTATTTATTGGTTTATTTCAGGGACATTGCACACTAATCAACATTCAAAATGTAAGTGAGCCAGAGTTAGCCTAAGAGGCTAGTTTTCATCTGCTGTCCCCTGCCAGATATGTAAAAGGCAAACCTAAAATTACAGAAATAAAATGCATGTATAAGCAATGAAAAAAACAACATAGTCAACTCAGAAAATATAGTAACACATAGTAAGAACGAATTGACAGATAATGGCAAACAAACAAACAAAAAAATAAGCAGACAATAAAGCAGAGCGTACATTAAACATTATAGGAAGTGCACAAAACAGTAGATAGAGCAGGACAGACACACCTACAATAAAAACACATATACAGCAGCATAAAGCACAAACAAGCAGCACAAACATGCAGCACAAGCATATACAATTAGACACTCACATGAACAACACAGGACAGGAGCACACAAGAGACAAGCAAGCAGAACAAAACAGTTACTAAGAAGTCGGCAGGAGAAGCAAATGCAGTCCTAGTGTGTACACAATTGATTACTAATGAGCCATGTTTTCAGCTGTCCTGAAAAGGGACGGTAAGAACTAATTTCTCTAATATGAGCTGGTAGTGAGTTCCATTCCTGTGATGCTATAACTGAGAATGCTGAGTGGCTAAAGGCACTTTTTCTAAACGGTACTACACAGTCTCCCCGGGACGAGCCTCTGGTTGTCCGGTTTGAATTTGACCTCTGAGTGATACACTGTTGAAGAGGTGGGGGGGGCTTTGTTGTGCAATATTTTAAAAATAAGGCAAAGATTTGCATACTTTATTAGGTTGTCCCAGCTCAGAAGTTTATACTTTCTTAAAATAAGACAATGATGGTAGGTGTTTGACTTCCGGTCCAAGACTTTCAGGGTTTGCTTATACAGTGTTTCAAGTGGTTTGAGTGCTGTCTTATTGGCTTGTGCAAAGCTGGTCAAACAGTATGTGAAATGAGACATTATCATAGCATGCATATATATCTTGGCTGCATCAGTTGTCATTGAATTTCTGATGAAGCGAAAATTTGATAAGTTAAACTTAACCCTGTGACTAACTTTTTTTACATGAGATTTGAAGGACAGTTGAGAGTCGATTAGGAGGCCTAGGTATTTGAACTCAGAGACAACTTCTAGTTTTACTCCTGACAGCATTATGGCTGGATCTGGAATGCTACATCGCTTTTTGGAAAAAAACATGCAGACTGTTTTGGATGTATTTAGTTGAAGGCATGATTGAATTAGCCAAGTTGAGATGCGGTTCAATGCATTGGTGTCCTTTAGTTAAATTAACTCCCTGCCAAAGCTGATGTCAAACTTGCGTCCCTGAACTGTTGTATAGTGGGTTAAGCAAGGGGAGTTTCTATAGCCGAGTAGTGCATGCTTGGAAGAAGAAAAAAGGGATATGAATAGGGCCCTGTGCCCCAGTAGAGTTTTATGTCTAACAACACCCGTGCAAATGACGTTGAGTCAGAGAGAGGGAGAGAGAAAAGCCACAAGTACCTGCATTTGATCAGGCTTCAGGACGAATGATTCCCCCTGTAACAAGCAGATTGGTATTCTTTCAGCTTCATGTATTAGGTTTACCAATATGTAAAACATACATACCTAAGGAGTTTTAAACGTAAACATTTAAAGCTGACAGTTTACATTCCTAGAACTAATAACTAAAAGTAATGTGTCACTCTGGTCATTACTAAGCCATGGTGGGGCTCTCGTAGGGAACTGTGATGATGTCATCACAGCAGTCACATTGTCTTTTCCATTGCACCACTATTGTGCACTATAATTGGACATAGCCTGTATTTCTAGATCTATAATCACAAACTCACAAAGGCCATGTTCATCCTTGTGGCTTGGAGGGTCCAGCGGGAGCCCTGGGACAAAGTAGATATGGTTGTTACAGAACACACTCTGTTTGGACCAGAGAAGAGAGGTTTGTCTCAAAACACTCTAATTTGACCAAAGTAGATGGCTCCACACAATACATTGTGGTTACACAATACATTGAATGAGCACAAGCGGAAATGGTAGTTACAGACTCCTGGTTGTATCCGAGCCGCTCAGATCAGCAGTAAACCCCATTGTCAAACTTTATTTGTTAACAAATACTTGGCTTCTTAACAGGCCTGATGTTAAGCCAAGTAACGCGTTGGCAAACGATTCACATTCCTTTATTTAGAATGGATAGAGGGTTTATTGTTGTCTTTGTGATTTCTAATTGGGCTTTTATAGGAAGAATGTGCTAGAGAAGCATGGGTCTAGGGGGTGTTTGTTAGGGGGTTTCACTAATCATATAGGCTGGAGGAGGGGGTTACATTGACTGCAGAGGAACTCGAATAATCAACCAATCAGGAATCAGGAATTCAAACTCAGGAAATGTGTTACCTGCTGGTCAAACAGAGCCCAGAACATAGGCAGGGGAATGTAGAGAACTAGAACCCTCAGAACCATCTTAATCTCCTGGATCAGACGCTTCTACACGGTCACATACAGGAGAAGGCAAAGCATGACTCAGTGTTAGAACTCTTTCGTGCATTAGCCAAGTGGAAATATTATAGGTTATGAAAGTGCATTTGACATTAAGCATGACAAAGCCGACCGTAGTTGTCTTTCGACGGCTCTTTGGAGTCATTCAAATCAGCTCCTGAAGCTCTCACTGAGTCATTCACACAGCTCCTGAAGCTCTCACTGAGTCATTCACACAGCTCCTCAACCTCTTACTGAATCATTCACACAGCTCCTGAACCTCTTACTGAGTCATTCACACAGCTCCTGAACCTCTTACTGAGTACTTCTCCTCAGCCCAGTCGAGCCAGTGTTTCCTCTTTGGGTCTTTCTTGGAGCTCCTCCAGCGACTCTTGATGGCGAACTACCGGACAGAAGCATGGGAAGATATAGTGACTGCAGGCCGCCATCATGCATCTTAGAAGTGTTAAGTTTGCAAAGATGCGAGTGACTGGAGTGGTACTTGACTTACCCCGGTACACTTACACACGTCTAACAAGACATTCCCCTCAGGAGGACTCTTCTTATACATGCCACTGCCAGAGATGAACACGACTAAACACAAGCACACAAACATGACAAAGAGGACCGTGAGCAGACCCAAAGAGAGACAACGGATTCATGAAAGTGTTTATCAAAACGCGGTTAACGTAATTCAGAAAAGTAAACGTCCTTGACTAGAGAAGAAACGTTGTTTGACTGGAAGTATTTCCAAAGAGCATTCCATCTGGAACGCTAACCAATGTTAAAGGATGAAAGTGAAGTCAGAGACTAATCTGATACTCTCTCTGAACAACCTCTGTTCCACTTGGACGTATGCTATTCTCTGATCAAAGCCCTTCGGTTTGTTGATGCAACCAAAGCATCTTTCACTTGCAGCATGGTTGAATATACAAGCCACATCCCAGTTCTGACACAGTATTACTTGTCAGAGTTAACACTTTATTTGGAAGTCAGAGAAGTTTAGCACCAATGTAGGAAGCCACTACTTGTTCTTGTGGCTCTTACACAGTTCCGTGTTGTTTGATTTGGCTTGGCTCCATGTTGATCAAGGCCTGGACACATCCCTCCCGACACCCTGTCCTTCCAGCCCACTGGCCCTGGAGCCCACCACTCTTGATCCATATGGGATTCATGGTCCAATGGCCATGCTGAGCTGAAGCATGCACAATCCAAACACGCCATGTTTTCCAACTCAAGGGGCCACAGGACCCATGGTGGTTGCTAGGTCAACGTGTACACAAGCCATCATCGAGAACTCCACCGGTTAATCCTGCCTGCACCAGAAGCTTCAGACAGTCTGCCTAGGTCAATAATAGGACACATATGTCCACATGTGTGTGGACTCACTCACTCACCCAGGGCAACGACCATTAAGACAGCCGGCACTCCAAAAGCAAGAGCGTAGCAGTCTTGACCAAAACACTGCACATCGCCTGCGAAAAACACACAAGCATCACGCCATTAACATGTTGATCAGGCTCATGTCGCAGCAGTGGTGCTTTAGAGCGACTTCCTTCGAATCAGGAAAGCTAGTTAGGCTTAATGTGTCACTCACATTTGCTCCTTAAACAAAGACAATGCTTTTTGTGGTTGGCCCATGTTTGATTTGAAGGCGGTTCGTCTAAACCGTCTGTGTTAATACTGACCTCGCAGAATAGGTGTGATGATTGTAGATAAGACACTACCCGCGTTGATGGACATGTAGAAAATGGAGAAGAATTTCCTCCTTTCACTGGTCTGGAAGATAAGAGACAGATATTTACAACATGTCAATCACTTGAATTAAAGATATATATACATAATCCATATATATATATATAAATGATGGGGCTTTGGTGCTTCAACAGAACTGAAATATCTCATACATGCTCCTCGTCAAACTGGTCCCCTCCAAACGCTGCCACACAGGGTTTGATTCCACCGGTGCCAAAGGCAATGAGGACCAGGCCCACCATGGACAACACTCTATGGACATACACAAATACGGTGAATGTCGGTTGTGAGGTTTGTTAGAAAATGTTCGGTTCTATAGGAAAACGAATTGAAGCGGAAGCGACACAATACAGTATTTTTCAGTCTGTGTGTCAGATTGCTTACATGTGTATGGTCTTGTCTCCCACATCAGGTATGGCTCCCACAGACTTGACTACGTGGCCGATGACATAGACGACGGAGAGATAGATGATGGTCCTGTGTATGAACACGCACACGTCTATTAGAGCTCGCTCTAATGCGGACGGTCTTGGGTGTGTATATGACACAAAAGGGAGTTGCTTACTTGAACTTTCCCAGCCAGGAGTCAGCAATAAGAGCCCCCAGCAAGGGGGTGAAGTAGCACAAGCTAGAGAAGGCATGGTAGACAGCTGTGGACAGGTCCTTGTTCCAGTCCAGGTAGTTGACAAAGTAAAGGGTCAACACAGCTGGTTCAAAGAAAGCAAGAAGATGATCAGTTTGTGAGTCGTGGATGTGGTGAGTTGTTAGTGTTGACTCCCTTTGAGCTGAAAAGATCATTCATAACAGTGTCATGACATAAAAAAAGGATGTGGGTTAGACAGTTATGAGCATGTGACTGAGGTGAACCCATGACATGTCCATGTCTCTTTGTGGGAATCGTCTCATTGATTTGTGTCACGGTGCATGTTTCAGCTAGGCCTATATCATTTCACTCTAGATTCTTGGTTGGTTTTGGTAGCCTACCTTTCATGCCATAGTAGGAGAAGCGTTCACAGAACTCATTCACCACAATGAAGGCAATGCTGACAGGGTAGTTGGTCCCACATAGTTTCTAATTAGAAAGAAAAATTGGATCACAAAGGTCGGATGAGATTCCTGGTGTTTGTGGATAAAGAGGAACACTTTCAGATTAAAATATCGACCACAACATATCTAGGCATCGTCAAAGAAATGTAAAGTGTGTCTCAATTTGTAAGTCTTCGAAATAGACATTTGCACGGTTCAATAAAAAAATATTTGTTTGTCTTTATGTCTTGCGTAAAATAACTACAACTACTGTAAACATTTCAATATAATTTAACAAAAGTTGAACTCAAATGAAAACATTTTATCTCATTGAAACCCCTATAATTAAGAAAATGTTGTCCACATTCACACAGCAAAATGTGTTTCACAGCCGTGGTTTCTACAGATGTCCAGAATCCTTTTACATCTGGAACCGACCGAATGAAAACTTTTTTCTTTTTTTCAAACTTTCTTGCGAAGGCAGCCGATGCATAAAAACCTGACTTATAGTTTTCGAACTCAAATAATTGTTGGTAACACAAATAGGATTTACCTTCCCCATTTCTTCGGTGTTTAGTGCAGAGCTTTGACTAAGCAGAATCTTATTTTGTCACATCGATATTGACGCGCTGCCAAGTCCGTCCTTCTGTGTCTTGTGTTTCTTGAGACGCAGCAATGAAAACTTTTATAAAGAAGGCTCCTTTTTTAGTTAATATTCCACCACAGAGTGGTGCACGTTCCACAGAGCGTAAGAAGGTTTCCAGTTGACGGGGGGTGAACTCATAAAACATGCGTCTATAAACTAAGTACTAGGGATGCACACAATGAAGAGGTCTTACAACCCACCTCATTCTCCCTGGACGAATGAGCCTTCGGGGACCAACATGCCTCTAGCCTCATCTCCATTGCCATTGGTGGATATTTCTATGACTCTACATGCATACTACGTTCCATCTTTTCAAGTGTGTGTGTGTGTGTGTGTGTGTGTGTGTGCGCGTGTGTGTGTGTTCGTTTGTGCATAACAAAGTAGACTTGGCTTCTTTCGTTCAGACCGGTAAATTTTTCCTCTTAGCACATTTCCATAAGGCGTATCGACAACAGTCTTTTGCATCCCTGGTGTTTCCCGCATAAATTGTAGGCTAGTTAATAGGCTCATAATGATGGTTATTCTGTAGATTTTACGACATTCATTTATTGTCAGTAGGCCTACCAACAATTATTACATATTTCCGATAGTTTAATTGTATAGACTAGGCTACTGAAGCCATTTGCACTGCCAAGACTGGTTTCAAAACCTTTTGTATGAACAATACATCTCCAATCTCTAAAAACAAAACAACATCTATATAAAGCTACTTATCGGTTTATATTATGCCTCAGATTACCTCATTAGCTGAAGTAGAAACATTCATTCTTAGACACACTGACTGACTCACAAGATACTGAGTGAGGCATTTTTCTTTTTACTATAAGAAAATACAACCAACATACTATTTCCATTCTGATAACAAAATAGATACTTTTAATTATTTACCAATATCATGTCACATTTATGGCCAGAATGTTATAACAACATAATAATGAAATTCAATGATTGGAGGTCAGCTTGGCCCACAGTTGTTCTCAGCAGACAGCAACATGCAGTAGTAACCAAATGTGTCCACAAGAGGGACACAAAAGAGGGCCACTTAACTGAAACAAAATTAAGTTAAACATAACACTAATTCAATATTCTATTTGGTAAATAGATAGATGCATTTGAAGATTATATAAGATTACATACAGATATTACAGTGACTTTATAATGCAATTTTCGAATAAGAAAATTACAACATTAACCCCCAAACATTGGAGTCTGATTAAAAAGCTATAATCTCTAACAAAATAGACAGTTTACATAAGACAAAAAAAGGCACATGGCTATTTCTCCTTTTACATAGAAGTCTGAATATGTGCAGTACTCATTGCAGTAATTACAACAGTTAAACATATATATGTATACAAAACAATAAAAAAAATACAGGAAATGTTTTAAATATAAGCAGTATTTTCGTTTTTTGACAATATTTGCCAACTTGCATTTGTGTTAAGGCATGGGAAAGTTAAGTGAGAAAAGTGAACCAAGTGAACAACAGTATTACACTCTCTGAATACTAATAGTACTCATGCAGACACTCCTGCTGCCACCATTGGCTCCTCTTGTTTGACTTTCCTATCAACAAACTGCAGGTTGATTGGTGTAGAAGGGACCAGAAGGGTTCTTGTGATAGGCTTGACTGTTGAACCAGCAGGATCCGCCCGGATTTCATAGTGTTTAATCAACTAGAGACAAAGGGAGAGAGAGAAAGTTAATATAATTATATCGTCCTCTGAAAGGCAAGATCTCAAAATGAATGGACAGAAAATTTAAGACACAAATGCCTTGATTATGTCAATGGTATTGTTTGAGCTTGAATAAGTCAGAACAAAGTGGTTGAGAGGTTTCAAGCACATGGATCTAACTGACACGTACTTGGGGTAAATGATTAAAACATCTTCACCAGAAGACAGACAGGCCCATGAATGACTCGAGTCAATCTAGGAGGGACACATTCGACCAAAGTCTACTCGATCTTTTCATGATCTTTTCAACGCCAAGCAAAGCTAACGGGAATATAGGCAGCTCTATGTCTGTCATCTGACTGTTACTACAGGGGATGGCCCCCTCCATCCACTGTCTTCCATGCTCCTGGGCTAGCAGGAGATGAGGGTGATAACACCGGCTTCCTCCCCTCCATCCTCTCCTCCGTAAACAGGGAAAAGAGACAGAGGACGAGGGTGGAAACAACTACCGATGCAGAGGTAAAGTGGGTGACGTTTTTTGGGTTGTCCTTAAGGTCGAAGTGTTCTTTAGAGCACAACACACATTTGAACAGGTGTTGCAATGTTAGTTAAATCAGTGCTTATGGTCGTGACATCCTGTGTGTCTTTTGATGTTGCGTCAGTACAGGCTAGAGAAAGCTTGGTGGTAGCTAACTTAGGTTAGGCAAGCTCCCTATCGCAGCTAGCCATGGACCAGCCACTCAATCTCGAACCAAACAGCCAAACGGATGTGGCCCAACAGAAGTAGAATCCGTCCGGTGTTCGCTGTCTAAGGACGTGTCATAGAAGGAGGCCTGAATCACCAGTGTCCTGATGTGCAGTAGTTGGAAAACACTTCAAAACGGTGACAATGTTCGAACACTAACGAAAACAACAGAGGGAAAATATGCAGTACATAATCCCCCTGTGCTATTATACCCAGCAGCACAGCACTGGTGTGTCAAGAGGGTCTTGACCACCAGACTGTGTGAAGGTCTTGACCACTGGACGGTGTGAAGGTCTCACCCTGGACAGGATGAGGTACATCTCCAGTTCGGCCACCCTCCGGCCCAAACAGGCCCGGATCCCAAAGCCAAAGGGCACCGAGCCAAAGGCATGCTGCTTGGACTTGTCCTCCCCCCTGAGCCAGCGCTGGGGCAGGAAACTGTGAGGCGTGGAAAACACCTTCTCATCATAGGACACAGCGTAGTGGCAGAGATGGAACAGGGTCTGAGGAGACAGAGAGTTTTGTTTTGTCAAAATAGGCAAATACATGTCAATATTCCAGACATAACTGTATTGTTTGCTCACATTCTTTGGGAAGAGGTGGTCTCCCACCACAATTTCAGTGTCAACCATGGTCCGGGCGTTACCAGGAACCACAGGATACATCCTGGGGAGACAGAACGTGACAGACAGTCACTGACAAAGTTATACAAGAGAAGATTGAATCCTTACAACTTCTTTACTTGCCATGAGTTACCTATTTTGGTATATTCTAAATATATTCTCCCTAAATATAGGACGAATATATTCAAAGCAAGTTTATGTCAATTGAAATAAAATAGAAATGATAGGGGAGATTCTTTGAACTCACCGTAACGTCTCTCTGACAACGGCCTTGAGCCAGGGCATGCTGGAGAAGTCTTCATTGATGGGCACCTTGTCGCCAGGGCACACGCTTATCACTTCCTGGTACAGCCTCTCCTGAATCTCAGGCTCCCGGGCCATGTGATACAAAGCCCAGGAAATGGTGTTTGAAGTCTGGGTTAGGAAAGGGTTACGTGGTTAAGACTATCTTGCATTCATCATATCCATTGTCAATTTAGCCTGGTTGAATTCCACCAACAAGCCTTCCCAGCCTGCCCTCACCGTGTCGACTCCAGCCAGCAATAGCTCTGTGATGCTCCCCAGGATCTCATCGACGGTCATCTGTTCCCCCAGCAGCAGGTGGGTCAGGTACTCCCCTTCCACAGGCTCACCCAAACGCACCTTCTCCTGGATGTCCTCCATCTTCTGATGAACCAACTCCTCCGCTTGAGGTGAGGTTGGCACAGCAAACAATTAAAACATGCAAAGACAGATTCACAAAAGGACATAAAAATACATAAGTATAGGTAGTCCTTGACTAAGAGACAAGTTCAATACACAAGGATGTTTTTTTTGTGAGTACAGGACATTAACCACTAGATGGTAATGTTGTCAAGCTGTATGCTGTTGTACACACTGAACTGGACCCTGTGTAACTTATCAGAGGGAAATTGAACTTTGCATTGTAGAACATCAACAGTGGCCTTGATATTTGCCTGGTTGGCTCTGCTGAAATCTAGCAACGAACTATAGAAACCTTGCAATACAATCTCTATGTGCAAGGGGGAGTAAGGTTACTATTGGGGAGCTTGCTTACCAATTCTGAATAAATGATCCCAGACCACCACAAAGTGTTTCCAGAATGGGAGGTAGGGCCAGACGGACCTGGGGAAGAGAATAACGATGGGGGAGAGGCGGAACATCTCCCCAACTGAGAAGATGAACTTCTGGGTCTCTTCTGGTACCTTCTCGTTCAGACAGCCCATACGTGTCTCGAACAGCACAGAACAGATGCCTGTGGTACAATCCAAAAAACATGAGTTACTGCCCTATTCTCTCTTGTCATCTGTCGGCCTAATCACTCTATTCAGATCAAGCCCTACATATTCTCTGCATTATCTAATCAACTATCAAGGCTAAGCCTGGCTGTGCAAACTTCAAGGCCAGCTATACAGCCCCCTTGGTTAGTATGAACACCCAAAAGTCATAGATCACAAGAGGGTTTACGGTTATAATGATAACTCATAGTACTGTGATGGCAATTTTTGACATAGTTACAATATCTATGTTTCTTTAAGCGGTAAGTTCCTTTGTTATAGACAGTTAATGTAAGGAACTAAGGCTCTGTGGTGTGGTATACTCTGAAGAAGGGACACTCATATTGACTACTATGTATGATGCCTAACTAAGAATCCAGAGGCACAAAGGTTCGGGGATTCTTGAGTTCCCGTGGCCTAAAGGGAGCTGACCTTTTGGCCAAGGAGTGTCCTGTGTTCTGTTTGTGTTTCATTAAAGGTATCTTTACAATCCTCATTTAGAGAGGGAGTTGGGACATACCTGCACACACACATCAGTCCGCAAAGCTCTGTCTGCTTACCTTCGAAGGCAAATTTGTAGAGTTCTACGGCCAGGTCGTTGACCATAACCCCACCGCCCCTGGTCTCTCTGAGCCAGGCCACCTTGTCGATGAAGTCCGTCACCACATCGTTGATGGCGTTGGTGTAAGCAGAAACATGTTTTGGCTTCAGCATGCGCGGGTTCAAGATGCTCCGGATTCTTTGCCATTTTGCACCCATCCTACCGACAGACAGATCTATATCTTAATCAGATGTACCTGGATGAAGAAGAGAGGGCTGGCCAAAACGATTTTTATATGATAGGTTTTGAATTCCAAAGTTGCTGTGTGTTGCTGAGAAGTGACCTTGGCTAAGATTGCTTCAATTGAACCCAACTGCTACAATATTAGATATTAGAGACTACATTCCATTGAAGAGCTGTTACAGTAATAGGCCCAAAGAGAATACTGTGCTGTTAATGTCCATGAAGTAATATGTCATGTCATGCTTTTTACATGTAATACTTATCCATTGGCCTATTTCTCTGGACAGCACAGCTTGTTTGGGCCCAGTAGTAAAGCGTCCCAGAACCTAGGCTTCTGTATAACTCACTCTGTGAGAGGTCCGTAAGCGTGGTTGCGGAGTTCCCGGTAGGCTCTCCAGTGGGGCATATCAGTGCGGACGGGGAGTCTTCCTTCCTGTCTCAACACCTGCTCGATCAGCTCAGCACTGGCCACATTCACTATCACCAGGGGGCCATACTTTGATTTCCACAGTGGCCCATATATTTTGCTGTGTTCAATCTGGAGTGAGAGAAAGATATACACCTTGTTGAGTTTTCTAATGGATATGTCATTGTACCTCAGGCCATGCTGGAAAAGGGGTGCTCATACTGTAAGAGAAATAGGGAGTATTGTATTTAATTTAACAACGTAGCCCAATGGACGAGATTGATCTGTGACCCACATTCTTTTCTTCAATGTATTAAATATTTGGTCCTCGACTTCGCATAAAAAGCATGCAAAGAAGGAAAATGACTTCATGTCACATATAGACTCCCCCTTTTTAATTGCCTACAACATAGAAAGCCTGCATTTCTGAAGCTGTGTTGAAAAGGTTTCACTCTTCCATGTTCTTCAATTGATTAAATATTTGGTCCTTGACTTGGCATAAAAAGCATGTATAGGCTACGCCTAAAGAAGGAAAATGAGTGCAGAATATAGACTTTCCCTTTTAATGGCCTACATCCAACATTCCTGAAGCTGTGTTTAAAATGTTTCTCTCTTCCGTGTAGAAGAAACAGAGGGGCTTGTGTGAACTTGTCATGCGTATTAACGTCAATAGTTTACAGAATAAACATGTTATTACGCATGTCTAACACAAACAGCTGATGTCGGCAAAGCACTGAATTGGTGTAAGAACGTCAGAGGAGACATTTGACCAATTTCTTCCATTAGTCATACGAATTCTAACAGCTTGTTTCAATTGTGCGTTGTCTGTATACTGTTCTTCGGTAACAGAGGGCTATTCTTACTTGCAGTTGTTGTGTTGTCTGAAAATATCCTTTGCCGAAAAGCCAGTATAAGGACGTCATAAAACTAGGTCCATCCAAATCATCCATGGTTTTCTGTTTATCGTTGCCAGCCATGACGGTGGTGGCGGCGGTGGATGTGCCGCGTCGCATGTCCCAAACATTTTTCGATGTCGTTGTGACCCTTATAATCCCACAATTGTCATGGCTGCAGGTACGCAATCCGATTTTTAACAGACATTTACCAATCATTCTGGAGCATAAAATGGTCTTGACTGTTAAATTCAACGACTGCTTGGTGCCTGCCTCAGGTCCCTCTGAGACTTATTAGAAAGCCTTGTTGTTTTCAACGGAGTGAACAGGAAGGTGGCCAGATCAGCCTGAAGTTATCGGAAAGCATGTGAACTTTGAACCATTTTGTCGTTAGAAGTAGGATTGAACTCAATTCCTGCACTGTACACACACCACTTGAAATCCCTTAGTCCAATGTTGCCATCACCGACAAACTAGGATTGGTTGGAGCTTTTTCAATGTTTGTTTAATGTCAGTTTTATTGATACAAGGATCCTACTTACTTCCAAGCCATGTTTATTGCCACCCGCATACACAATTACAATATTTATTATCAATAAATGTATGCTTAAAAAAAAGGTTTTCATGTATTTTGTAAATCGAATTATTTCCATCCACCTTTTTCCCAGTGGTTTATCATAGAGCGACTTTAGCATACTTCAATATTCTATCCACTGTAATGTAAGACATTTTTACCACACTTTCTCCACCTATTTCTCAAGATAGAAACCGAGATACTTAGTGAAAGCACTCATAAAATTATATTAAGAATATATTAAGCAAATATCTGTTGGTCTGCAGAGAATATTGTAAATTAATTACAAATCAAATTCAAGTATTGCAGGTTTAAAGCTACAAAGCCAAGTAATCACATCACAAAAGTCACTCCACAAGTAATTCTACTGCACTAGTTCTCTTCAAAGATTCACCTTGATATGTTGCTAGTGTGCACATAAGATACACTGATAAATCCTAATGCAGAAAGGAAAGCACGAGGATGTATTGACCTGGATGCGAAACAGTTGACATAAGGCAGACAATAAAAGGAGCTTAACACTGATGCTATAAAGCCTAAAAAAACTTTCATCAAATGCATAGGAATCCACACAGATTTGATATGCATCCTCCTCTATGGATGATGATAGACAATTAGCGCTACCTCCTCTGTTCAGTTCAGTAGTATACGTCTCTAACAACGACACTGGACACTTTTATAAACTGTGAAAAACACAGTTTATAGATATTCTAATTATTCACAGCCTTGTCCCTGTGGAAAAAGGCACAAACGTAAGCAACAGATACTAGTCTAACCTGATGGGCCATCTAATGGACATGTCTGCAGTGGAGAGATTTGTTTCCAGGGGTGTGAGTGATGTCTTATTTGGCAGGATTAGAGTAGATCCAACCATGCAGTTCGATTCCACTCTACTTCGGGTTTCTTGAAGGAGCATTCCATGGCCACAGTGGTCGTTGGCAGATCGGTACAGTCAGCCACGGACGTCATCGGACTTGTGAGTTCTCTCAGTCGTCATCGCTGTCACTGCCGGACTCACTCAGCTGGAGGTCACTCTCTACACATGGAAGGAAGGACAATTAGCTTTGACGGCACTATATTCCAGGTTTTTGCCACATCGAGTAGTAGTCTAGGAGTGGCGATCTAACTCGTCAGCAAAGGAACCAGGAAGAACTCACTCAGCGTGTTCATCAGGTGGCCGCCGCCTCCTCCTCCTCCTCCTCCTTCCTCTGGCCGGGTGTGGGAGGAGGTGGTGGTGGTGGTGAGAATGGGCATGCCCTGGGGGGGAGGTGGCGGTCCGGGAGGGGGGATCGCGTTCGGGGGCGAGGTCCGCGCGCGGGCCCCCCCCTCCCCTTCAGAGTCGCTGCTGCTGGAGCTGTCCTCGCTGCTGGAGGAGGAGCTGTGGGAGTCAGAGGAGCTGTCCCCGCTGCTCATCTGGTCCATGACCCGCGCCTCCGCCATCAGCTCTGTGGCCCGGGAACAACAACATTGTGTAACGTCGCCGAACAACCACCCACACTGAGATGATGCACATGCACAGAACTGCTGACGAGGCCTGCTGGTTCCAAAGAAAGCAGGCTGGTTACCTCTTTCGATGTCATCCATGGGCGAGGCGGCCGGAGACAGCTTCTCTTTGGGAGGGGAGGAACTCTTGGAGCCGGCAGCGGCCTTGCTGCTGCTGGTGCTGCTGCCACTCTTGACCTGTTGTACCTGGCTCAGACGACTGGTCTGCTGCTCCAGACGGGACTGGATCTTACTGCTGCCCTCAGCTCTGAGAACACACACTGTGGCTTTTACATTCTGTGACAAGTCTCCCTACATCATCGCTCCTTGCTTCCTTCTCAAAAACACATTCCTACCCATGGATATGGCCCCTCCATAACAAAAAAAGGAGCCCAGTAGAGGCTGAAAGGCCACAGAGAGATGCGGCTGGAAACTGGCTATTTGACGCCATGTGATTCCATCCACTTATTAATTAATCTGGTTGAATGTACCACTACAAATATATCCTTGCCCACCCACCTGGTCTTCTTGACTGCAATGTTGCTGTTTAGTTTCTCCAGACGATATTCCCCCGTGTCGTGGTTCACAATGAGAATACATTCTTTCATGTATGGCCTCTTGGATCCTTTGAAGACTGTCACTGGGGCAGTAGATCCCTGAGATAACCAATACAAATAGTAAAAACTCAATACTGTGTAGCCTACCTTCCCATAATCCAACACATATTAACAAATGATACAATATATTTCTTACCTCTAAATTGGGTAGTGTTATTGTAACTTGTTCCCCTTTGCCCACTTCAAGCTCACCCTCACATGCGGTGTCAATGGACGCAGGTTTGAAGTCATCTGCGTCAAAACATTTATTAAAACTGAAAATTGCGTGCAGGTACCCTGGTTTTACCAATAGATGGTGGCATAATGCAACTGTGACCCGTGCTAGACGCCAGGTGGCAAGCTAGTTGCATCAAACTGAATTATTCAAGCTAACCAAGGCTACCTAGCTAGCAAACCAATTTTAGGGGGCTAATTTAGGGACTATATTGCAGGAATAATCACGCCACATTTCTATGTGTATAGCTACAGTAACATAACATATCATGTTAACAAGTTACTTATATTACAGCTGATCACTTGCAAACATCAATATAAAATCTAAAAACACAAGAGCTAGCTAACTAGCCTTGTCACTTACTAGCATAACATGTTCATTTCGAGTGTTTAGCTAGCCTTGCAGGCTAGCTAATGTTAGATGTTGTAGCATACCCAGAGTTCAGAATCACACTTACATCGCACTGTGTGGTATGCGCTTTTGGGTTGTTTCTCAAATGTTTCACCTAATTTCAAAACATGTTCCTGGTTGTCAAAGTTGGAGTAAGCTGTTCCATTCATTATAACAAATAAAAGTTTCTAATCATATGCTGCTAGCTTGCTAGCCACTGGTAACCACATAAAACTTTGTAGCTAGTTATGGCTACCTCGTTTGTAGCATCTAAACACTGCCCATGCTTTGCTTTGATTGGCCAGTACATTTACATCCCTTCGTCTCATTTACCAAAGATCTTGTCAATCAATCTTTTGGTTGAAAGCCCTAAAGTGGTTGACAATTTGATGGCTTTCGTCTTCGGAAATCGCAAAAAATAACTGACAGATGGGTTTGTAACTACCTCTTCTTTATGTCTTGCTCTTACACCAATTTAGATAGGCTATGGATTAGTATAGCGCAATATTGAAGGGGCGCCGTTGGGTCCGGGACAATCAATAAGATTTAATGACTAAATTTAAAGACACATTATGTATTATGATATAAATTATTTGGCTGTAGGCTATAATGTCTCGATTAGCAAAAATACTCAAATTAAAGTGAGAGTGATATGGGCTGTCATTGACTGTGCCAGATTCCTCTTCAAGAGGTAGATATAGGCCTAATGTGTGTTCATGTGTTTGAGATAGGTATGGGTGACTGAGGTTATCAATTGCAAGTGATTGCATCTGCACAGATAACAATTATCTTGTACAATATGATTCCTCGGTGGACCCCCTTCTTGCAGTTAGATAATAGTCAGGCAATCAAGCATCTAGCCTACTATCCATATTTCAGACAACCTTGATTCCCTGTAATATTGGATGCAATGCAGCCTTTACACTTGTACTGCGTGTCAGGTTTAAATATGATGTTAACATAGTTACAGTGTACCAGGTGTTTTGATAATAGATCATAAAAAATAAAATACTAATTGTGTGTGGGAGGGAGGGAGGGAATTCAGTTTTGTGTGCCATAGTGTAAAGGGGAAATAAGGTATTTTGAATTGAAGTAGACCTAAATGTAATATTCAGTAGCCTAATATAGAACTATTAGATCATCGTGTATGTATAACCTCCTGAGTTTGGAGAGTAAGTAGGCATAAGCTTAGGGTCTGAGTTTGTCCTGCCTCGTTTTAGGAAGAAGGAGGGACAGCACATCTTTACCATTCTGTCCAAGGGCTTGCTCTGCGTTCGGTTACCAAGGAAACCCAACAAGGACCAGATGATACAAAGTAGCCTCTGCACTGCACTGAACAAATACACGAGGTAAGAAAACGACCTAAAACAATCTTCGTTTAAAAAAATGTATTATGGTTTACTATGAATTATGACCCGCAAACTAATGGAAGTGCTCCCTATAAATTCGCGAGTATGCACCAATACGTTTTTGGGGATCAGGACCATCTGTTTTGCCAACGTTCCTCCCAACTTTTAACAGTAGCCTACGTTAATAGCACGTATTTGATAACGAAACACTTTTTTATGTTGGGTACATTTCCAGTATTAAAGGTATTTATTAGGAAATTAGGAATTAGTAATTTATCACTGATGTTGGGATGTAATATTATTATATTAATACGTCTCATGCTAACCAATTCAATTTAGAAAAATAAGGCCAATGTTAAATAAATAAATAAAATCATATAAAATCTTCATAAACAAAACCATAGCTGCATGGGGGCTATAACCCCTGAAATTAATGTTGATTCATGCTGTTCTAACATTTGTAAGATGAGTAGGCCACGTTTTACATAAAGCTACTTCACAATTGTATTTTCAACGTTTTCCCAGAAATGACATTATGTCTGTCTCTGGGTAATAGGATAAGCGTTGTGCGTGCCTGTAAAACGGGATTTCATTACCTGTGTTAAAGTGTCAGCGTTGGAATCCGAAACAGCTGCCATGGTGAGGGAGGTCAGCTCACCTATGGGGATTTCTGTCGTCAGTGTTAAGGCCTATTAGTATCACATGCAGAGTTAAACCAGACTCAATTGGGGGAAAGCAGGTGCACCTCAGCAGACACTGAGGTATTACTGTGCTTTCGAGGTGGCAAGGCATGTGGGGATTAAAACTCATGCATGCACATCTAGGCTAAACCTAGGCAGGTGTTGTCTTTGGATACCAGTTTGTTTTTCTTTCATATTAAGAAACCTGTGAAAATGTCTTAATGTCAATAGATCAGTGCTTCACATTTTGATTTCAACATCTCTAGTCAGCGTAGTTCAAGTACATTGTCCATCCGTTGTAGGCCTAGTTGAATTCCATTTTTAAGTTTACAGAGGGTATAGGTTACAGATCAAATGTTTCGATCAGCTGGAACTTTGGTCCACACAATGCACTTGCCACAGTAATTGAACAAGACAAAAGACATGGGGACAACGTGAAATAACACATTGAAAGAACTATGCAAACTGTTGTATTTTGATGTAGATTGTCAATGCCTTGTTCTCCAGATCCACACTGAGATCAACAGGGATTTAATCAAGAGAGGAATAAAGGTCAGGGAATGGCACTGTGGAGTCCATGACTCTGTGGCCATAGTCACACAGGGAGCTAACAGGAGTCAATAGCACTAAACTTAATGAGACAGTCCATCAGTCAGGCTACAGCTGCCAGGCCAGCAGATATCTTGGGCAGGTGAGGGTTACTCAGATGCTCTAATGCTGATGTATACGTTTAGACAGGCTCTATAATGGCACTCTTCTTATTTGAGGCAAGTCGGCTCGGTTGGAGGAAGTGTAATTGCGTTCCATTAACTTATTGGCTGAGATTTAGAGTTTTTTTAGTCCATTAGCTTTCCATCCTTAATGGTCATTAGAGCAGTGATTATGGTCATAACAAGTTCTGTTTTTGTATAGTATAGGCCTACATAGATGGATGCAATTATAATATTAATGAGATATAGTTTATAGAGTTATTTTTGCATGCTTGGACACAGAAGATGGATTAAAAAGCTTTCTCGCGTTTGACTGTGTCCACGTGTGTCTTAATGTAGCTTAGGACAAACACTGAAACTGAGCCAGTTCTATCTGGTGTACTCTGGTGTGTCTGAGTCCTTTAAAGCTGCACTAAGTCATATTATAAAATACATTTAAATATGAGAAACAGCAAACCCCCAATTCTGGTCTGGACTTCTGCACTTTCTTCCAGCTCAAGTTCGATTGACAGTGCTTTCACAAAATAAGACAAGGAGGAAAGCTCGCCTTGCCAAAGGCGATTGGCTGGAACAGGATTGCTGGGACATCATTGGCTGGAAAGAAGGGGTTCGCTCAAATATCATAAATTGACATTCCACTGGCACTGAGCTGTCTGTGTTAACTCTCAGAGGGCCTCATTAGCTTTCACAACATGTCCTCGCTGCTGCTATTATAGATCTGTTTGTTGTTTTATTAACAACCTTAATAACGGATTTAAAATGGTCTCTTACTTGGATTAGGCCTACATAAATAATTTGATAACATGCAAGCAGAGGTACCACAGCAAATATAATGTATTTTCAGATCTATATTTAGTTGGTGCGTGTCCTCGAGCACTTGAGAGATGATAGTCCCTGTGCAGATCAGAGCTAGTGGCTGTCGCTGTAGTTGTGGCTGGAGGAGAGGGGTTTACAAATTCCCATAGATCTAAGGTCATATCAGCTGGCACTTGTCCTTGGTGAGAGGTATGCGGTTTTGTTCCAAGAACACCATTACACCTTTGTAATACAATCCTGAAAATGCTGAAAATGGCTTATTGATAAATGACTCCCATCTTCACTCTCCTCTACTCTGATAGGAATCAGCAGTAATGTGTTGTTTAAATTGATAGCTTTTTTTATTTTTTGAAATACAATGGCAGTTGAATATTGTCAGGAACGGTAATTACCAGCTTGCTACCTCAGTGACTCATGCCGTCCATTTCGAGAGCAGCCGGCTAACAGTCCCCTCCTCTTTCATCTCTCCCCTCCCCTCCTCTCCTCCTCCCCTGAGACTGACCTCTGTGGCTGGCTAGGGGGGGTAAACAGACCCAAGCTCCCTCTGTGTCCCCCTATAACATCAGTCACAGCTGCATGGGGAGCCAGATGAAGGCAGGATCAGAGACATAGATATATGTGTCACTCCTCCTCCCCCCTCGATAAGACAATCAACAAAAGGGCATCAGGCGGAGGACAAGCAGGGAGGCCTGAGGTGTAGTGGAGGCAGGCTGGGCTGGGAGCCTGTCCCTATCCGTACGGCAGATACACTAATTACCTGAGGAGTGATTAAACGATGTGCATCTGGGGTAACATCACGATGGTAATGAGAAACTACATCAGTGATGTAGTGTCTCGGTAGTGTCCCTTCTAACACACACATACACACACACAAACAGTAGCCTACGATATACAAACATAGCCTATACGCTAATGTGTATCCTGAGTGTGTGTGTGTGCATAATGTAAAGACAGTATAACTATACATTAACAGCTCTTGAGTGTGTGACGTGTTTGGTTGCAACCTTAAGAACATTTTGCTTTTCCGACCTTAACTGGAAACCTTGAAGTGGAACATGAACGCCATTCTTAGTCAGGAAGGTCACTTAATAAAATGCTAATCCTAGCATTTACCAGCCACGCTCTGTCAAACAAACTAGCTCTGGTGGAGGAAATGACATGAGCTAAAAGACGATGGTAGGGCTTGTCAGTTTGACGGCTGATACAGAATGGGTAGTGCACAAAACACACACACAAAGTGGATTAGCTAATTTTGAACATATTTGACACTCTGTTTTCCTTTTTCCAATGGGCCATTTGAGTCCTACGATGAGATCCAATGCTCCCGTCACATTTAATGGGTTTGTTATTCAGATTATGCTACAGTATGACACACCCTCTGACGTTATACTGCTTCCCAGTTCGCTCCGTGCAACTTTGACTCGCATCCCACAATTTGCATTTATAACATTCTATCAGTGAATTCGATTTCAATTCTGCCCTGGAAACAGGACCTACAGTACAGTTCCAACAGCGTCTATCCTTGGTCATTCAGCCTCTTGGCCTTGTCCAGTAAGGCTTTTCTCTATCTTTTCTTTTACTTTTTTACCAAGAAAGCACAATCCACGTCCCAAGAGAAGGGAAGCAGGTACCATGCCACAGACTAGAGGGTTGCCTGGCCACCCGTCAGCAGGTCCCTTCCTGAGTGACAGTGCCTCTACAGTTCACAGCCCTGCTCCTCAGTAAAAGCTCCCCTACAGTGTGCACTGTTGTATGCACTGTGTACACATCATTGAGGGTAGCCATGAGTAAATATACAGAGTCATTCCTGCTGTGATCCCTCTCATCTTCCGACCCCCTACCTTCTCTCCCCCCTCTATCTCTCTCCCTTTCCCGGCCCACACCAGGTCCAGTAGACTGGAGGCTGTGGGGTGAGTGTCTGGGAAGGTAATGGCTGCTCACCAGTCAGTCACCCTGCGGGGTTGTTCACGCTGACCGCACACCACACATGGCTAACCTGGCGCCCTGCAGGGCTAGCCCGACCGACTCTCTCATTTTAACATCCCCACTTTCCATCCCAAGGCAATTATCCAGTGGAGACTAGACTCTGCAAAGAAGCAGGAAAGAAATAGGAGAAAAGGTGTTTTACGGTGTGTTTGTTCCTCAGAGCCAAGAGAAAATACAATACAAGGGGAAAATACAATATCTTGCTATTCTCTCCAGAGGAAGGCTGACGGTGGGTGAGTGTGAGCTTGTGGTGGGAGCTGCACACTGATGAGGAATGGTAATGTGTGTATAAGAATGCAGCCCGGACCCCCCCGTTGCCTGCCTGACTGTCAAATGTAGACGTAGAGCCGCCAACTATTGATATTCAGGTCAAGGCTGCATTTTAGACAGGAAAACCTGGAGATCATCCTCAAAGGAGCTGAATCGGCAGTACCCTGCTCTCTTGCTTTCGCCTGACCATGTCTGGTTGAAAGGGTAAGTCAGTCCTGGGGAGAGAGAGGAACCTCACCGGCCTTTGAGAACCTCGGGACACATCTCTGGGTCTCTCACAGACATCAGCAGAGAGAGGTTCTGTCATGACTGAAGCGAGAGAAATTCTTTTTTCTACTTCAAGCTGAAGGATTGCCGGATTTTTCCCGTCGTTCGGTTTCGGTTTTCTTTGTTCTACGGCGAAGCCCAGTGGGCGCAGTAATCCTGCTGGTCTGTACTGCCCCGTAAGCTCTCCCTGACTTCACAAAGGACCGCCTGTCTCAAAGTGATGTTTGTTCATTCAAATGAATATTATCGCTTTTAAGGCCCCGACAACGCTTTATTTTGTTCCAGCTCGCGTTTATCTACACACACTGCTCTGTGTCGGAGTGTCGACAGCCATGCAGGCTTTGTTGCTTCACAGCTGTCAAGGTTTCCTCCTCGACAGGTCTGTCCCCTGTTGTGTGTCCTTGTGCAGCTCTCAGGCAGGGTTCTGGCAAACGGGAATCTTGCTTACGGCTCAGCCCAGGCAGGCAGTCGTCGTAAACTGCTTAGTCTGGGCTACTTGTGGCTAGGATTGAGATGAGGTCCATCATCGCCGTGTAGATTTCCCTTTGTTTTAAACAGACTCTTCCTCGCTTGTGGCTTTCAGAGGGGGTCCCAGCTCAATGTCATGATGACCCTGCTCGCCCACAGAGCACTCTGCATCATAATGCTCAAGATGTGTGTGCCGTGCTGAAAAGGACCTCTCCTGCTTCGCCTTTGTTGTGTAAATATTCAAGCCTGTGAAGTGGTGCGCACTTCCTCCTAGTAACATGGAGCTGTCTGAATCTCGATGAGGCTGAGCGAAGACTCTTTGGCCAAGCCGCCCAACCGACCAACCAACGCACGCAGACACACACAAATACACACGTACACATACACACACGCCACACACATTCATACTACACTGATGCTTATAAGCAGTATTGACGATTGCCCAGGAAGAATCAGGAACCGTATTGATCTGGCTGTAAACACCCTCATCTGTGTAGTAGCTACCGAATCAATGGGATCATCCATCCATGGTGGTTTAGCATAAGAATCGTGCTGTGCATTCCACTGTGGAGGACTATGCATTTCACCCTTCCTAGACAGTGGAAGCTTGATTTGAGAGGTGAGTATTTATCTGGTGAAGAGGTTCAGCGCGGGCTTGAAATAGCCATTTTGCAGAGGGGTAGAGCTCCATCAGATTCCGTCTGGCCTCGAGGTTCTCCTCCATGATTTCCCAGCGGTAACAGTCTAGCTGGTGGATGTGCGTCGCTGTAGCGATGTGGCTGCATGTCATTATGTCCGGCGGCAGTGCTTGAACGTAGCTCTGTGGAATCAGTTGGAAAGGGGGCTACCATGCAGTGCTGATTAGCAACCCGAGTGAAAGAGGAGCCAGGCCGATCGTGTTTCAGCCATAAACCCTCGCTTGTCTTCGGGGACGATGGATTGATAAGGGAAATCGGATTTCATGGGCTGCCATCAGGAGGCCTGTCCGGCTGATTCGATGTACTGTACTGCTGTGGTAGCCTGATTGTGTTAGCATGTTCTCTCCACGGCAAGGACATTTAATCAGCAGCCCGGGCCTAGGGTCTGAGGGTCTATTGAACCCAACACAGCCTCAGACAGCTCTGACTGCCACGGCAGGACTCGCACCCCTTTGCTCTTGTGCCTACCCGTGTCAGCCGGGGAATGTAGGTCAGAGAGCTGGCTTTACGTCATGGGTGATGCGGCCCTCCACCGCTTCGAGAACCATAACATTTGTACTGGGCCTACATGGCTTTATACCTACGGATCAAAACTGGGTAATTAGGTTGTTGTTGTTGTTGTGTGTGTGTTGGGGAGTTAGTGTTTGTGTGCGTGTATTTTCTGGGTCGTAGGCTGGAGTTGCTCTATGAGCAATTCGATTCGATCCATGTCATCTGTTCCACTGGCTGACCTTCGATGTGGAATCTGCCTTCTCTAATTTAGCTTAGTTGTGACGTCCCCATGTATCCAAACTGGAACACCGACATACATGCTCAGAGCACACACACACACACACACACACACAGACAATCACACAATTGTCATGACTCAATGAAGCAGCACCTCTGCTGAGGAATGTGGGCCAGTTCCCATGCTGCCTCGCCCCTGCTCCCCACTGCTAAGTGTAAAGTGGAGGGGAGTGTGAAACCACGATGGGAGCCCCATGGGTCGGAGGCTCCGCTACAGCAGTCGAAGCGTACGTGTTATGACGACGATTGACTGTATGACACTCAGAGCAGTGGAATAGTTTAGCCTATTGTTCTATCTGATATCGATCCTGGGGTGTCGATAACATGGGAACATAGCCTCCAACCAGTGAGCATATGAATGTACTGTATGTTTCAGAATGTAAGCCTGACCTCTTTGTTGTATCTGTGTCACTGTTTCCTTTGTACATGAACTCCATCGCTCAATCGATTGTCTCTCTCATCTGGCTGGTCATCAAAGGTCATCATTGTGTCTCACAGTAGCATCGCGGTTGTCATGCATGGGACTGGAGCCAAAGCAAAACAAACCAGTCATGCACACACACACACACACACACACACACACACTAAGGTATCCCCACCACCCCTCCTCTCCCCTCAATGACAAAACATGTCCGTGTAACAGAGGGGGTCACAAACACTGCATTGTTCTTCCCTAGAGGGGGTCAACACATTAGCCATTGTTTGCTTGGTGAATGTTCTAGAATGCAGTGGAAGGAAGGCTTCTGGTTTACACTGTCCGGCCTGGCTGTAAACATTTATCGGTCTGATTCCGCCTTGCCACGGACAGTTTTGAATATCAACTCCATAAATAGAATGCAGTTACTTCTATGTCCTGTGCTAGCAGTTGCATATTGTCCCGTGTTGCTCTGCGTGCGTTTGTGTACGTGTGTGTGCGTCTGGATGCGCGAGGGAAACCCCTGTCACAGACGACTTCCCGCCATCCGGCTCAGATCGGAGGCTTCTCCTCGTTTAGCGTCGTTCTCACGCTGTGCCCACTTCTCCCAGCAGCCCCGAGTCATGGGCCACACAAATTCCAAAAGAAGTGACATGGCGATAAGTTAGATTTCCCACCTCGCTCTGTCTCCCTTTCTCGCTCGGTGTCCCTCTCCCCCTCCCCCTCCCCCCTCTTTCTGTCAAGGCTGTCCGTGACTCACCCAACAGCAGAGCGGAGCAAGGGCCCGATGAATTATTAAGCGCGTGGCGGAGCCCTCATCAATGATGTATATACGAAACGCGGGGCGGGAGGAGGGCATCGGACGCCCAGTCCTCCCTCTGGTGTTGAGGGCCACCTGCAACACAGTGTCCCCCCCCCCACCCCGTGGGATAGGAACGCGCCGAAGAGCCCTCTCAGGCTCCGGGCCTGCCTGAACACCCTCCCGTCAGGCTCCACGGGAGGGACGGCATGTCAGATGGCTCTCGTTCCCCCTCTGTAGGCCCCTCCGGTGCCCACCGGTGAACACAGCAGTCGGCACCCACCAGGCATCTGTATTCGCGTCGGTGGATTCGTGTTAAGTGGTCTTTGATGGCTGCGTTTGCGACGGTCGCGTCTCATGCGAACGCCCCCTGCTTTGATTGTCTCTGATTAATTTGATTAATACTTCCTTGTTCCGGGCGTCCTCTTCATTGATTCCCCTGGCACGACAGAGTTGTGACACAGGAGAGAAGAGCTCTAACAGCCTGAGCTCAGCTCAACCATCAAGGCTTTTAGCATGGCCCCGTCAATGGGGAGGTACTGGCTGTACCTGGCCTGACCTGGCCTGAACAGAGGAGCTATGTTTCGTGGAGGTAGCCCCCAGGCCAGAGCAGTATTGAATGCTGATAATATTGACCGCAGGTTCCTCCTCTTTCCTCTGGCGATTTGTCACAAAGGCAAAACCTAAACAAGGAGGAGCCATTTGTTTCTATTTAGCTCTGGTAGTATCGATGCAGCCACAGGATTACTGTAGATCAGGCAATGACTGGCAGCGTTACACTTTTCACACATGGTGTGTGGTAGCCACACACACACACACCCACACCCACCCAGAGCCTTATGACTGCTGTCTGTGTTGGCTGGCTGCAGGCTGTGTTGGCTGTGATTCTTACAGGAAGTAGGGTGCCTGGGTGGTACCAGGAGCTGCCGGCAGATTATCCCTGTCCATATGCCCCACAAATGCCAAGCAAACCCACTGTAATCACACCACAGAACACGCTCTTACTAAATACCCTCATACAGGGGGGGCTATCGGTCTAATCTAGGCTACAAGATGGTAAAGCTTGGTTATTATCATGGGTTTTCAGATAAGTTGATTATTCTTCAGGGAAAGTGCTGATTTAGATCGAGATTTATTGTCAGTGACAATTTTAAGAATGGGCAGCTGTTTAAGTTTCCGTCACTCAGCATGTGTGATTTAATGAAATGAATGATAAATGATGTGCAAGATATGTGTGTGTGTGCGTGTGAAGGATGAGGAAGGATGAGGGAGAATGAGGCTACCGGATGGGAAATCCATTGAGCTTTGCTATGAGACCATGTGGAAAGAGTGTGTGTGTGTGTGTGTGTGTGTGTGTGGCTAAGTGTGTATAGTATGGGAGAGAGAAAGAGAGAGAGAGAGAGAGAGTGAAAAGAGAGAGAGAGAGAGAGAGAGCGAGAGAGAGAAAAGAGAGAGAGAGAGAAAAGAGAGAGAGAGAGAGAGAAAAGAGAGAGAGAGAGAGAGCACTTGGGGCACACGGCTGCCGCTTCCCGGTTTCCATGCCGACGGCAAGGGCTGTTCAGTTGGAGCATGCTCAGTGCGGCTCCCCTGCCTGTAACAATAGCCAGCCAGAGAGCTAGAGTATTCACACTCACGCCACACACACACACACAGCGTACTACAGCACTGGGGAGCGAGAGAGACTGAGGGAGATTGAGGCTGCCTGCCGCGCGGAGCTGAGCTGATAACCCAGCGATTCTTCCATACGTTCACACACACAGCAAAGGTAAGCAGGCAGGCAGGCGGTGACCTCTCTCATCTCATATCTTATGGATGTGGACTATTTACTGTCATAGTATAAGCTATTTATGTTTTTCTTTCCTAAAAAAAATGCTACAGATCAGACTTTGATGACAGTTGTTGTTGCTGGCAGGGTTTGAAATAAGAGTGTGATTTTACATTCAGCTGTAGCTCTTTGGTGTTGGTTGATTCAGATTGAATGATTGTGGTCTTTTTTTTATGTTCATCTATATAAACACAGACTTGATGTTGGCTCTGGGAGTCAGCAGTTATCACACTGTTGGTGATGTGGCTGGTAAATATGCCTAAGGACACCCAGAGTCTAGCTTTATAGCAGGCATTCTGGAGTGAACGTTTTCCCCCGACTAACGAAATAAATTAAAGTCACACTACTCCGTTTTAAAGGCTCAGATATTTATTCAACTGAACATGAGGGATAGTCTCTGACAACTGAGAAATCAATTATTCACCAGGTTTTGTAGCAGAGTGAATGGCATGGATGACACAGGGTGAAATGTGATGCTTTGCATGTTGCACAGTGAGGTTCCTTCTGTGGGCTTATCTGACAGAGGAGGTGTCCAGGGCTGTTTCCAGTGTTTGTTCAGCTCAGGGCAGACAGCAGGCTCAGGTCCTCAGTGGCTGCTGGCCGGGTCGGTATGTTACTGTGTTCCTCTATTCTTCTGAATGATGGAGAAGTGCTGAATGAGAGAATATCCTGCTCCGGTCAAGTCACATGATCTGGGCGCGGGCCGGCTTCGGTCATGCCTCGGTCATGCCTCGCTGCCCCTCTGACACCATGTCCAGGAGCAGGTGTGTGTGTGTGGGGGGGGGGAGCTGGATGCTGGAGGCTAGAGGTCGGAGGCTAGAGCCTAAAGGCTGGGTACTAGATGGGGCTGGAGGCTCGGGGGTGGTTAGGGGAGGAGGCTAGAGGCTGCAGGTTAGAGGCTTGCGGGCTAGGGTCTGGAGGCTTGAGGCTGGGGGATAGAGGCTAGTGGCTAGGGTCTAAAGGCTGGGTGCTGGGGTCCGGAGGCTATAGGTAGTGGGCTGGAAGCTGCTCGTGAGCACATTGCAGTATGTCTGCCTTGCCTTGGACGAACCCACCTACACGCACCTATTCCCCCAACATGATGAATTGGGCTGGCAAATGAACTTGCTGGTGGATCAATAGTGTGTTCTTATGCAGTCTGTTAGTGGTTCATAGAGTGGGGTCTGGTCTGTCTGGTCTGCTGGTCTGCCTGCCTGACTGGCTTAATATAGGCATAAGGAACCCTAGTTCTGTCTGTCTGTCTGTCTGTCTTAGACTGTCGTACCCATCCAAGCCACTTGACGAGAAACAGCACAGCATGGTGGCTTACAGAGATAGTTCATCTGCTGAGAGCTAGGACGAGATAGCATGAGGGGGCAGGTGGAGAGAGACAGAGAGACAAAGACGAATATATATATATTCATAGAGAGAGAGAGTGACAGAGAGATTAATAGAGAAAGAAGAACATGCGAGAGAGAGTCAAAGAGAAACAAAGAGAGAGAGAGGAAAGGCAGGCGTAGAGAATGGGAAGAGGGGGAGCGAGTAGCTAGAGAGCTAGCTGAGATGGAGAGAATGAGAGTGGAGAGAGAGAGAGAGAGAGAGCAAAAGACAAGTGGACAAAATAGAGACAGAGAGGAGGTGAAAGGAAAGGAAGACAGTCAATCACCCCACAGGAAATTGGAAAATAAATTGCGTTGACACTCCTGCGTTTGCATAGTAGCTGTCGGGGTAGAAGAGGGTAAGGGGTAAGATTTTTGGGCGAGAGAGGTTTAGATGAGGCTAATCAGTTTAGAGCCCAGCGGTGAATGCTTCCTGGAGTCTGGTAATTATGGATTTCCCATCTGCTATTCACTTAATATTATCTTCTTCTAATATTGTAATGTTATTGCCATCTCCTCTAACCACCACTAGAACATCCCTTTGTGTCTGTTAAAATGGTACTTCAAGGAAAATGTCCAAGTCGGTCTATTTGATTTTTTTTTCCTTCTGTTTCGGTTCACTGGAGCTCTCTTCTCCTTTGTAACAGCTAGATAATTGACAAAGGAAAATGAACCTCCTGAAACAGGATCATTTGCGGTTTTGGAGGTCACTCTCCCATCTTTTTTCAATCTCAACCAGGAAAAAAAGAAAGTTGTGAAGAGTTGACCGTGTAGGTTAACATACATGCATGCAGTGCTGTGCACATCTAGGGTTAGACATGTGAGACATCCTGCAGAGGACAGACATGATGAGTCATGTGTCAGTTATCCAAGCAGCTCTGGTAAAACAGATTATGGCTCCTGTCCTGTAGCTCAGCTCAGCTCTGCAGGTGACTGATAAGGCTTTCCTCTCCTCCTCACAACTTGAAACGGGAAAGCACACTTCAGTATTCCCTCTCACAAATACAGATCTCTCTCTCTCTCTCTCTCTCTCTCTCTCTCTCTCTCTCTCTCTCTCTCTCTCTCTCTCTCTCTCTCTCTCTCTCTCAGTCTACTGTAAACAGATACGACAGTTGATCAATGGCTCTCCATCGCTCTCTTCGTCCCAGATCCCCTCCCTTCCCCACCCCAACATTTTCCTGCTCAGCCATTGCTGCTCATCATGTCCCTTTCCCCTCATCCCTCCTACCCTGTCTCCCCTTATACCTCGTACGCCCCCCCCCAGCCTCTCACCTCCTCACCCCCGCAGTGTAAGCCCATTACCATCCTGTCCTTGGCCCAGAGAGACCAAGAGAGGGGGGTGGTGTTTTTGTTGTTGTTGCCCACTCTGCTTTGATCTTCCTCTCCTGTCTTGCTCACCTCCTTTTCTCTTTTTTTTCCTCTCTCCTCACATCTCCTTACCTCCGTTTCCCACTCCTCTCTTCTCGCCTCAACTCCTCACCCTTCTCCTCTCCTCTGTGGGTTGTTGCAGACAACAAAGGTGTGAGCCTTGCACTGGAATGTTATCCCCTGTTGCTGAGCCGCCCGTGTGTGTGTGTGTGTGCGTGTGTGTGTGCGTGTGTGCTGCTCTTGTGATTAATCTGCTCTTACAGAAAGTCCTAGGTAGGGGGTCTACCGATCTGCTCCAGAATAGGACACACAAATACAAATGGCAGGCAATATGTTTAAGAGAGCGTAGGGGACACCCCGCTCTGAGTCTTTGTTTTATTTATTTTCGATGGCAAGATGTTATTACGGCTCCTATTGTTACCAGTGACCATTCTCCCTTTGAAGGATTGGTCTGGTGAAAGACTTCCTGTCCCCTCAAGGTGAATAATAGCAGAGCGACCATGGTCAGATTCTATATTTGTTTATCGTCTGGTATTGAGCCAAGGACATTTCAGTAGAGACCCACAAAGGGCTTAACGGGCTATTATACATGCCTGACATAAGTTAGGTCTCCGTCTATCTCCCTCCATCTAACTCTCCTTCCTCTGGTCTCTCCATTCCCCTGTCAGAGATATGAGGGAGTCACGCAGCCATCTGCTCCAGAGCAAATCCTGCCTTATTACCCTCCCATTGTTTACCAACAGCGCTCCTGGGATTACCTCTCTCTCTCGCTTGCTCCCTCCCTCCATCTTTCTCCCTTTATCTCCTCCGATCTCTCCACCTCCACCACACTACCTCGCTCTACCTCTCTCTCCACCCCTCTCTCCCTAAATGTCTTATTGCTTTCCGTCCTTCCGTTTATGCTCTTTGACGTCTCTCTTCATCTCCATCCTTCTCATTACCTCTCATGTCCCGCATTGCTCTCTTTCTGTCATGCTCCATCATTTTTTGATTTCCTCTTTTCGCTAACTATCTCCTGCCGCCCCTCCCTCCCTCCCACCCCCACTCCTTCCCGATTCCCTCTTACTTCTCCTCCCTCCACATCCCTCCGTTTCCTCCTGGCTCCTCTCTCTTTCTACCTCTCTCTCACCCTGTTCTCCTCTCCCACCCCACACTAACCTCCCAGTTGCTACTCTCTCTGTCCCTGGAGAAACATCTAGAGAATGAGGTCAGCGTCAGCTCAAGGATGAGCGAGGCTTGTTTTTGTTATCGCTAATGTCGTCAAGGGGGTGTTGATGCTGCCATTACCCCTGCAGTAACGCAAACAAACAGAAAACACTGTGGAGTTAAGACGAGGAATCCTCACTCCCCTGGCGCGCACGCACACACACACACACACACACACACACACACACACACACACACACACACACACGACACACACACACACACACATACCTTCTCGTGAACTCCTGACTGTGACAGACTATTTTGTTTTTTCCCTTTCACCCAACTGTGTTTACATTTGGACCAACATATCGTTTCATCCGGAACACGGTGCAGCCCCGTCCATTCCCACGACAAAGCACTTGGAGAAGATGATATTTAAGGGCGACCGTGAGGTTACACATGCTGCATAGACCTCCGCAGGCCAAAACATCTGTCTCTGTCTTCCTCTTCCTCTCTCTCTCTCTGAGGTAGTAGATAAAGTAAGCGAGCGGCCCATGTCCCTACAGTAACCACCTTCTGCCCAGCAGATGCCTGCGGTGTCATGTTCCCCCTCCCTGTTATCTAACACACGGAAAGCATGCCAGCATACCCATTGACTCATCAAGGGCCCAGTATTATACCATATTTCCTAAGGAGAAATTAGCTTAGGGTGTCAAACATCCCCCTCACAGCCAGCCTGCCTGTTGTATTCAGATCATACAGTACTCTCTCCTCCCTGCTGTTCAGGGCTGGCCAACCACCTGGGTTTGGGACTATCAGTAGCGTGGGAGCGCATAGGGACCAGAATTGTGTTTGCGCACGCGTGCGTGTATGTTTGCCCACGTGTCCTTCCTTATGAGGATTGATACGGAGACACCCTGAGAGATCTATCGCCGTCCGTCACTCAACAGCAGAAATGTGGATGCCCGACCATCGGGGCCCACTCGGCTGATTGGCTCTCTTTACAGTGTTATTGGGATGGGGTCTATTTATACCCTCCCAGGCTGATCATGTGGTAATAACACAGCGCCGTGTGGGCGCGACTGTCACAGTTAAATAGCACTGCCGACTGACAACGGTGACATGCAGACATTGATTTGGTATCGACTCGTCTGCCCGTTTGAATTTCACACAGGCCACTGCCGCCCTCATAATGATAGGCTCGTATTGAATGCTCCTTTTCAGTACGACATCGCTCTACAGTACAATGGAAAGGATCTGGCTCTGACAGTTATGTTTCTATTTCAGTCCATGCGTGGAGGCTGAGAGCTTTGTTTTGATTCTGACAGCTCTTGTGTCTGTTCGTGAGAGGCACATTTTTAGCCCTTTCTGGTCACTTGAAAGCCTCGAGGTCGTTTGCATGATCTGGATTCTTCGAGGGCCTTCTTTCTAGGCTTCGTGATTGTCCCTGTGAATAGGCGGCGCTGCTTGTGGAAACGCAAGGCTAAATAATCCCAGCGTTATCTCCTGCCACCCCGTTATCTCCGGCCTCCTTCTCTCCCCTCCATCTCCTGCTCAACCTCCTTCTCTGACTGGAACCCGTCCACATGCTGAAATATCTGCCTGCGTTACTACTCTGCACAACATGGATGTTACCTCGTTTGTAGTCCGTCATTGAACGGCACACAATGCTTACTACAATGCTAGAAATGATACTAACTAGGCTGTCCCTTTAACAGGGTTAAAAATGCAATACAGGGCTACTTATTATTAATTAGTACGATGCACTACTACACAGCCGCCCGCCTGTAATCCCTGTGTGTATTGTACAGTTCCATCTCCCTGAGCAGATGTAAATCACACTCTTCCCGAAGACATTTCACCTCATTAACTCTTTCCCTCCAAACACTCCTCCACCTTTGATGTTGAACACTGATACTGCTAGCTTGCCGTCTGCCCCCCCCCCTCCCTTTCCCTGCTGCTCCTGCTCCAGAGACTGGGGGGTGGGCGGGGGGGCCACGGGGGTTGGAGGGCTGTGAGCCCTCAGCTACTACTGGAGCAGGGACGGGGAGGAGGGGAAGGGGGAGAGGATAAGAGGGAAGTGGGGCGAGGGTGGCTGTCTCATCTGCCTCCCCCGCAGGGTGGCACATGAAGAGGCCTCCTCTCGCTTCTTCTTCTTCACCTTCTCCCTTCTCTCCTCCCCCTCGCCTCCCCCGCTCCTCCCCCTCTCCTCCCCCTCTCCTCCCCCTCTCCTCCCCCTCTCCTCCCCCTCCCTCCCCCTCGCCTCCCCCTCTCCTCCCCTGCGCTCTCCTCGACAGGAGATGGAGAAGGCTCTCCTGTTCATTAGGATCGCGTGTCTAGTTACGCTGCTCCTGCTTAATCTTCTGTTTTGTCTTTGTGGAGCAGTGCCATGGTGATACTTCCTGCATCCTGTGTGCACTTACGGATAGTATAGCTCGACGAAGCAGCAGACATACGTGGGTTTGACTCATTTGCGAATGCAACTCCGCTTCTTCATTTGTAATATTCAGATGTAATATGCGTTTGTATCCCTTGAAATCCCTTTATTTAAATATTCACATCCGAGTCACTGTGTAGAAAGTCCTCTCGTGCGACATCTTTACTGCATAAAGATTACTTCAGCTTATTTCGCTTTAGAATGATCTCCGAGATCAATATGCCCAGCGACTCTAGCGCCTTCTCCCTGCTCCACTCCTCCCTGCTCCACGCCTCCCTGCTCGTCTCCTCCCTGCTCCACTCCTCCCTGCTCGTCTCCTCCCTGCTCCACTCCTCCCTGCTCCACTCCTCCCTGCTCTGCTGTGCTCTGGGTCACCTCTGCTCTGGGTTTATTCTGATCTGTTCTGCTCTGGGTGTAATACTTTCCTCTGGGCTCTGGCTACGGTCTGTTCTGAGTCTGTTGTGTATCCTGCTTGTCCCAGACTCCCTGGCCCGTCGGAGGGGATCTCTGGAGGATCAGATGGACTCAGGGATTAGCAGCTTCCCTGAAGCAGACTGACTGACTGACTGACTAACTGACAGACTGCAGGCATGCTGTAAGACCCACTGGCTGGGGGCAGGCTGGGACACCAGCATGGTCACCTCCTGCTCCCTAAGCCCCAGTATGTCATTATGTCTGTCACCGTCACTGTCAAGGCCAGGCTGCCAGGCTGCTGAACAACACACATTGTCAAAGCAGACTACTCGTCGTGCATTCGGATTTACGGTGAAACGTCAAATGTGAGATGAGTCCAATTTTGGGACGTCTCGTCCGCTAAGACCATCTTTTCTCTCACTTAAGTCACAACCTTGAGTCAAGACACCTCTTTAGATTCATTGCAGCGTGTTCTGGGTAGACTGTTTATTACCATGGAGACACCATGCTATATAAGGCTTCATGCTGACCGGCGAGGGAACCGATAAGGACATCAAGCCTGGTGATCTGTGATTGGACATCTGTCCATACCTCTCGGGCACAGTCCCACTGTGAGGCCTGGTTCTGATTCTGGTGGGAGGCTGGACCTCCAGCTGGGCTCAGATTCAGCTACCTGTCACTCACACACTCCAGATAGACATAGCCTGGAATCACCTGCGGAGCCATGATGACACGCGTTGTTGTTGGACACTCACACAGACACAGAATTTGACATCCTTTAATTATTGCTGGAGTGGTTCAGCTGCGTGGTTCTATTCTTGTAGCGTTGCCAGTGGGGGGTTGGACAAAGGATATAACTAGTGTGAGATTCTCTGTGAGATGTTTTATTTATTTTCTTTCTCTCTCTCTCTCACGCACTTTTTTCTCTAATTTCTCTCTCTTTTCTCTCTCTTTTCTCTCTCTCGCTCTCTCTCACATTTTTTTCTCTCCTTCTTCTTGGTTCTGTTTTTCTATCTCCCTCCCTCCCTCCCTCAGAAGTGCCAGACAGGGGCACGTCATGGAGGGAGACTGCTGGAGGTGTCATAACAGAGTAGCAGGTTATTATCACTTCATTACAGTCTATAGAAGAAGCCAAATACCCAATGGGACACAGAGGCGCTATGCACATGCACACATATTTGCACACACACTAAACAAACGTGATATAGTGCAGTCTATCTCCCTCGACACAGAGGAGGGACAGACTGATGGAACTCGGCAGGGACTGTGCGTTTATGTACTTCTGAAAAAAGGCCACTTTGACACCCTCATTGGGCCACAGCAAGCCACTCAGCGGGATTCCAAATGTGTCCGTGCGTGGTGTCGATAAAGAGATCGAGAAACGTAATTGCGGCTGAGCTGTAGATAGCCGCCACCCGGGCAGCACGGCCTCAGCCCCATCGACTAGAGGGGAGGGTCTCCTTCCAGGAAGCAGCCGTGAGAGAGGAGGGGTTACGGAGGAGAGGAACATCTATCGGTTATACTAATCCCACACACAGCATGGCTTCCGCTTCGAGACAGAATGCAGTCAAACGTTCCGTGGCTCCGTAGCCGGGGCTCCATATGCTCTGATGGGCAACCAGAAGACTGTCATCAGACACCAGAGTGGGGACAGTGGAGAGGTGGCACAAGTCGTCAGTGACAGACAAGGGGTGGGGGGGGGGCATTGTTTATAGGATTCCTGTCCTGCTCAGGTAGGACGGCCGAGGTTCTCGTCTGGCCCAGAGACTGATAAGATCTGGAGAGAGACCTCGGCAAAGGAAGGATACCCGTTGCTGCTTTTTGTGGTAACTATTTATGGAGTCGCTCCTGGGTATATAGACTGGTACCTTCAGTGCTGTACTGTGTGTGTGTGTTTGGAGGTGGTTTAGAGAGCCAGTGTATGGGTTGTATATCTCTCTTGTGTCCGGGTATTGATCTGCTGGCCAATTACAGCCCTGAGGCACAGTAGTCTAGTGCATCTACAGTGCCGCACGCATTCTCATGCATACAAACGAGGCCCACAAAACCGCAGTGATGGACATTTGGCGGTGTGTTTGCGTGCGCCTTCTCCTGATCTAGAAATCAAACTCTAATGATACAACTCCCGAGGGTGTAACTCAGCCTGCCAGCTCAGCTCGCGTTACCACACCTGATACCTCTAACCGCCGAGCTCACATACTGAACCACTGGACTCTTGACTGTTTATTTTATTCTGCTTTTGGATTGATTTTTTTCTCTCTCTCTCTCTGCCTTCCTTTTGGTTGCAGGGCACCACTGTGTGTATTTGTGGATGTTGTGGATGCGTTAGGGAAGCGTTCTGAAGGGACTCCGTGGAGGAGCGGACTTCCTGGGCCGGAGCCAGCGAACCTGCAGGCTGAGGGGAACGAGGGAGAGGCCGCGGAGACGTGATTAAAATGGGGTAAGTTTAGACGGCCGAAGGGTTTGAGGAACCATCCGAGGGTTCGGTTTCCAGCCTTATCGCTGGAATACGACGCTCCGAGTTGCCACACCAACACACGCGTGGGCACACACACACACACTGCTCATGTTCCTAAGAGCACTCATCACACCACACACACACTAACACATGAAATCACACACACACACACACACACCACACACATACACACACAGCAAGCCCTTTACCCACTGTCCTCCCCATCTCCTCCATCATATTTACAGTTAGTCCTCCTGTGTGTGGAACGGCAGGGGGACAGATTTACTGTGGAGTCAGTGCCGATGAAATACTCCCATGTTAGTGCTCTGACAGCAGGGTCTGAGGAGAGCGTGGTCCTCCATAAAGCCAGCCTCATACCAGGGCTTCACCCTGCAGTCATTCAATCAAGCAAAGGGGACAAAGGCTATCCGTCAGTACGGAGCCTCACGTGCTCTAACACATGCATGCATGTTACCTCACGAGTAAGTGTGCCACTCTCTCATTAGACAGTTGCTCTCAATGTTTGTTTATTCACTTCTTGTCAGTCACTTCTAAATAAGAAGGTTGTAGGTTTACACGCTCAAACAAGCAACAAGGGGTGTTCGGACTAATGATTGACAACTTCCAAACATACCTGGCCCCCTGGGCTGTAAGGATTAACGCCGGCCGCGTAGATTTAGATTTGGAGATAAATAGCTTTGTTTTTGCTCGCGGCTTATTTAATTGCGGTGCACGAATTTGATTTGTGGAGAGCTGGCTGCTGCGTTTGCTGAGACTGGTTTCTTAATTATAATAATAATAATAATAATGAATTTAATTTATAGTGCCCTTTTCATCCGAAGATCTCAAAGGGCTAACAGAGTCAAGTATTCATTCAGACCCAGTCATACCGGTGGTGCAGAAGCGAGGCTGCCATTCAGCGCCATACGGCCCCTCTGACCACCAACATTCATTCAACATTCATACGCATTCATACGCATGTCTTTATGATGGTGGGGGAAACCGGAGTACCCGGAGGAAACCCACGCAGGCACGGGGAGAACATGTAAACTCCACACAGAAAGGACCTGGAGCGACCGGGGTTCGAACCAGGGACCTTCTTGCTGTGAGGCGACAGTGCTAACCACTGCGCCACCGTGCTGCCCTAATTAGACCATTAGAATGCCTTCCTCGCTACCTCCATCTCTGCTGGGAGTATCGATACCATCCACCACCATCCGCTAAAACACCACAAAGCATAGAGGATTCTCTACATAGAGCAACAAAGAGGAACATAAAGGAATTTGTCTCCAGATCAATGCTATAATGTTATTTTATAACTCGTGCTTTTTGACCCTGATTTGTGCTGAAGATACAACTAGCCCCAAGCCACGAACTGTGTCCTAATTACAGAGAGTGAGAAAGTGAGAAAGAAATGGAGAGAGGGAGAGAGAAAGGGTCAGTTAGAGGGAGAAAGAGAGAGAGAGAGAGAGCGAGATGAGGGAAAGGAAGGAAGGAATTGAGAAGGAGTTCTCTAAGTCCTCTAAGCAGCGTCCGCCGTTAATCCCCGGCTCCTCTCTGATTAGTCAAAGTGAAGGGCCAAAGGCAGACTGCAAAGTGGCAGTCTTCATTACTGCCCGTTCAGCTTAGCATTCCCTCCCCACCCCCACACCCCCTCTCCCCTCTCTCTCTTCTCTCATGGGCAGAGGGAGGAAAGTATAATCCCTCTCTTTTATTCATGCCGCAGAGCGCTGCCATTTTTAGAAATCGAATGCGATTATTCGAGTTAAGGAACCGCGCCGTCGGGGGGCCGGAGTGGCGGCCGTCCAATAGCGGGCTGTCTCCGTGGCCCTGCGCCTCCGCTCTGACAGCCCGTCACGGGGACAAAGCCTGGGCGCCCAGGGATGCAGAGATAAGCCACCCCCCCTGCTAAGGTCAACATGAAATTGCAAGGAATCCGAAGCATTCTTCATTTCACATATTACCTCAGTACCTCCGTGTCAGTCCTTCAACACATATTCTTGTGTGTCTGTGTGTCTGTCTTGTGTGACTGTCTGCCTACTTGTCTAGTCTGTCTGCCCAAATCTCTGTCTGGTTTGTGTACATGGCTGCTTGTGATGTGTCTTCTCTGTGTCGGCCTCCTGATCGACGCCCGTCTCCCTGCCCCGCTGTTCCAGGTCCCCGGTGCCTCTCTCCGAAGGCTGGTGTTTCAGACGACAGCCATGCCGGACGTGAAGACAGCGTCATGTGACTATCCCTCCGCCCCCGGGCCGCTTGCTGGCTGCAGCCTCGCCATGGATCTGGAGCCCTGCTTGACTGACCATCCCCTGCCCCTCCCCCTGGCTTCTCCCCTCCCTGCCTACGCTGGCCACAGTGCAGCGCCCTACTCCACCCTCCAGGGGGCATCACCCATTCCCATGCCCAGGTGTAACAGCAGTGCCCTGCTCTCCAACCTGGGCCTGCGCTACTGCTCCAGTAGCAGTGGCCCCCCACTTAGGCAAGCTGATGGGCTGGGGCCACACACAGGACTCCCCCCAGCCAGCTGTAACGGCGTAGGCAGCAGACTGTACCGTAGCATGGAGAACCTCAACTGGAATGCCATGTCTGAGCCCAGCCTGTTCTCACTCAGCACCCCCTACAGGAGCATGGACAGCGAGTTTATCTTCCGCTGCACCGCCACCAGCCACTGGTACGACGGGCCGCCGGAGGGGCCCCAGGTCTACGGTATGATGCCCACCCCAGAGAGCCTGGCCTTCTACCCCCGCCGGGGACCAGCCAGGCGAGACCAGCCCCTCTTCCCCCAGTGGCTGTTCCCGGGGGTGGACGACTGGGGAGGAAACGCCAGGAGGGGCCTGCGAGAGAAGCTCCGCCTTCAAAGTGCGCGTGCGTCCGAGCCCCACAAGCCCCTGCGGCCCCAGGTGATCCCGGGCGCCCCGCCCATCCTGCTGGGCTCGTCTGAGAGGGAGGGGTCCCCTCGGTCGGTTCCCAGGGGGGAGATCTCTGTGCGCCCGCCGCATCACCAGTCCCGAGGAGATCAAACAGGAAGTTCTGAGGCGCCTTCAGCTCCGGCGCCAGATGAGCACGCCCAACCTGGCCGTGCACGTCTCCCCGGAGAGCCAGGGCGTGGCCAAGTCCTACACGGCAGAGTCGCTCTGCGGGAACGGGCTGAAGCCCTCGGCGGAGCGCAAGAGACCCCCCATGGGCCGACTGCACATCCCCACCTTTGAGGAGTTCAAGAGGATGAGGCAGAATGGGGGAAGCCAGCGGAGCGCGGGTACAGACCCGGCACCAGAAGCGGTGTCTGTGTCCACAGCCGGAGACTGTGAGGCTGTGCTGACTGCTCCATCCGGGCAGAGAGACTGTCAGAGGCAGGTTGGACTTGATGGAGAGATGGAGACAAAAGAGGAGGAGAGGGGGAGTGGAGAGAGGACAGACGGAGGAGAGGGCAGAGGCAGTGACGGGATGTTGACACTCAGCTCCCCTGAGCAACCTCCCTGTCAGCCAGCTATCAGAGAACAGAATAAAGAGTCCACAAAATCCCCCATATGTACAGGCCCTGCACCCCGCACCCCCCTGCAGCCCCTGGGCCGAGCTGCCCCAGAGAGTGGGCTTGGTGCTTGGTCAAGCCCAGGGACGGGGCCTGGGGCAGTGGCAGGGGCTCAACAACAGCAGGGCGAGGAGGAGGCCAGCACGCCCAGTGTGAGCCTGGACCCAGCCGAGCAGGTCCCTTTCCCCCCCCGCAGGGAGAGCGCGGAGGGGCCGTCCAGCTGCTGTCCTGCCCTGCTTCTGGAGGGGGCCCACCTCTCCAGCTATGGGGCCAAGATCTACAGGATGAAGGATGACTTCATTGGGTCCGCCTTGGACCTCATCAAGAAGAGGTGAGTCACCTGCTCCACTGACTATTAGCTCGGTGGGAGTCGATGCTTCGGGGTGTCCTGAGGGGGTTTGACTGATGTGACAAGTGATGTGGTCTGATTGGTCGTCCTGAGCGGCTGAAGGGGAAGGCTAATGGCCGTGAGATAAAATGCTAATGAACGGATCCATATTGTTTAGCGCCGCGGAGCCAGTTGTAGTAGATCTGTTTCCATTCCAAGTCTCAGTCTGAAGGAGTTCATTCATAACAAGACGCTTTCATTCAAACTGGGTTCCTCTGGAATTCAGCCAGAAAGAAAAGCACTCACAATAGATACCACCGGGGAAATACCCCTTCTCTTGGAATGAATTCTAAGACCCACCTACAGTATTTGATCACATCGCAATGGGCCTTGCTAAGATGTGTTGTGTTGATCTAGACTTTGTTCTCCCTTGAAGGGATGGCTGTTCTCAAGTGTATATACCTAGTCTGGAATGCTTTAGTGGGATGTGGTAGCTAGTTGGCTGGAGCTCTCTGGTAGCAGACTTTAACTCGGTTTGTATTGCCATTCATTAGCTCAGCTTTGGCTAGCAGCTGTTGGAGCTAACAGATAGAGCAGGCTGATTGGCTGGCCTGTTGGATGGCATTGCTGTGGTTGAGCCAGATCTGTCTGTGTGTCGAGTCTGACATGGCGTCCGTAGACACACAGCATAGTGAGGCAGCTTGACACTTTGGAGGGGTGTTCTGTCTCTCGTGGGCCGACAGTCTGGCGTCACACACACACACATGCTCCCTCACACACACACACACACACACACACATACACACACACACACACACACACACACACACACACACACACATACTCCCTCACTCACACACACACTCACACATACACACACACACACACACACACACACACACACACATACTCCCTCAGTCACACACACACTCTCACACACACACACACACACACACACACACACACACACACACACACACACACACACACACACACACACATACTCCCTCAGTCACACACACACTCTCACACACACACACACACACACACACACACGGGGACACGACTGATGGTTGCAGCCATGGCATGGCTTTCTCCTCTGTCCTAAACGCCTCTCCTCATCCTCCTCCTCCGATGTAACACTCCGCTCGGCTCCTCTCTTTGTCTGCACCGCTGCTGCCACCCGTGATGGATGGACGGTGGAGGCAGGCTGCATGGAATCAGGAGGTGTGTGTGTCTGTGTGTGCGCGTGTGCATGTGTTTGAGCAGGTGTGTACGTGTGTGTGTGCTCTCCAGATGGAAAAACCAATTGGCACGTATCCATATATTTATGTCTCTCCTATGTGCAATTGGAGAGAGTTTGACAGTCTCATCCTCTATCTCGATATTTATGACATGGCTTTTTGCACAGTGGATGATATTACACATTTTGTCCCGTTAACATATTTTTTCGTGTTTGGCTCACCGCGTGAAGTACGGATCTGAATTAGAGTTCTGTCCTCTGCAAGCTTTGTGAATATTTTAGGAAGGTAGATAAACATCGTAATTAAAGATTCTCTGCACCATGTATTCAGCCCTGGCAGGGTTTTCAAACCCAGGAGACAACAACACACATCTGTCTGTGATACGATCTCTATATGCTAGACATCCTTTCTGCTTTCATATTAAACTGCTGACCCGTGCTAGGCTGGACTGGTGCTGTTTTCCCACAGTCGGCTAATTGCCAAGCTGCTGTCATTTATCTTATTGAGCCTAGCCTGTCCCCTTAACAGAGTCCTGATCATATTCTCTGTTTGGATAAGCTGTGTATTTTTAAGACCCTTTAGCAATATCCTAGCTACCATGGTAAGGCTCTTTACCGTTTCACACTGGTGTGCAGTGAAAGGAGATTTATCATACACAGTGGTTGGTTTGTAAATTAACCTTGAGGTAATAACCTCCGATAAATCATCCTAGATGTCACAGGTCATATCTTCAAAGAAATTCTTTAATCACAGTTATTCCTACCGGAACCAAATGACTGCTTTACTGCTGCATCTTACAGGAGCCTGCATATTCATAATTTAAATCTCGTTGCCCCTGGCACCAGATGAATTTTTACATGGAAGTAAACCTCTCTCTTGATTCTTTGTTCCACGTATCGATGATGAATTGGAATAGCTTGAATGGTGAACCCAAGAGATTGTTGTGTGTGATTGTTGTGTGTGTTTGAGATGGGAGCGTTTGTTTAGTCAGATCAGACCGAACACACTGGAGAGATCTGATCTCTGTGCAGATATAGCCGGTCAGCGATGAGCTCAGCGTTAACTACACACGAGGGCTGGCGAGGCTTCGGAAACACCAGCGTTATGTAAGAGTGTAATAATTAAGGCTTCATGTAAATGAGGAGGGGAGATGGGTGCTCTCGTGGGACGGGCGAAAGAGAGTCAGCCGTTTAATGGGTCACATGAGGATGGGAGCATCAAAAGATCCTTTTAATATCTTTCTTTCCCATTCTTTCACAAATAATCAACATGTCATCATTATGCATCCGATTGACAAAGAGTTATTGTTCAGAATTGAAAATATAATCGGCCAGGGATCAGAGAGTTTTTTGTTTTAGGGACAAATGTGTGATGTTATTGTCCGTGCAAATTAATCGGACTTAGTATTAGATGCCAATCCCGTCAGAGTGGTCTGTGCTCCTAATCCATGATCGTGTCCGCGTGTGTCTTTCCGTGTGCGCCTGGAGAGCTGGTGGGTCTCAGTTCACACGCTTGCCACGTGTTTGGAGCATGGCCGCCCGGCCGCCCAGCACACAAAGAAGGGAGAGACGTGTGGGATGCAAGCAGGGCCGGTCTGGCGTGCTGCCTTGTGGTCCGGGAGTTCAGGTGTTAATAGGAACTGATGCGTCCAATTACCTTCCCCCTGAGCCCCTCTGTTGTGGCCAGGCAAACACCTCCCTGGAGGAGTGGAGGAGGGGGGGAACTGGATGGAGGAGAAGGGATGGAGAGAGGGATGAATGAGGGATGAAATGAATGGCGGAAAGAGAGGAGAGAAGTGCCAGGAATAATAATTTCATCCTTAACGCCCCCCCCCTCATTCTTTTTTCTCTATCCTCCCCACTCTCACTCCCTTTTTCCCCCTTGTGCTTTTTTCGTTTTTTTCTCCCTGTCTTCCCTCTCTTTCTCCCCTTCCCCTTTCTCCCTCTACCTCCCTTTCCTTCTCTCTCGCGTTCTCTCCCTCTGTCTCTCTTTCCAGCTGCAGTGCAGAGATCTCAGCAGAGGCCCCCGTCAGGATGTCAGGTGACCACGACGATGGCGCTGACATCACCGCTCCCCCCCCCAGCCTGTCAATCCTCCACTGTCTCCATGGCAACGACGCCCTGCGGAGTGGCGGGTTGCGACGAGCCTGCAGGAGCGGAGGAACCAGCAGAATGCGTAAGTCTCTCTCTCTCTCTTTCTCTCCTTTGGTTTTCCTCTTTGGCTCTCTGGCGCTCGCTCGCCATGCTCAAGGCAGCAGTGGGTTACAGCCCTCTCTCTCTCACACACACACACACACACACACACACACGGAGTTGACAGGGGCATGGAAGGATGGTTAGGGCAGGGGGACAAGGCACAAGCGCACGCACCCCGTGTGGCATAAGAACCTGACCACAGCAGGCATGCAGCACCAGCCCCAGCTCAGCGAGGGACAATGGAAGTAAATGAGGATTAAACCCGGAGGTTGATGGCTGGTAAATGTTCTTCTCACGTTATCTCTGCTCCGCTCCTCTCCCTCTCTCTCTCTCCCTCTCTCTTCTATCCCTCTCTGCCTAGCCTAGCCTAGCCACTGGTAGCATTGTGTTGATGTGTGCTGTAATCCCGATCCTCTCTTCAGGGGGGTCTCTAGAGGGCCGCGTCGACACATTCGATGTCTGGTTGCCGGTCGTCATTTGTTCATAATACGAGGACGGCTGTTCCACTGTCGCTTTAGCGTAGATAAAGCGTAGCCCGGCGTAGCTGGGGTCTGGCTCTGATGCACGGAGAGAGACCGCCTGCCTTTTCTGCTCCGTCGTGACAGCCCTTCATTAATACCCCGCAGATGCTGCATTAATTATTCTGCACGACACCCGACTCCGCCGCTTTGTGTTTTCCGCCGTCCTGTCGTCGCGGGATATGAAGACGTAGCCCCGCGCCCTTCACTGCCCCTGGACGGGTCGGCCCGTCACGGCTCGGCTTCCCGTCCATCACTTAGATGTCTGGATCCCCCCCCCCACCCCCCTCGAGAATCTTGAATTTGTTATCGGTGATCTAGTGATCGATGCTTCTAGATGTTGGATCGATCTCTGATTTGCATCTGACCTGCATCTGCGAAGGTGAAGGGTCACGTGTCGCCGTGGTGACCTCTCAGCACACCCACAGGTCGAATGCTGAGGGCCCCCAGATGAATGGCAGAATGATCAGATTGACTGGAATGATTGGAGAGCTGTCTGTCGTCCTGGAATCTGGTTTGATGGTGCCGGCACATTAGAATGCAAGCACGTTAGAATGCAAGGTCCTGTGTGAGAATGCCTGGGTTTATCTCAAAGGGGTAGACACAGGGGATTGTTGACGAATGGAATCTCTCCTCATCATCATCAAGGCTGCTCTTAGCAAAAATCCACCCTTGCAGAAAAGAGAGCCTGTTTGTGTCCTTGTCTGAGTGCTGCCTAGTATCCCACAGTGAGAAGGATCCGATGGACAGGCCATGGCAAAAATACAGACTCATAAGGCAGACGTTCCTGGTTCAGCAAGGGCAATTATCATCCTGATCACGCTACGCTACCAGCCCCCTGATCACGCTACGCTACCAGCCCCCTGATCCCACAGCCCCCTGATCACAGCCCCCTGATCCCACTACAGCCCCCTGATCCCACTACAGCCCCCTGATCCCATCAGCCCCCTGATCACACTACCAGCCCCCTGATCCCACTACCAGCCCCCTGATCACGCCATCAGCCCCCTGATCACACTACAGCCCCCTGATCCCACTACACCCCCTGATCCCATCAGCCCCCTGATCACACTACCAGCCCCCTGATCCCACTACCAGCCCCCTGATCACGCCATCAGCCCCCTGATCACACTACCAGCCCCCTGATCCCACTATCAGCCCCCTGATCCCACTATCAGCCCCCTGATCCCACTACCAGCCCCCTGATCACACTACCAGCCCCCTGATCCCACTACCATCCCCCTGATCCCACTACCAGCCCCCTGATCCCACTACCAGCCCCCTGATCCCACTACCAGCCTCCTGATCACACTACCAGCCCCCTGATCCCACTACCAGCCCCCTGATCCCACTACCAGCCCCCTGATCACACCATCAGCCCCCTGATCCCAATGTCACCCCTCCGTCATGTTTCACAACAGGGCATCTCTCACACTCGCTGTCTGACAGGTGTTGTTGCGATGCAAGGGATTGATTGACAGGTGCCTCTCTCCAATCAGCAGCACTCTGGGCTGAGCTGCAGGCGTTCCAGCTCCGACGCGGCCTATGAGCCGGCTGAGACGGTGAGGGCCCAGCGCGAGTGCCGTCTGCGGCCCCACTACAGTGACCCCATGCCGGCTGATGCCGCCAAGCGCAAACAGCTGGAGATGAAGATCGCGGCGGCCGCACGGTTCCACAGCCAGCGCAGGGACAGGGACCGGGATAGGGACCGGGACAGTGGTGAGTGCATTATACATGTCTTAGTAAAAACTCATTGTAATCTGTCTGTGATTGAAAAGGTTTTTGTTATCATATGTCTCCAAAAGGCAGGTTTTGTTGTCATGTTACATCATAGTTTGTGAGTGCACCGAGCCATAGAGTGTTTTTTAATCATCGTTACATAAAACGACAACAATCCCTTGAACACTTATGTAACTCTACTTCATTTGATGAGTAAGCGAAACGATTTCAAAATCGCCTCGAGCGTTGTCAGTCGTGACCTGAAGCTACACCGGCACACGGGGGCACACACGGGGCATGTTGTATTCTGTCGTTTGACAGCGGGCTCTCCATGTCCCTGTCTGCGTTCATAAGCTCCTCATTTGAACAGATGTAACCAGAGTGGATAGCAGTACTACTATAGGGCAGACGGGGCAGAAGTCCTCCCTCTTTAGTTCTCTGGCACTATCTAGCTGGGCAGTCTTCCCAGTGCCCCTGTCTGGCACGGAGCCTGTGTGCTCCTAACACAGAGTCTCTGGAGGTCTTTACATAGTCCCGCCCGCATGACTGTCCTCGCTCACCTAGCAGGCTGTTGGCTCCCGACAGTCGCCTCTCGTCTCTGCCCCGGCTCAGGGCAGCTTCTGGATCTGTGACTCGGCTGGAAAGAGTGACGCCCCCAGTGAGCCTGTGGAGTCGTGCCGTGTCTGAGCAGGCGAGGGGATTAGGCCCAGAGAGCCGACGGGGAACGGCCGTGTGGTTGAGTGCGGCGGTGCCGCGGCACGGCCAGGCCGAGAGGCTGCTCTGTCAGGCAAGCCGAGCCATCGAAACCCAGCCTGACTTGTCACAGACACCACAGCCTCATGTGACCTCACCGCTCTGAGTGTCTTCTGACCGCGCCGCCTGCCTCCGTCGCACACGCCACTTTAACTCTGAGGTAGTTCCGTCAAAGTAACGGCCTCCGGCCTCCTCCTTTCCAAGCGACTGCTCTTGGATGCGGATGGACGCAGGCAACTGAATCCCAGTAACCTATCGCGTGTGTTCCTTAACATTTTCCCTCCTGTCTTGACATTTGAAGATTGTCTTGTTTTCAACCGTATGATATTCACGAGCCTCATCTGTTTGTATACGCTGTTGAACCTAGCCTGATTATGTAACAGCATAACGGAGTGGCCTCACATTGCTGCCGTCTATCCCTTGGGAGAAGCAGCTTCTACAACCTCTCAACAATGTCCTGTCTTGTCCTGACTGATGCAGGACATATGTTAGTCAATATGTAGCCATATGGTAATGCTGACCTTAATGGACTATTGACAATGTTTTGATGTCGGGAGCCAAAGGTCTAAGTCGAAGGTCGTGTGAGTGGAA